>JAPWGK010000018.1:600000-1092317 GCA_029641185.1 Pseudofabraea citricarpa
CGAAGGCCGATGGGGAGGCGCGCAAAGCAGCTTTCTTCCCCCTGGGCTACAAAGAGGGATTCAGTCAATGGTGGACCAGCATTACGCCTGCGATGGCCGAACACAATGTGATGGCCTTCATCCCATACCTCCAGAAGCCCCCAACTCATACTCAAACGGGCTCAGCGCCAGTTTCCGCCACTCACTCCACCATGTCTCTCAGTAGCGACCCCTCCAAGGCCGCAGCTCCTGTGCGAACCACTTCCATCACCGATCCTCATGGCCCAAGATCGTGGCATTCGAATCTCGTGCAATTGAGCGGAAAGGGCCGCGCATTAAATGAGTTTTCTGTCGAGAGGGTAGGAGAACAGGTGGATGAGAACTTGGTGATGCTGCATGGCTATGGCGCTGGCTTAGGATTCTTTTACAAGAATTTTGAAGGGCTAAGCCGCTCCAAAGGCTGGAAATTATACGCGTTGGATATGCTTGGAATGGGACGGAGTAGCAGACCGCCATTCAGAATCCACGCGAAGGATCATCAAGGCAAAATCACAGAGGCCGAGAGCTGGTTTGTTGATGCCTTGGAGGAGTGGCGGGTGTTGAGGAAGATTGACAAATTTACCTTGCTTGGCCACAGTATGGGAGGCTATATGGCAGTGGCATACGCTCTGAAATACCCAGGACATTTGAACAAGCTTATTCTTGCTTCGCCTGTTGGTATCCCAGAAGATCCATATGCAGTACAGGCCGATATGCCAGAACCAGGCGATTCCACCATGGCTAATGAATTCTTGCAAGATCAAGAGGATGATATTGTCCATCAGAACGGAAACACCAAACCACCTAGCGACAATAACAACCTCTTCAATGCACGTTCGAAAGCGGGCGATCAGAAGCCCAATCCAAACGCGCCTCCTCGCCGACCTCTACCAAAATGGCTCACATATCTTTGGGACGCTAACATTTCACCTTTCAGCATTGTTCGCTGGACCGGACCGCTTGGCCCTCGATTTGTATCTGGCTGGACATCCAGACGCTTTTCTCACTTGCCTGACAACGAATCTGAGGCTCTGCACAACTATGCCTACTCGCTATTTCGCCAGAGAGGTAGTGGAGAGTATGCACTGGCATATATTCTTGCTCCGGGAGCTTTTGCTCGGAGTCCTCTCATCCGCCGCATCCAAGGTGTCGGCCGTCAACTCATTCCATCACAATCAGCTAGTTCTCCAAGCACTCAAAAGGAAACCGGTTATCCAGTTGTTTTAATGTATGGCGAGAATGACTGGATGGACATTGCTGGTGGTTATGCTGCGGAGCAGAAGCTTAAAGAGGAGAAGGCCAAGGCCCTGAAGTCAGCGACGGAAGAAGAAAAGAAGAACGAAAATGGCAGCGCGAAGGTTGTTATAATTAAGAAGGCCGGTCATCATCTTTACCTGGATGGTTGGGAAGAATTTAATGAAGTTATGCGGGAGGAAATGGAGGAGACGACGGAACACACCAAGAAATTCTCACAGCAGTGATTCGGAACAAGTGATCCGTTCTCGGGTTTCTTCGTGGAGTTTGGGAGTTGGGGTACACACGTGGCGTTTTGGGTATCTTTATAGATACATGCTGTACAATAGCAATAGCAATAGCGAGAAGCAGACTTAGAGTACCAATAGAAAGAGTTTACACAGATTAGGTTCCACACGTCCCTTGTTGACACTGGCCTTTTACATGTAGTTGATCTTTGGTATTAAGAAGTACCCTGGACCATTTTGGCTAAAGACTGGCAGTTTAAGTGAGAAGGTAGGAGCTACAGCAAGTTCTGAGTAGGAGGTACCTGGGTACTTACCCCTTCTTCGACCACTTATTTAGAGTAAGTACGTGCCCAGGTAGGTAGGTAGTCTAATAAATAGTCACTCAGACAGCACATTTTATTGTTCACATCAAATACAACACACTGACAGGCATACTTACTGTATATTTTGAAAAGCATCAAAATGTGTCCACGTCCATACGCTCCCAGTGCCCAATCCACGGCTAGTGGCATCGTGATGCATCGGCCGCTGCTCGTGCGCCTGCCAGATTGCGCGCGAACCCGGCTGACAACAAAGACCCCGCCATGTCAACCTTTCGAGTTCAAGTACCTCCGCAACCATGAGAACCTCGTATCCAGATATTACTGCGAACCCCCAATGATGGACATGGATATCTCATTGTCAGCCTCTCGCAAGGTGGGAGCTTCTCAAGCGGCAGAATACAGCTGGCGTGTAAGCAATCGTCCCTGTGCCAAACCTCGCTCCATATGCTAATAGCCTACTCGCAGCCACCCTCTCCACCCCGCATTCACGTTCCACCTCAGAGAGAGGAAGACCATATCGTTCTACATCCTTACGATGGTGTAGATGGGAAAGACCTCACGGACGAGGACCTGAAGATCCTCACGCAAGGCAACACTACTTGTAGCCCTTCCCGGCCTTGGGAGTACTCAGATCGTCGTAATGCTCAGCCCATTCTCCCATTCCTTTACTTGGGTCCGTCCAGTGCAGCTAGGGATATCGACGCGTTAAGGAGCCAGGGCATCACAATGTTGCTGGTTGTCAGGGATACCATCATGGCTCAGGCGCGCATGCTGAGCGGAGAAAAGGTTGCGCAACAACTCGGTATCGAGGCGGCATGTATCGACGTTTCAGGGCAACAAGAGCTTATTGCGGTCTTCCCTAGAGCAATCAAATTGATCAATGACCATCTGATTCGTGTTTGGAAGGAATCTGGGCGCAGTCGCTGGGGCAAAGTCTTAGTCTTCTGCGAGTCCGGTAACGAGCGTTCTGCGTGCGTTGTTGCAGCGTACCTCATGCACATGCACCGCACCAACCTAATCGAAGCCATCCAATACATTCACGCGCGTCGTTTCTGTGTTGCTCTCGACGATGGACATAAGAATCTCCTCTTGAGCTACCACCAAATCCTGGATGCTAAGAGAGCTCTCCTGCCAACCCAAAACGAGAATACTCAGCCAAACACACACCCAAAACGAGGACGGGATGATATCAACATGGATGATGGTATCGAGATAGATGGGGAGACGGCTGATGACGAAGCACGTTTCCATGGTCGTCACGCCTTTGTTCCTTTCCGATGATGAGCGGCTGACCTACTTGTACCAACATGAAAGTTTCGTATCTAGGCGCATGGGAAGAGTGGTTGCTTTGTTTTCACTTTCGTTCTTTTTCTTTGCGGCTAGGAGTTTACAGAGTGCGAGGGAGGAACTCGCAATTGGGGCAAGGGGCGCGCGGGGACTGGCGTTACATAATACCCCCATCGGCCTGAAAAAAATGCAAATACAACTTGGGTTTCTCCTGGACTGGTAGGACACAGTAGAGGAATGGAATGTATATCAGGAATCAAAATACCAATTCGAGACGCTTTTCGTTTGAACATGCCTCTGTTCTTTGTCCTGCTTTGAAAATAGCATTATATCGTGAGCTTGTTGACTTGGCTGAGTGAACTTAGACCTACCTGTACTTCCGTGGACCATCGGACTTTGTTTTCTCCTCCTTTGTTCTCTTTCGATTAGTTATCTAAGTAGATTCGTAGAGCTAACTGGTAACTGAGAATTCTCTTAACTGAACTCTTCGGTTAAGCTTATAGGTAGCTAAAGACAGGTAGCTTGACAATTGGTAACCTTAATTTCAAAATATAAAGAAAAGAAAATTTCGGATTTTATAAGAAAGCTGGTATTAGTATAATAGTTACTTGAAAAATATAATTTAGCTTAAGCCTCGTGGCAGGAGAATAATAGTAGACACTAGTTTTATTCACTTATACTTCAAGGGAAGGAGGAGGGGGGGAAAAAGAAAAAAAAAAGGAGGCTTGGAGTATATATCATAGTAGCATCTACTCTAACATGTGCACCTATTAGAACAGCGCAGGCTACCGGGATACATACACCTTACCTGGTAGGTTGTCGACCATGGTATACCGTAGCCTTCATCTAGCAATACACCCTAGCTCGGGCAGACGGGACCCGATAGCGCCTAATGGCAGTCCGTCGACTGGGAAAAGGGCTTCAGACCAGCCTGGCGGAGAGGATAGCAGAGATAGGAAGGCAGCTACAGTAAGTTGTGCCACCCCATTGCACCAACTGGCCAACTGTTTGTTGTCGACTTTTGCTTAACTAAATATATCTCTCCTTTAGCCGAGCCTCGAGCAGAGCGCCTGCAAACTGTCACGCGGCCGGGCGACCACCCGGGCCAGGATCAATATTAATGCGGTATATAACCAAATGGGGCACCTGACCTGCTGCGCACTGTTATAATAGCTAATTTCGAACAGGGTCTTCTTAGGATTCTCTTCAAGCTTGTAAGCAATTCAGTTTGACGTTTCCAGGAAGTTTGCCGACAAGCCTGGAAGTGCAAAGGCATGGGGAAATGAAACACGCAACTAATATTTTGCTTCCTAGCTTTATAGCAAAAGACAGACCAAAGAATCTTAGGCTTAATACGCCATAGCTCCGTGGTGTTCCTTAAAGGCTTGTAACAGACCATCTTTTTCATCTTGCCAATATAGCAGCTAAGTGAACTAGGCTCTGTTTCCACAAACATATGATAGTAGAAACTAAATAGACTTTGATTATCTGAAATTCAAAGGACCTACGTTCAACTGGGCGTTCCCGGGTCTCAAGTAGACCAAATTTATACTATCGACCTTACTCACTTGCTGGAAGACCAGTGTAAATTGAGAACATTTAACATACTGTGAGTATACGGTGTAACATGAAAGTTAAGTAATACACGATCTGTGAGATTTGAAGTTCAGCTGGACAAAGGAAAGTCCTGTTGATTAACTTCAACGATTTTCATTTTATATGTTTCTATCGATCTCTCAGGTAAAGCTTATTCGTGCTAACTCTCTTATCAAGCTGAAGGTGTAGAAATGGGTAATATCTGTCTGGGTAGATTTTGGGGAAGTTAGAATCATTGAGCACACATCATAGTCGGTTTAATAGTACCAGAATATGACAAGATCAGTTCGTGAAGCTTGTTTGAAAACCGTTGAATATATTTAGACTATTCGCAACATCTGGTGGGACATAGCTATAGAGTTTATATAATTACCTAGGTATCGCAGTGTCATCTTTAGAAATTACTACCAATCTCTGAATGCGATTAGGTGGCAATTTTTGGGGCCAGATCTCTGACCAAACAATGCTAAATAAGATGGATTACGTCTTACCAAGTAACGAATGGGCTCTTGAGAATACCACGAGTTGGCAAGTGGGTTAAAGTTATTAAGCAAATGACTTGAGTAGCGAAGAAGCTTCGAGTAATCATTGTGCTATTGAGAACCGTTAGCGAAGTTTAGCTGATTCGTTCCCTGGGTACTGAAAAGTTGCCAGGCAAATATTAAAGCGCTGGATGGTTAAAAGGCTTGTATGAGAGAAATGCTTTGTGTGATTGTAAGGCTTTGTATCATTAAAGGAAAGTATCATTCAGTAGCCGACGATATTTGATTAACAAAGGAGCATATAAGACAACTATCACTCATCACTTTCCTCTAATTCTAAATTTATCATACTTTATGAAAGGCAACTTGGATAATAATAAAGGTCCCATTGTTTTTTGGACCGCACAATTGACCATTGTTGCGCGTGACTATTAAGCGATCGCTAAACCCTGACCCGCTCGTGCATTCAAGTAACCCTCCTCTCTCCTTTTCTTCTTCTTCTCTTCTACAACCTTGAATGCAGAATCATGCCGCGCGAAGCCCCCCGCCGCAATCACCGCATGCCGGCCCGCTACAGGGATGCTGGTAAGTACTTTCTTTGGAAAAAGATTTATGCTTGTTCAAAGCCAACTTCCTTTCAACTATCTGACTTTTCTTAGTAACTGACTGTTTTTAGCCATCACCCCTCCTCCCACCCCTCCCAAGCGTCGCCGCGCCGCATCCGCCGCCGCCACCACCCACTTATATCCTCCCAACTCAATCGTTACATCGAAGATCAGGATTAACAACAAGAAGAGTGCCCCTACTGCAGTCCTTACTCTAGCTTTAGCTTCAGCTTCCGCTGCTGTACCAGCACCCAGACCGATGCCAGAGCTCGTCGCACTTGCCCCACTGATAAATTGGGATGAGCTTGAAGACGGAATCAAGATCAAGATCGTCTCAGAGCTGTCATTCAAGATGCCGTTCTTCGAGGCAATGTGGAGCATGGGCCTGTCCGATGAGCAGTGCAGCGCTTTCGAGAGAATGTACAACCAAGAACTCGACTGCAAGCTCAGAGAGATGAACAGAATTGATGAGAAGCGCGCCCAAGTTGACGAACTTCTCAAGAGAGGCCAGATACTGGGCGAGGAAAATCCAGATTACATCGCTGCCACCAATCAGCTTTGTGCCAGTTTCGAATACACCGAATGGGAACCAATGACGGTTATCATATCTCGCAGGCAGGCAGCAGACGGACGAAGATTCCTGGAATCTTTTGATTTCATCAACGACCTCCCTGAAATCGAGGAAGTTCTGAACGTCGTTGGTGATAGTGGTGTAGATTACTCCTGGTATGACATCTACACACCTGAATCACATCCCGGCCCTTGTCCTTGGAAGGGTCGCTGGGCTATTGACGATGATGGCGAATATGACGAGGAGGAAGATGCGAAGGATGTCAAGGGCAAGGGAAACAAGGTACAAGCTCCAATCCCACTTGACAAGGCAACTGGCCGCAAGGCTTCGACTCCTGCACCAAAGAGCAAGAAGAAGACACCTGCCAAGAAACCACCTGCCAAGAAACCACCTGCCAAGAAACCACCCGCCAAGAAGCAGAATCAGAAGAAGTCCGGACTCAACAAAGTCACCAATGTCACCGACCTTCAGGATGCCTAGAGGAAGACCCAGAATGACTCTGTGATGCTCACTGGTAGTTTTCACTGCTTGGGCTCAAGCTGGTTTTGATGAATGTACGATCAGATGCTTTTATGAGCAACGGGAAACGATACTTGCGTGATCATGCATGGATAGATAGATAGATTCATGACTATACCATCGAGGCAAGACGGCGCCTCGACAGCAATAAAATGACTCTTGCTTTCTGAACTTTGATCATCTGTTTGCATGTTGTTGTGATTACCATACGAGATATAAGCGAGACTTTAAACGAGCAGCCCCTATGTCATGCACAGACCCCAAACCGTGGCGCAGAAATGTAGTTCAGCCTCATGCAAGCCACAATCGTGAACCACCTTCCAAGTCTCCATCACAGCCTTGATTACACCATTACATCCCCAAATACTCTTAACACTGCTGCCAGCGTCTCCTAACAGTTCCAGAGCCTACAGGTTGGACACGCCCGATACTTAATACCGCAGGAGCCTCCGAATCGTTACTACCGGCACGACCGCATCCTCTTCCCCCCAAGCTCAGAGCTATCCTCGGCGATATGTCAAACAAGCGCATCGAACAGAGTGAGATCGAGAAATACTGGGAGATCTTCGCTTCCCTCTCGAATGGCGGAACACACCTTACGGGATCGCAGGCAGCGCCCGTCCTGAAGAACAGTCAATTGCGCGATGATCAGCTCGAGCGGATATGGGATCTAGCGGATGTGGATAACGATGGAAATCTGGACTTTGAGGAGTTCTGCGTGGCTATGAGATTGATTTTTGATCTTGTGAATGGGGTATGCAATATCTGGAAGGGAAGGGTACTCGCTATACTGGGCTAATGGCTTTTGCAGGAATACGCGGACGTCCCTCAATCATTACCAGACTGGCTCGTCCCGGAATCAAAGGCGCATTTGGTACAGGCCAATCGCGCGCTTACCGGAAAGCAGGTTCAATTTGAGCAAATTGATGACGACGACGATTCCCCTGGACTAAAAGACGGCTTCGATTGGTACATGAGTCCTTCTGATAAGTCTAAGTACGAGGAGATCTACTCAGCGAACCGCGATGGAAGAGGAGATATTACCTGTAAGTCTGGAGACCCTATAAGATTTGCGCATTGCTAAAATCGATGGTCTTCAGTCGAATCCCTGGATTCTCTATATTCCTCACTCGATGTACCAGACACCGACATTCGATCTGCATGGAATCTCATCAATCCCTCCGCCTCTTCAGCGATTTCCAAAGATGCGACTCTAGCCTTCCTGCATATCCTTAATAATCGCCACGAAGGCTATCGCATTCCACGAACCGTACCTCCGTCCCTGCGCGCAAGCTTCGAGAGACACCAAATCGACTACCAAGTAGACAACCAACGGACAGCGGCGCAAAAATGGGGAACAACTGGAGGAGACGAGACAAGCACAGGACGAAAGGCCAAATTTGGCGACACATATTTGAGCCGTATGGGTATGGGTGGAAAGAGTAGCTATCGCCCAGCGGGTACTGATTTCTCATCCACGAAAACAACTGAGGATTGGGAGGAGGTACGACTAAAGAAGCAATTATCCGAGCTGGAAGCGAAGATCGAGAAAGTAGAGTCGGCATCGGCCAGTCGATCAGGTGGACGGAGAGATACCAAACCAGCTCTGGTGAAGCGGGAACTAGAACAACTTTTGGATTACAAGCGACGGGAACTTCGTGATATGGAGCAAGGAGATGGCAAGAGCAAAGTCGGCGCAAGCTTGAAGGGCGTCGCGGACGAGATCGCAACGGTGAAAGAGCAAGTCGATGGGTTAGAAGCCCATCTCAGATCGCGAGAACAGATTTTGGAACAGCTGAAGCAGGAGATTGAGAATGAGAAGACTGGCAGATAGCGCGCTTACCCATGACACTTTCTAGAGTACGAATTTTACCCCCCGTTTATATTAGATTGGCTTTGAAATTTGGGTATTTGTATTTGCTTTAGAGCCATGTTTCGTAACGAGTTGCTGGCTGATGCGTTGCCATGCACGCATCTATGTATGGCCAAGAATTATTTAACCGCCAGGCTAAGGTTCCATCGTTGTGATTGCCATTCTAGCATGCTTCGATCTTCAGGCGTAGGAACTTGCATGACCTACTAGAATATAAGAGCATCCACAAGCTAACGAGTCTGCTTATTTGAGATAGATAGTTGATGTAAGGTGAGACTTATTCTATAATATCATCTCCAAACGACTTGATCTAAGATAACGTCTTCAGTGCCGAAGTATTAGCCTTGCACTCGCGCTATTGAGATGGCCACAGGCAGAGATTGCCTGTGCCCTCTTTTAGCTTTTCGGGTCCCAGATGTAAATGTAAGCAGTTTAATCAAATAGTACTACCTTATCTCTCTCTATATGCAACGTACCTAAGGAGAAACAACGGCCCTTGACTCGTCACGCGTCCTCGCGGGTTCGGTAAGAAAGTTAAGCGAGTAGGTTCATATAGCGAATTAAGCCAAGTTAGCTCAACAAACAGGGGTGGCATACTACTCTATGGTCGAGTGGTATCAGGTCAAGCTCCTGTTAAGAGGAGGGCGGGCTACTAACATATAAATAAATAGATAAGGGGTCCATCTACGAACAAAATAAAACTCGACCAACCAACCAGCCAACCAAATCACCAAATCACCAACCGCCACGCCAGTTAATCAAACAATTGATTAATCACACCAAAGTCGCCTAGAAATCCTGAGAAAAAACGCCTCTCTCGCCTCTTCAAAAACCTCTCTCGCAGCAGGTTTTCTAAGGGATCCTCCGGGGTCCCAGAGTTTTTGCCCCTCCTCCCTTTCCCTCTTTTTTCTCTCTCCTGGTTTCCTTGTCTATCTTATTTATATTTTGTTAGGACGTATAAATACAGCATATTCAATCATCCGAGTCTCCCCACCAACTCTTTAAATCCTCTCTTCTCCAAGCAGTCGCCCAACCCGTTTCTCGCTCAATCATCTCCAGGATGTTGAGGATAGCCTGATGCTCACTTGGGTGGCTCATGACTTTCCCCGCCATCCAGATTGGTTGGATCGAGTTCGTCCATGCACCACTGTATTTAATCAGCTTGAATTTCCTTATAAGAAGGGATGCCACGCTTACTGATGTGTGTTTGAGACTGAGATTGCACAGATCTGACGAGCATGCCAGAAGATAGATTTCTAGCATCGGCGGTTAGCCAAGGAAGCGTGGAAAGGGAAGAAGTACCTACTTGTTGTTTGGATACCTTGACGTATGTCGGCCTTTCTTGCAGCATCAATAGAGTTGCCGTGTGATAAAGTTGATTCCCAGAGACAGCTGGGCCATTACCATATAGCACCGTTGGGAACGGCGATCCATTTTTCGCCTCGGCAGCGGGTATTGTGAGAATAGGCTTCATCTCTTCTGGTCTCTGCAGCCACCAATCTTCAAGATGACCATATAGCTCAGCCCAACGAGCCGCAGGGCTTCTTGATTCTGGTTCACGACACGGGACTTGAGTCTTCAGATTGTGAACAAGAGTGGTGCAGCTAGCGCAGAGGAAGACTGCAAAGTTCGCATATGTATCGAAGCCATTCGACGGGTTGCGGAAGAGTTTGATGTCCTCACTGAGTCCGCCACTTGAAGCCCAACGATGGATAGGTATCAGTGGGAGGTCCTGCGAGATTAGAGCACCGCAGATATCTTGTATAGTCAGTATAGATTTAAACATGCGACCAAGAGGATTTACCCATCCTGGCGAAGCACCAGAACAGTGCTTCTTCGATCCCACCAACGAAACCATTAATCCCAACTGCTTCGAGCAGATTTGCGCAGCCCTCAAGATGCCGTCTCCATTCTTTCGGTGAGCCTAAATTGATTAGTTCTCGGAGGTCAAACTAGAGATATTGACATACAACTCATCATCTCCAATACGCAGAGAATAACACACGAAGCTATCACGGCTGTATTCTTGGACTGAAGCTCTGGGAGTAATAAATGAATAGCTTCTTGGTACAGAGCCAAGCTCTCAGAAGATGATGGTGAGTTTTCTTTCCTCTCAATTTGACGAGCAGCAAGAGCTAGCAAAGAATTCTTCAAATGCGGTGTGGTGCGTGCGATCATGGGTATCTTATGCTCAAAATGACGTTTATTATCAAACTTATCGAGCTAGAAATTGTTAGCAGGTTCTTGTTTTGAGATTAATTTCGAGGATAATTTACCCAGGGTGCTACTTCATTGATCCACGTCTTCCATAGCACGTACTCGCGTTGTGGTGTAAGTTCTGGTGGCTTCGACGAGGTATTTGATTCCGGATCCGATTCGCGAGCTTCATTACTTCCTTCGGTATCTTTTGGTAACCCTCTCATAAAGAATCCCATATCTGGCTGTGGATCAGGCGTCCCATTCCTTGTCGGGGCATTTGAACGAGCTGTGTATATGAGATGGTCTCTTAGCGTTGAATGGAGTTCTTGATAAGCCGACCCAGGTAGAAATATCCCGTCAACATCATCAAACATATGTTGATCAAGCAGTGCATTATTACTGTCAATGTTTCCAGGGAACATTGGCGGTGGCATGTCAGTTTGTTCATTGATATTATGAACCGGATTTAGAGAAGGATGCGGTTGAGATGGCATGTATCTCAATGCTAATAGTTCAGCAGCAGCGTCTTCGGTATGGATAGGCGACCTTGCTGAAGTATTTGAGATTCGGCTAGGTTCAGAAATAAACCCAGGAGTAAGCCCAGCTCTCTCCGAGTAATCTGAATTATGCGAGTTGACAATCTGGAGGCGTGAACCATTTGATGCCGGACTCGCATGTGAATCTCCATCCATGGAGTAAGGCATGCCATCTGAATGAGACATGGAGTTTGGTGTATAGAAACTAGGCGATTCAGCTTGCCATGCCACAGGTAGTTCTTCTGGTTGAAGATGCATGGCATGTGATATGCCACGGGTCGTCACTTCAAATTCAGTCGTTTTCGAAGGCGGTGACATCTCACTTAGAGATTCATCAATTGGGGAACCAATTGGGCTCTCTCCTTCGGAGTTACGAATTTGATAATCCTTTTCAACTTGAGAAGTGACATTCATAATCTGTCATCGATTATTAGCCCGAGCCTTGACACCCAAAGACTCAATTTGTTTCTGTATTACTTTATAATACCGAGGCCTTTTCCTTGACATCGACGGATGCCCGGCCTCCAAAGTCGTAGCATTATCAGCTCTGAAAGTGACTTTAATTCCCCATTCACAACCTTCACCTCTCTGGCGGCAATTCATACATGAAGGCCGAAGCTCATCGCCTAAGCCGAGATTAGCATGGGGTACCAGTACAATGGACAGTGGTTGGAATGATTTTCGGGGACCAGACTAACATTTCCTGCGTCTGCGCCGACAATTGAGGCAACCTGTTCGAGTTCTGGTCTTTTTGGTGGTCTGCACAGGGCTGGGGTGATCTTGTTGCGGTTGCGCAAGCAGATCTGCATCAGTGCTGTCGGTTGCCATATTCGGCAACTTTGCCACCAAACCACTCAAGCTGCAGCAAGTTTGTATGGTGAGTTTTGTAGAGTATGCTGAGAGATGATATGATAGTACCAGCACTCTGCAGCAAAACTCTGTTCCTGCGCCCGAAACTATACAGCGGTCAGAATCTGGGGTTGAATCCCCCACGTTTCCAGGGCTGAGGAGAAAAGAGAGATTCTCTGGAGAGAGGGGCTATCCGCTTACCTAAATAGGCAGTACTAACCACAGGTTTTGTCCGACTCGGCTGATGCATATGATCATGTGACAGCTGATGATTCCAAACCTAACATACGCCCTCAGAACCCAGGAAATATCTCCCGCGCGGCAGTTGGCAGGTGGCGTAAGTTAAGCTTCTTCATTATCAGGTTAATCGTTACGGAAAACAAGCCTTTCGATGCTGAGTGTTTGTGCCTGTCTGCCGCTCGCTAAAAATCACAATGCGTGACTTGATTTGGAGCAAAATAGAGAGAGCTGTGGTGATCATGTTGCTTTAGTACTTCATTCTAATTAAGATATCCATTTCCCATTCTGGTATATTTATTGTAACAAACATAGTCATCTACAAGCCACTGAGTAGATTTGGAATGTTGTCTTCCTCTGCCTCCTCATAGTTTTGTATCCGAGGTGGTTTCACTCCTGTCTACATGCGTCACTTCACCCTCCTCATGCTTTTCATGAAATGCTCGAAGGTCAGCATCTGGGATTTCGTCCGCATCCATGGAGTGGTGCCAGTGCAGTAATACTTTGTCTCCTGTAAACAGTTTGTCGATCTGCTCAAGCGAGAGATTCTTAGTCTCAGGATAGAAAAAGAAGATAAGCGGAATGAAACAGGCGTTGAAGACCGAGAAGTAGATATATGTTCGCCACTGAATATTCGAAATACTAATTGGGGTAATTTCAACAACCAGAAATGTGAAAATCCAATTTGATGCTGTGGCGAGACCAGCAGCTGGAGTTCGAATTGCCAATGGAGCATATTCGGCGGGTACTAAGGGTGTTAGAGCCCAGAATAGTTTTATTTACGCTGTCAAACTTACAAAGCCATGGAATTGCCAGCAAACCAACGGCAAAGAAGAAGTTGAAAAGGAACAGCATGACAACTGCAACATAGCCGGCAGACTTGTTTCCGGTTGACACAGTACCTGCGAGGACTGCCATGCATGCACATTGACCAGCTGCTGCAAAAAGCATAAGCTTACGTCGTCCCAATCTGGAAATCTGTTAGAATTTCACTTTGACTTGAACAGAGAGCAACATGCCTATCAATTATCCAGATAGGAATCAGCGAGGAGAGGAAATATGCAACTCCGTTGAAACCAGAGAGTAAGAGAGAAAGGCTGTGAGATAGTCCGACAGACTGCTCAAAAATGACTGGGGCGTACTACTTTATTTTTAGCAACCTTTCAAATACCAAGCAAGACGTAGACCACTTACATAAGTGATAAGATTGATACCGGAAAGTTGCTGCATGAATTGACCTCCAATACCGAGAAGTGCTGTAAGGCTTCTGTTAGTACTCTATATACGAAGTTAAATATCTATTGATTGTATACATACTCCTGTAAAAGAACTTTTGGGGCCCATTCTTGAAGCAGGCTAATAAACCATTGGTACCTGCTGCTGCTTGGCGTTCCACAGCAATCGCATGTTGAATCTCTGCCATTTCTCGATCGATAACTGGATTTGTCTCCTGGATAGACTTGGCATCGTGTTCCAAGGCCCATAAAATGTGCCTTGCCTCTTCATGCTTATCGTGATTCAGGAGCCATCTGGGAGATTCGGGTAGGATAAGAATTCCAATGAATGTGACAATCGCAAAAACAATCTGTAAAGCCAGTGGGAACCGGAATTGAGACTGGTTGCTGACGTAGCTCATGCCATAATCCACCCAATATGCCATCATAACACCGCTAAAGTAACCATTAGCAAGGCGCTTTCCTGAACAGCCTTTGGACGTACAAGATATTGATTGCAAGCTCAACGGCCAAACCTTTTCCTCTTTTCTTTGCCTTCATCAATTCCGCATGCCACACAGGAATAGTGGCTGTGTTTGCGCCATTTCCCAATCCAGCTACAATTCGTCCAACGATCATTTGCGGAATGCCATTTGCAGAAGCTTGAAGTGCAGCTCCGATTGATAGTACAATACATCCAAGCATAATACATTTCCTTCGACCCAGGTATTCACCAAAGAAGAAACAAAACATAGCGCCGAAGAAACATCCGATCTCGTAAATTGCAACACTGTATATGACATGGTCAGCTATATCCACTTCTTATCCTGAGCATACCATAATTCGATCCGGATTCAAGAAAAATATGTTAAAGGTCTCGAAGAAATAAAATAAAACACAGTTCATCCAAGAATCTGTATATCCGTACTAGCTATAAAAACAGATAAAGACTTACACTGTTCCCTGCAAAGAAGAGCTTCCGTTGCCCGTGTCCGTTGTGTCGATTGCTGGAAATTGTTTGGTGAAGGCATCTCCAGTCAAAAGACCAGACATTACACCTTGATCATATCCGAATCTGAACTATCATTAGTCATGTGAAAAAACGTACGATTTGAAAACATCGACTTACAGTAGAAATCCCGAGCCTGCTGTAGCAGTGATGGCCCACGACAGAGCGCGACCCACGAGAATCGTCATGTTGAAAATAACCGACCGAATTTGTGAAAGCGACGAAGATGTAAAAACACGCTGAATCGAGTAAATAACCAACAGTGGATATTAACAAGGCTTTATATGAGATCTCAGATTTTCAAAGAACTCGATTCAGCCTTGGCAGCATCATGGGGACTCCCCGTCGGTTCGAGACGAGGATGCTATGCTGCAACCCCATTTCTGAGGGGAGCCGAAAGCTGTCCGGGATAGTACGGATTGAGTTTAGCAAGGAAGCAAATGGTGACAACATGGAATACTAGTTTGGGATTCCCCCTGGGGCACAAAACACACAACTCCAGCGGGAAAATCAGGAACATGAATCAGGCGAGGTGAAAATGCGGAGAAGAGCTTTGTGATTGGTTTGACAGGATGACAGAGCATACGAGTCGCCGGTAAGCAACTGTCATGTACAGACCGAAAGGGGATATTATAAGCGCCGGTGCATCAGACGGCGCTGCACAATTGGCCTTGATTCATGAAAAAGTGCGTGGTTGCGGGGACTTGTGGGGCATCCACAAACAATTCAAGTACCCCGTGTGGAGAAAGTGCAGAATTTATCAGCGGATAAAAGTGCATTTTTGGGTAATATATTTGTTCACTATCTTATTTAAGCCGTTTCCATGGTTGGGATGTGATCGGGTGCCTAAGCCTTCCTCATTCGACTTCTGGCATTCAACGAGCAGGAGATAGCTTCTCTGGTATGGCAATATGATCTCTAAGTCAAATGAAAAGTTCTCAAGGGGTAAAAATTGAAAGTGTCAGCTTCACAGTCTAGATGCTCCCCGGAATTGGTTTGGGCAACTTTAAGCTCTATCGCAAAGTATAGGTTCGAGAGAATTCTGTTTTAAGCTTGGGTGACGATAGATACAATACAAAATGGGCTGCTGCGACAATATGTTGC
This sequence comes from Pseudofabraea citricarpa, assembly GCA_029641185.1. NCBI lineage: Eukaryota > Fungi > Ascomycota > Leotiomycetes > Helotiales > Dermateaceae > Pseudofabraea > Pseudofabraea citricarpa. The sequence goes on from JAPWGK010000018.1 coordinate 615,904, forward strand.
TTCACAAAAATCATTCAATCAAGATCTGACAGTATCAATCATCATGTCTTTAGGCAAGTGAAGCGACACCATTTATGTGGGCTGAGCGGAAGCTAATTCGTCGAAAGGCAAGCATTTCATCAACTCGGTGGACGATCCTGTGGAGCGAGGCTTAAAGTGTCTTCTTCGACAAGATCAATCCCTACGACTCATTGAGTCGCAAAAAGGTAATGTTAACCCAGGTTCGATGCAAATCTAGGCAAAGTCTTACAAGCAAAAGTACTTTATCGAATACAAACTCGAGAAAAGGTTCTCCTTCTTTCTGGTGGTGGTTCGGGCCATGAGCCTGCCCATGCTGGCTATGTCGGCGAAGGACTCTTGGACATATGTGTAGCAGGACAAATATTTGCGTCACCGTCTGCATCACAAGTCCTGGCTGGTTTAAAAGCTTTGAAATCTCCCAAGGGGTTAGTAGCTCCTCAACTTACTACAATTAATTAGATTATTGACGCAGGAAAAACAGCGTTCTTATGATCGTCAAGAACTACACGGGCGATAAACTCAATTTCACTCTAGCCCTACAAAAAGCAAAGGCTGAAGGGATTCAAGTAAGAGCGGTTTTCGTGGGAGATGATGTATCGGTACAAGGAAATGATCTCGTGGGCCGACGAGGACTGGCTGGAGTTGTCTTTGTACACAAGGTCGCTGGCGCCCTTGCTGCACAAGGGTAAGTGTCTTGCAACAAAATGTATTGCCAATTATACTAACAAAAAATTTAGAGGCTCGCTTGACGAAGTAGCAGAGATAGCCCAACTTGTCGCAGATAACATATTTACAGTTGGAGTAAGTCTCGATAGATGTAGTGTACCGAGAAGAGAGGACCAAAAAAGCCTACCAATCGAAGACCTTGAATATGGAATGGGTATTCACAACGAGCCGGGAGTACGACGGGAGAAAATCTCTTCATTGACATCAGTTGTTTCAAGCGTCTTGTCTTTCTTAAAGCCATCAAGGTCGCAGAGCGAAGACCCAGTGGCTGTACTCATTAACAATCTCGGTGGACTTAGTGTCCTAGAACTCAGCGTTATCGCAGAGGAAGTTACAGAGCAACTTCTAGAAAAGTACGAACTGGACATTCGCCGTGTTTTGGTTGGTACATTTGTAAGCTCTCTCGATGGCCCAGGATTTTCGGTCACAATTTTGAATCTTCGGCCGGGGATCGAAGCACTTCTGAATGCAAAGTCAGCAGCACCAGCTTGGCCCAATCAAGTTGATGTTGCCGGTCATGTCAATGGTGTCGTGGAGCGCACACATGAAGAAGTCCAAAAGGAGCTATTACTGAAAGAGAATGAAAAAGTCCTGTTGCCACGTAAGTTATTGTACAAAAGCCACATTCCCCCCACTAACCAAATATATAGTGGAAGCCAGTCTGCTCTCAGATATCTTGCAGTCAGTGGTAGCTCGTGTTAAAGAAGCTGAACCAACTATTACGAATTATGACACTATTGCCGGCGATGGGGATTGCGGCGAGACTCTTCTGAAAGGAGTAAATGGTAGGGACTTCTAGCCGTTTCAGCAATTTCAAAACTGATATTTCTGTGCAGCTGTTCAGAGGGCGTTCTCCAAACCTGCCAATGCATCTCTTGATATCATAAGAGTCTTTCAGTCAATATCCCTCACAGTCGAGCAAAGCATGGGCGGAACTTCAGGAGCAATTTACGCCATCTTTTTCAGCGCAGTTGCAAATGCACTATCACAGAATATCCAGAACAAACTCGCCTCAACATCTACTCTCCGCTTTCTATCTGTTGCTCTAACGGAAGGACTAGAGGAGTTGTGCAAATGTACAGCAGCGAGGAAGGGTCATAAGACTTTGATGGATGCACTGATTCCCTTTGTAGAGACCTTTGAACAGACCCTGGATTTTCAACTTGCGATATCCGAGGCTGATAAAGGTGCCGAAGGAACGAGGAAGCTGGATGCTATGCTGGGTAGAGCTAGCTATGTCAGCAAAGAACTTATCGAAAAAGAGGGAGGTGTCCCTGATCCAGGAGCATTAGGTGTCGTAGTGGTCTTACTTGGGATTTTAGATGGAACCCGAAAATAACACATTTGGAGGCAGATTATTATTTAATATCATTAATTGTACCAGAACCTGATTCTTGGCAGCAAAATATTCAATATTTGTCTTATCTAATTCCCAAAGTGATTAAGAATAGAAACAGCTTTCCGTCCAGCAGTTTACATGATGCAGCAATCAAGTAGCATCTGGTTGAGATGGATTATCATTATTATAAGTATTGATGCAAAAACTTCGATGAAAAAAAAAAAAAAAAACGACAAAACATGCAAAATTTCAGGAAATAATGGGCTGCAAAATCTTGCTGAAATATTTCTTTTGAAAGTATTTGAATGTCTAATAAATATCCATTGATCACAAAAACTCAAGCAGACGCACAATGTCCACCATCAACTCTCAAATCAGCACCCGTCATGAAAGAGCTTCCATCCGCCAACAAAAATACAGCTGGAGCCTTAAAGTCCTCCGGAGCGCCCAATCGTCCCAATAATGCACCTGCCATCCATATCTTTTCTAACGCGGGCTCGGCTGCGAGGAGTTCGTCTGTCATAGCTGTGCGGATATACTACTCGGTGTTTATGTCAGTGAGGTGAATTACCCAAATGTATTGAAGCCATGGAGAACTTGAGCTAATTACTTACACCTGGAGATAATGTGTTTACTCGAATCCCATGTATCCCCCATTCCTGCGCTACACTGCGACAGAGTTGCTGTACGGCAGCTTTCGAGGTGTTGTATGCAGAGCATGTGAGGCCCTAATTTTCATGTTAAACAAACACAAGGCAAAGATTCCTACCCCAGGATAATACATACTCTGTTCGCAATTTGTCCAGACATCGAAGCGATCATAACGATAGATCCCTTGATGCCATCCTTGATGAAAATTCTCGCTGAATGCTTAATAGTCAAAAAGGTACCTGCAACATTGACATCCATAATTCTCCTGAAATCATCAATAGGATATTCCTCTGCAGGAAGCTTCTGTTGAATTCCTGCACACGCAATTGTACCGGTCAAAGGAGCGTTGACCTCTCTTCCTGCTGCTGCAATCTCGTCCAAACATTTCGAGATGTCGCCTTCGGAGGTAATGTCGCACTTGTAATACTTCACAGTGAGTTTCGAGACTGACGCAAGTTTCTCGAGTGCAGCCCATTCGTTTGCCGAGGGAGTGGGTAGAATATCAATGCATGCTACATGTCCGCCAGCCTCGAGCACGGCTGAGGCTAGAGTAATTCCAACACCACGACCTCCACCAGTAATGGCTACAGTGCGATTGCTCAATGAGAAAAGTTTGTTCGTTGGTGTAGATGCGGAAGCTGATTGTTGGGATTCGGGAATATGAGAAGGAAGGGCAATGTCGGAAACGACGTTTTCTGCTATTGATCCCATCTTGGAAAGTCTGTACTGTACTAATTGACAAAAATATCGAATCAAACGAGTAAAGAATGAGTTTCCTACCAAAATATGGGCAGAGTATTTTTTAAAAAGAATAATGCTACCCCTCTGAAACCATTCTAGGAGACGTGACTTGACGCGTAGAGGGGCAGAGCTCTCCACTCTGCGGCATAGACTTCTCCCTCAGGAGCTCTCGATGTGGAAATATCGAGCGCTGGCTCGTCGAACGCTGGTAAGCGAGTAGATGCTTAAATTTGAAATGCTTCAATCCACTAGGTAAATTCCAATGAAATCCCGAAGAGGCTTTAACCTACCTGAGAAGGGATACTTGAATGGTTCTTCCGAAAAGCTTGCTGGGATTTACAGGGACTCGAAGCCCACTACGGCGACCATTTTGCATAGATGTTTGCGGAAGACATTGCCGACTGCTAACCTTCCAAAGACGGATATTCTAAGCGCCAGCTAATGTCAATTGAAACGTCCCCGGGAAGTCCAGTTTGGGAATTTCTTACCGCCACATATCGGCGGGGTAAGACTATGGAATTCCTTCCACGCACCAGATACCTTCTCGATAATTTATTTTTGTGAGCTTCCTCTCGTTATATAAATGTCCTATTGAAAGGCTTCAAGCGTGACAATCATCAAACTCTATCTACTATTTCCCTTGGTTTCCGCCTTCTCACTTGACAGTTATGGCACCTTCAGCTGTTGAAAGCGTATCGCATTTGCCGGTCACGGTGACGAAGAACGGAGCGTCAGATGGACTCCTGAACTTGAGTCTTGCATCTGTGGATCAAAATGACCTTGTTTTGAAGACTTTCAGATGTCTGATCGCAGATTTGTGTGAGCAGTTCAAGGGCGGACACCCAGGGTAAGCTCAACAAGTAATTCCTCGAGAGTTTTCTAACAATAAAAAGGAGTGCAATGGGAATGGCTGCAATAGGAGTCTCTTTGTGGAAATATGTTATGAAATACTCGCCAGAAAATCCTTCTTATTTCAATCGAGACCGCTTTGTACTTTCAAATGGTAAGATATAGCAATGAGTACTTGGATATCCACTAACCAGCACAGGCCACACATGCCTATTCCAGTATACATTTCTTCACCTCGTTGGATACAAGAATATGACCTTCGATCAACTTAAATCATATCACTCTGCGAGAACCGACTCAATCTGCCCTGGGCATCCAGAAATCGAGCATGAAGGTATCGAGGTCACGACGGGTCCTTTGGGACAAGGAATTGCAAATGCGGTTGGACTTGCAATGGCCACGAAACATTTGGCTGCTACATACAATAAACCGAATTTTCCCGTTGTCGATAATACCACGTGGTGTATGATTGGAGATGCATGTCTTCAAGAGGGCGTTGCGCTGGAAGCAATCTCTCTTGCTGGTCATTGGAAGTTGAACAACCTTGTAGTGATTTACGACAATAACCAGATTACATGCGACGGCTCAGTAGATCTCTGCAACAACGAAGATGTAAATGCGAAGATGACCGCAAGCGGATGGAACGTGATTGATGTGATGGATGGAAACCACGATATCGAGGGAATTGTACGCGCCCTCATTACGGCCAAGAACAACAAGGATAAACCAACATTCATTAATATTCGCACATTAATTGGTATTGGAAGCAAGTCTGCAGGAGATGCAAAAGCACATGGAGCTGCTTTTGGTGCAGAAGATGTAGCCAATATCAAGCGAGCATTTGGACAAGATCCAGAAAAGCACTTTGTAGTCTCGGACCAAGTGTACGATTATTTCAGGGAAGCCAAGCCAAGAGGACAGGAGATTGAGGCCGAGTGGAATTCCCTGGTGCAGAACTACGAGAAGGAGTATCCAGACCTGGCTGCTGAATTTGCAATCCGAAGAGACGGAAAGCTTACTGACGATTTCATGAAGTTTATCCCAAAGAAAGAGGACTTCCCCACCTCACCAACCCCCTCTAGAAAGTCTTCGGGTTTGGTATGCAATCCTTTGGCAGAGCATCTCAAGAATTTCATGGTCGGGACTGCTGATCTTTCACCATCGGTGAACATGATTTGGAAAGGCAAGGTTGATTTCCAACATGTAAGCTTTCTCTATTAGACACAAATAATCACTGCTAATAAAAAAACAGCCTGACTTAAAGACATCTTGCGGCATTAACGGCGATTACTCGGGGCGGTATATCCATTGGGGAATTAGGGAACATGCAATGGCCTCAATTTCCAACGGTCTAGCGGCATATAACAAAGGCACAATCCTACCTATCACTTCAACTTTCTTCATGTTCTACATAGTAAGTTGCACTGCAGAACAATCTCTGAATATTCTAACGTCAAACTCTAGTACGCTGCGCCAGGTATCAGAATGGGAGCACTTCAGGGTCTTCAACAAATTCACATCGCCACCCACGACTCTATTGGCACAGGTGAAGATGGCCCGACCCATCAACCTATTGCCCTTGCTACTCTCTACCGAGCCATGCCCAACCTACTCTATATCCGACCAGCTGACAGTGAAGAGACCGCCGGTGCGTACATTGCCGCACTTAATGCCAAGAATACACCATCCATCATTTCCCTTTCACGGCAGAACCTCGAGCAATACCCACAACACTCTTCTCGCGACGGTGTACAAAAAGGCGCCTACGTATTTATTGAGAAATCTGATGCAGACGTAACTTTGATCGGTGTGGGAGCTGAAATGGTATTCGCTGTACAAACCGCTGCGCTTCTGGAAGAAGAGTTTGGCCTGAAGGTCCGAGTCGTTAGTTTCCCATGCCAACGTCTCTTCGAGTCCCAACCCATTGAGTACAAACGCTCCGTTCTTCAGTACCGCTCGAAAGCTCCTCGAGTTATCATTGAAGCATATGCCGTGAATGGATGGGAGCGCTATGCAGATGCAGGTTTCTCGATGAACTCTTTTGGACACTCACTTCCTGGCAAGGATGCTTATAAATACTTCGGGTTTGATTTTAAAGCTATTGCGCCGAAGGTGGCAGAATTGGTGGATACTGTACGGAAAGAAGGGATTGAGTCTTTGAGAGGAGAGTTTAGAGACTTGAATGTTCGTCATTAGAAAGGTATACCTGTATATTTTGGAGTTTTGGATATTTAATAGATATGATCACGATAGAGGCTTATTATGAATTAAATAGCCAAACCAAGAATACCAAACTAGACTTCTTATGTAAGTTAAGATGTGTTATAATATTTGGTTCGAAACATCATATTCATCCTGCTCAGTCATCTGAATTATCAGTAACACTTGGGTGGCCGCCATCTTCGAGGTGCGGCTTTCTCTTTCTCTTGTAGAGACGACTCGTAATAAAATTCCAGACATGAACTTTTTCATGCCCCGTAGCGACATCTGCTTGGGTAGAGTCACTTTTCTCTTGCATATGCCTTTCAATATAGTCGCTGTAGGCGATCTCGCTTTCGCTCTTCTTATTAGTCTCCGTATCATCATCTTCGTCATCTTCATCGTCTTTCCCTTCCTGGTAACTATTCATTTTTTTCGTGTCTTCCTTCGCCTCAGCTTCTTCGGCTCTCCCTGTTAGTGCCATTAGCAATTCCGGCGGATTCAACAACGCTGAAATCTTCTTTTCAAGCCTTCTCTTCTCCTTGTCACGAGCTGCGCGTTCTTTTTCTTCCGCATATTCAAGCCCTTTCTTCTCCTTATCAAGGGCCTTGCTTTCTTTTTCTTCGGCCCATTCTTGTGCGGTTTGGATCTTGTCCTTACGTTCATTCTTTGTCTCTGCATCATTCTGATCCTTTTCGTTCTCAGTTTTATCGCCTTTTCTAAGCTTGTCCAATAACAATAAAACTTTTTTGGCCCGAGCTTCGCCCTTTGACTTTGCTAAAGATCTCTCAAGCTTATGAAATCCTAGGAAAAATATCGAAACAATGCTCCATGTAACGAGAACTGGCCAGATAATCACTACGACCGGGAGAAATATCAAGCCGAGTAGAATTCGTATTATAAGTAATCCGAAATGGCCCGTTGAATCTGATTTAAATATGCCCGTAAGTGACTGGTAACCTACTGCGACTCGTATGGCTGGGAGCTCGACAACTGTATAGACTATCCAGAAGAATACGTAGATCATTTTGTTTCCCTGCCATTTTGGCGGCTCATCTGCATGAAGTATATCGTCATCCTCGAGTTTTGTTATGATTTTGACAGCTTTTCTCCAGCCAATTGGCCATGTATTCAGAGTTTCTCGCATTTTTTTGAGAGCAGCTTCACGCATCTTGAACCTAATAACTTGGAGCGGCCATGCCAAAGTCTCGGCATTGAAGACAATCACGAGCGTTATGATAAGGGCAATTGCAGTTCCTCGAATGAATGTTTTGATAACTCCATCAGAACTACTTATATTAGCCATGTTACCCAGCTTCGGATGTCAAAGACTCACGGTAAACCTTGCATACTGAAAATGCTCTATATTCAATTAGCTTCCCCTTTCTCCCTACCAGATACGAAAATTTCTGTATAGCTTATAAATAACACATACCGAAACAAAACTCAATGGCAAGAATACTACTGTAGCGTATGTAAATATGCGTACATTTTCTGCTGATCGTGCTGCAGTTCTAGATCCAGCTAAGTTGAGATTATCAATAATCTACATTGTGTATTAGCTATGAATTGATAGAAGATTGGTCAAAAAAACTTCCCACTAGACGATGGCTTTGTATTTGTTTGATGGAGGCCTCTATCCGTGGAGCTTGCTCTTCTAGCAGTTTGACGTTCTTTTTGACTCGCAGGTTGTGTTGCTCTCTCCAACTCCCGTGTTTCAGTTCATCTTTTTCTGACCAGCGAGGCTGGCAATTTCGGCGCTCTTCTCTTGTTAGCCACTGATTGAGATTTTTTATGTTGGCCTCGGAAAGTCGGATGATTCGGTTCAAAATTCCATCTAGATCAAGACATAGTTTAGATCGAGTATATAGTCGATCAAACCCCCCGTTGAGTGAATTCTATTTATGTAGGTAAGTACTGCTATTTGTTCTGTGGTGATGGATTTTCGGTCACCTTAACGTCAAGCCACTCATCAATAGCCTGCAGAATTCTCTCCGTACTGGAATACACCTCGGTAGCCATTATCTGCACTAAGTATGGTTCGAGAACCTTGCGCTGATCCTGCTTAGAGCTTGCTTTAAACCATGCTCCGTGTTGCGGATGCGGTGGAGGAAATGGAGTGGATGGGTTAGGCAGGTAGGCCAGGAGCCATCCTGTCCAATATCTGTCCTCCATGTCTCCAACTAAGCGATAACTGAGGGATGCTTTGAAGGAATTCATCCGTTGACCGCCGATTTTCAATGGAGACTTACCTAGAAAACCGCGGGGAGGTCCTGAACTATCTAGCTCCATAACATAGTCTTCCTCGTTTGTTGGTACAAGTAGGATGAAACTCAGATGGAGTTCGGTATTCCAGACATTAGATATATCATGGACCTGAATGGTGGCGTAATTAGTAGGCTTACTTTACAGAATGCATTTTATGACTTACGTCTTCGTGGAAATGTGGATCAAACTTTTGATGATGGCTTAAAAATTCTGCCATATTGTACTGATCACGTTTTGGCGTAGACAGGTAATGAATCAAGGAATATTCTGGTGAAAGTGGAGTTTGGTAACTAATATCCGGTCAGCAAGGATAGATGATCAGGTTGACTTAATTTCTAGATTGACGCACAAAAACCTTTTCTTGGCTCCTTTTATGGTTCGTGGCTGTCGCACATGCTTATCGAGCTCTCTGGAGTTGAAAGTATCCCGGAAAGGGCGTTCACGGCCATGCCTACCGATATCAACAACGAGACACCTGCTGCGATACCAATGCCAGTCAAGGATGGAGGTTGCTGACTCAAATTTCTCCCAGGTATCCATACCCTTCTCCAAGATTGTAAGAGGATACTCGTCTATTCTTTCTCGCAAATATCCAATCTCTGTAGTAACATCTTCATACGGAGGTTGACGACTGAAGAAATCTGGGAATGGACGCAACCAGTCACGGTCTTTTCTTTCTGTAATCTCACGATATCATTAATGTATCATTTTTAAAATTTAAGAAAACTTCAAGATAGCCCTTGAAATTTAAAAGGCTGCATTGGATGATACATAAGGGGTAGCTTACCTGAGGGGTCAAAGACTTGTTTGTGGTCTATGATCGTGTTTGATATCTTCTTCCTCTTTCTAAGCATGGCTTTTTTCTTGTCCTGCGTAATTATCGCCTCTTTCTCATCTTTATCTTTCAAAAAGATATTAGAAGTAGCGGCTACCGAAGCCTGATTTTGCTGGTCCTCTTTCGCAAATTCACTTGAAAAACTAATTTGCAGATAGTTAGCTGACACAAACAATAAGATTAACTGGGACTAAAACATACATTTGAGATTGGGAAACCACAACGTCTGCCCTTAGCAACAGAGTTGGAATTTCGTACGTACTTCGAGGATTACTGTAATCCATCTTGATAAGAGGCTTTTTCGTATTCCAGTCAATTCGCTCTGCGAATAGCCCGTTTGGTAATATACAATTGCTAATTTTCTTCCGCGAGAGCTTAGTAAGATCCTCTGGTGTTAAGTTTTCATCTAAACTGCTGTTGCTAGTTTTCATGATTCCCTCCATTATTATAGCAAGGGCATACCGCAGTGGTGTTTGCCAAATAGATTCTGCATCAGCGCCTTGGCTTTTGAGTGTTTCGTGCCATGCTGATTGAATATCAATTCCAAAATCGTTATTGAAGAATCCCCAAAGAACACCATCATATAAAAGTGTGTCCTTGGCATAAAAAAGAAAACGATCACCTTCTTGTGAAGCTGACCTGCTGACGGCTACTGTGTATCTGGTTGATAATCCTGAAGCCTCATGGCCCTCATCATTCTCTGGTTTGATAGGCTGGGGGACTTCGCATATGAAGCGCTTGAAGATAAGATTTCGGATATCCTGGTGTGCCAAGTCCGATCTTAGAAGTTGTTCTAGAATAACTCGCATCGTCTCATCTTCAATGGCTTCATAGACCATCTCTTCTAACGCCTTGATTGCTTTCCATACATAGATAGAATCGCCCAAGCGATAGCTTGGTATCTTGAGCCATTCTGGAGGCTTTTCATCGCTACCTTCCCAAGCAATATAGGTTGGAGTATTTTTCCGTTGATACCAAAGTTTTGACTTCTCATCTCGACCCTCGAGGAGAAGTTTGATCCATTTTTCAGCACAGTTTTGCAGGCACTCCTTTACAAAAGTGCTGCCCTCAGCCTGAAATGTCTTCGAGAATTCATACAACTTCAGGATTTGAAGGCTGCCCACAAAAGAATCAGACCAGTTTTCACTTTTCTCAGCCAATGGCTTCCTTTCTTTTTCGGGCAAGTGAGTTAACACTGTTTCTGGATCAAGAAAGCGATATTTGTTGAAGCACCATATGAGATGTCCCCGACATGTGCGTTTAATACGCTCTCGTGTATCCGAGTCTACTGAAGCTTCTAGAGCTTTGTATGCCAAAAGCAGGTACCGGAACATGAAACTGTTAATTATTAACTTTTCAAATCGAACTACGATGGGTCAAGGACGTACAATGAAGCAAATGGGGTTGAATGGGAATACAAAACATCGCCGTTTATGAAACCAAGAGGTTGTTCTCCGCCTGATACTGGTCCTTCAGGCATAGAACAGACGCATAATATGTGTTCCAGATGTTGTCGAAAGATCGTCTTGAATTCTTGTTTGTCTTCCCCCAAGATCGAAATTAGGGCTTCGTCTTTCTTTTCTTTCTTTAAGAAGCGGCCCATGTCAAAATACGACAAGGCAGTGCTTCTCGGCTCGCCTTTGGGTTGTAATTTATATGCCACTGTCCATTCATGGATACTACCTTTAGATACCAAAAGCCTCTCGGACCGAGTATTTGTGTAAAGAACACCTATCAAATCGTCTTCCATCAGGGGATCCGAAGGCGACTTCAAGTTCGCTACTTCGCCGTCCTTGAACATGTATATCATAGCTTCTGCTGCGTCTCCTTTATCTTTATCATTTTCGGGATCTCCTGCATTTTTGATGAATAGATAATTATTGACATCATCGTATTCTATTGGGCATGAACCGTATTGCAAAAGTCCTGTGTCCACGTTTTGAATATCTGCCTGGGTTATGCTGACCTCCATGTCGTCGAGTTTTAAGAATAGAGGCAAAGTCTTATCTTCATCAAGATCATTGCTAACCACGCATTGCTGTAAAAGAACATCACTTTCGTCAATGATGACGAATTGAACAGAGACTTTTAGACCTTGCACTTCATACATAATTCGTGGCCATCGACCATTCACCCATGAAATGCAGGGATCTCCTACCTCAGCCTTAGATCTTATACAAAGACCTAGCCCTGATGATTGCTCATCGGCTAGTTGAAGAAACTTTTGACGTCTCTTCATACCCGTGGGGGAAGTGAACGTGAGTTCAGAGGCATCAAGGCAAATACGTTGTGCCCTTTCAGATGAGGATGCTTTTTCCGGTTGAGATTTGGTAATATTTAAAATCCCTCCATAACGGTTGATAATAGCAACGGTGCCATTCTTTCCAAAAGACAAAAACGACTTGTCCTCATGATCTTGCGGGAAAGAGACGGGATTCAACTCTTCAACCTTGAAGTTCTTGAACGTTGGCACTAAAAGAACCGTTAAATCTGGGGTGAAAGTTATGTTCGATGTGATGGTGCTAACATTGATCTTGGTCTTCAAGCTGAACAATATCCGGCGCAGTAAGCACAGATACATTGGAAATGGCTACGCTTGGTGCGGCAATACTTGGGTCAGTTGAGTGATGAGCCGCCATTGCCTCACGAGACCTTTGGTGCCGGTATTATTTATTCACGCATACAACAGTGACTTCAGAAATCAAATAAGACCACAATTCGAATTGTCAACAGAGGAAAGCCAGATGCTTAGGCGGCCGTCTTCTTTTGCTATGTGAGGCTGAACGTTGCGGGATATATTCAGCTTTCCCTTATCTCATCCCCATGCAAAGTAACGCCATTCACATGACCAAACTTCATGAGGAAGGTGGTCCGGCTGATCAGATACATCACTTTTCCCTATTATCATCGCAGTCAGCATCATATTCTTGGCATTGGGGGCCATAATCAGGTGACTTCTGGCCCAAAGGGCAATTTATAAAGATGACACTGGATAGCGAGAGTCATTATCCATAACTGGTCAATACCTGAACGGCATACTGCCTTTTGATATTCTCTCTGAATGTTGAAAAAAAAGAAAGAAAAAGGAAAACGCAGACACGACGAGACAAGCGCCGTGCAAAGGCATAAGGCGTCAAATAGCCCAAATCTTTTCTCACTGAGGTATTTTATGTCAAGATATCCCTCAGTGTGAGCAGGCGAAGCCACCCATCAAGCCGCATGCCAAATGACATATTGAGATTAGTTTATTGAGCCCGAAAAGTTATCGGTTAAGACGGATATTCGTACTGATTAAATTTCTTGGCCATAAGTTCCATAACAAAGTAATGATGTTTGTGCTACTAGATCCAGAGGATTAGTTTTTAGATATAAGTACGGGTCAACGACCTAAAGGGAAATACCAGTTCTTTACACAAAATCCCTTGTTTGGATTGCAAACATCCAAAACTCATTCCTAAATCATTTGAACAGCATGGCAGCCGTTCTAAGCATCTTCGTTTTTGCAATATGTTTTGCAACCGCCCAAGGGCTTTCGTTACCTCCACTCAGTGGCTCTCTTGCTGTAGGAACTGCTGTCCTGGAATTGAACGATATCTCATCGTCTCGGGATTTGATGGTTTCTGCCTTCTATCCGATTCTTTCTGGAGATAATTACACTCTTGCACCGGCTTTCCCCCCCAAAACAGCTGCGTATTTGGATAAATATGCAGGCTTACCGACTGGTTCTCTTCAAACTGTTATATCTCAAGCCCACCTAAACGCCGCTCTATTGCCTGGAGATTTTCCATTGCTCATTTTTTCTCCCGGAATAGGAACACCGAGGCTCTTATACAATTCAATTGCGGAGAATCTGGCTAGCGAAGGATATATAGCCGTCACGATTGATCATCCACACGAATCCCTAGTCATAGAATATCCCGATGGAAAATTCGAAATAAATATTATTGACACGGGAAACGACACCGACGCTTACGAAACCAATCTGCTACTGAATAGAACTTTGGATATCGGATTCGTATTAGATCAGTTTTCAAACTCCTCAAATCTTGCGAAAATCCCTGGATTTCTTGGTTCCCAGAGGAGCAAAGATGCTGGTGTTCTAGGACATTCTTTTGGTGGTTCTTCAGCAGCAGCCGCCATGTTGAATGAGCCTCGCTTTTTAGCAGGAGTAAACCTTGATGGAAGACTACGGGGACAAGTTGTAGAATCTGGTTTGTCCGAGCCGTTCTTGTTCATGGGAAATCCAATCCATAATAGTACAACAGACCCGACGTGGGCCACATTTTGGAACAACACAAAGGGATATAAAAGGGAACTATCGGTGGCAGGTAGCGTTCATATTAGCTATTCAGACCAGCCATATCTTACGCAGAAGTTTGGAGATCCAGGTACCAGCATTGAAGGATCGAGAATGTTGGAAATTGAAAGTGCTTATTTGAAGGACTTTTTTGATTGGAATTTGAAAAGGGGGAATGGAAAACTCCTTGCAGGGCCAAGTCCATGTTTCCCAGAGGTGACGTTTTTGGGTTGATACAGCAAAGATCCGATGAGAAAATCAGACATAGCCATGGAGAATATTCTAAACATGAAGACACCGTCTATTGACAAATACATTGACTTTTATCTGATGCTGATAGGACTAATATAATTGAGGAATCGCAGAGTAAGATGTCTTTAGATCATCTGCATGCCACCGCTAGCACTCAAAGTTTGTCCAGTAATCCATCTTGCACTGTCGCTAGCTACGAAGGCAACCACTTGCGAGATATCATCTGGAAGAGCTGTCCGTTTTGCAGCGGCGATGGGGGCGGTATGTACGGCGCGAAGTGTGTTTTGAACTTCTTCAGAGAAGCTCAGGAGAATATCCGTTTCAGTAAACCCCGGTGCAACAACTAATAGATCTGTCAGATTGAATGCACAACACAAGCTGGGATAGACTACGATTACCATTGACTGTGATACCTCTCGAGTGGCCAAACTAAAGAACGAAGTTTAGTTCTAGATAGAGAACAACGAACGAAGGTAAATAGAACAGTTTGTCAACATACTTCTTGAGCCCATGTTCTAGAGAGTGCCTCGATAGCACCTTTGTTTGCGGCATATAGCGGTAGACATTGGCCTAGAACCGGATTGCGAGCTGCCGTAGAGGATATAAAAATGATACGCCCGCCGGATGGGATATGTGGCAATGCAGCTTGTGTAAGCATAAAAGGTGCCCTTACACCAACGTCCATGACCTTAGCGTAGATATCATGGGTTACTTCAGTAGTTGGCGTGACATCAAGATGCGTAGCATTGTGGACTGTCATTTTACATTATTAGACATTGTCGTACCTTTGGACCCATTTTTCTTACCGATGATATCAATTTTTGTACTTTTCAAGTCTTTGAGTGATATTTCTACAATCTTTTTGCTTGAAGAGAGCTCGCTGAGATCGAGCTGGATCGCAACTGCCTTTCTGCCCAAAGCCTCAATTTCCGATACAGTCTCTGCTGCTGCCTGGCTTCTTGAAGCATTTGTATAAACCATGGCGACATCTGCGCCACGTCGTGCAAATTCAATTGAAATGGCCTTGCCGATTCCGCGTGTTCCTCCGGTGACTATGGCAGTCTTGTTTTGGAGGGAGAGGGTTGACGGGAACGACATTGTACTTTATGAGCGTGAGCTTTACGATGTTACGAGGGAAATTTTTTTGAGAGATGATACTCATGGATTGCCAATAAAAGCCGATGCAAAATTAGTGCCCATAAAAAGCTGGAGACATAAGAGATGTGGGACCATGCAATCGCACACACACAAGTCTAAATACCAGTCAGCCAATTATTAGTGAATGGTAATAGCATTATTAGAGTAGACAATCTTTTCTTATGGAAACGATAAATTACCGACCATATCTCAGCACTACTGGAGCGACGATGATCCGATGAGTGAAGAAGAACACCCCCAGGAAGATGACAGCGATTGGGACCGCTTGATTTCCCAGTAACCTAAAGTCATGCTCCATCATTGAAATTTCATGAATACACAATGGGATAATAAAACAGCGTCTGGAAGGCAGTGGTTCCTTGATATGCATGGTAATGGAAGAGAGAGTTAGAGAGGAGGAAGCCTTTTCTTTGATTTCAAGGTACGTGGCTATGGTCATGTGACCTATGCAGCTATCAAAGTACTGCAAAGGGCACCTATTCTGAGAAACACTGGTTTTGAGAGACTTGTAGATATAATAAAAGGATAAATGGATGTTAACCATTCATGGTCCAGATTAATGATGCCAAATAGGCTCATTATATTCTCTCACGTGTGAATCGGTCGGATGGTTCCGGCTTGGCATTCCTTGTTTTGTTTAGAGTGCTCTTGTAACCGTCTCTGCTACCCAGCTAGCATGCATTCATTGTACAGTGCTAGAGACCTTTTATCAGTCTTTGTCAACTAGAGCTTATTCAACTTACGGAGTCTGTTCCGCCTGGAGCTGTCCGTCTCGGAGCATACCCCGTTTACACGGAAGCATCCGTTCATGCCAACTATACCGTCTACGTGCTAGCAAAACACTACTTGGTTCTAATAGATCGGTAATCCTAGCTGCAACCGAGCACTTTACTTCTTCTGTATTACCATTTATCAGATTGCGGGGGGTGATATATGATACTAGGAATCGATGTCTTACAAAAACGCGGCTCGTCTTTTACCATCCGTGACCTAAGCGGAGTATGGCCTTCTCCACAATCCACCAGTCGAGATTGCGGGGATATCGTTGAAGTTAAATATCGCATGAAAGTTGAATTATCTACGTCCTTGTCACCTCTTTCGTAGCCCTTTATCGATATGGAAAATACTGCTGTAGTCTCCCAGTACTTAGACATACTACCTTCTGGGTATACTGGCAATGCCACAAATGCTTCATGGGCATATTACAATCCCCAGAATTTTGCTGTTCTGCCAGGGCACTTTAATCGCTCTCGTAGGTTCTACGGTCCAATCCCAAGCGTGTCTTCTTGTATACTTACTCGCTTATTTGAAGTCTTCGAGGCTCCATGGTCTGGCGAGGTCGACGATAATGGACTCGCAGCAGTGTAATTCTTCTTCGAACTTTGTCATCACAAATTGGCCGTTGACAATATCAGCAATTCTTACCTCAACACCACCAATTTTGTGGCATTCGATCCTTCCTTCTATGATATCATTGGCAAAAGTCGAGCATATCATTGTCGCCGATCATACTATCTCGCATGAAGCTTCTTGTTATATTCCCTCTAGGAAAATGCTTTACTATGCTTCTTGGGGCTTCGGGCATGGATGGCAATACCTCCTTGATACCGTGACTAACGAGCTCAATAACATTACCACATCGCCGCCAACTTATAACGCCCACGGCTGTGTCCACTTTGAGGGGACTATTTATGTTGCTACTGATGGTGGCGATGATCATTACGGGTCCATTGTGAAGGTTGATCCCATAACATTGGAAGCGACTACACTGATCAATAATTTCTACCAACAGCCTTTCCTCGGCTTCAATGACTTGGATATTGATCCCGCTGGTAATATTTGGGTCACTGATTCCACATCAGCCTGGGTATATTGTTTCTCTTTAAGCAACTTTTTCTTTTCTTCTCTCCCTGCTTGTCTGATGAGCATTTTAGAACCGCTATATGACTACCTTCGCTCCTCAGACAACTCCCGCGGTCTACTTTATCAATACTACAACCATGACACCGAAATGGGTCTTCCAAACTCAAGGCAATGCCAATGGCATTGCTTATGGTCCCGATGGCACACTATACGTTGACGTCACTGGAATCTCGTCTGGACGGCCGAATGTCAAAGATCCCTTGAAGCCTCGCCAGTTGTTAGCCTACAATACGAACCATGGCCAGCCACAGCTGCGATCTGAGCGCCTCTTTTCTAACAGCATCAGCTATTACTGCGATGGAGTGCGCGTCTCGAGAAGTGGTTTGGTCTTTTGTGCTGTTGGTGATGGCGTGGATATCATTGAACCAAGCAGCGGAGCAACTTTGGGAATAGTCCGTACAGGGGGTGGGGATTACTTAGCTGTAAACATTGCTTTTGAGGATCATGCATTATGGATTGTGGGAAAAGGGGGAGTGTGGAAAGTTAGCGGCATCCAGGAGCTTTTAACGAGAGAGTAGTAACCAGTTGTACCAGCATAAACTATGAGCGGACGCGTGGATGATGATGCGGGTCTAGTATTCTGGTAATGCTATAATAGTAGCCATAATTTCCGAGCTTGCTCAATGATATTCAAACGAAACAGTGTCATTAAGAGCATTGTTATAATGGAAACATCTTTGCTGGCACAACTTTTTCATGTCATAATTGTCACAATTGTAATTTATTAACCAATCTATAGTGAGATGACCAAAGAGATCAAGGTCCGCCAAGTGGCCTACAAAAACTGATCATGGATCCCTTTGCAGCACTCAACGGGAGAAATTCAAGACTTTAGTGTGTTTGAACAAGCAGTTTGTAAATTGTATGTCGGCTGTTGTAGATACCTCGATGCTACACTATCACCGAGCCAAAAGGTACTTCTGCTTCACAAGAGTCGTTGCGTTCCCATCAGCTTTCCGTGTTCTAGCCGTATTCTACGGAGCATCTCATGTTACTTTTCAGTTCTCGGGACGTCCGCTCGATCCTTGTCTTCGGGTAAGATCTGCGAACTGGTGTGGTGCCGCTATGACGGCGAAGCATTGAACGGGAAATTTCGCAGGTACCTAAACGACAAAGCGAGATTTTCGGAAGAAATTTTGATTCACTTCGGGTTGAAACTCGACCTAACTGCAATAAATTTTGAGGAGTTGGTTTGCACAAATACCGTAGTCTCATTTCATGAAACTTCAGTCGAGCGATATGTTAAAACAAACTAGCCGCGTCCTATGCTACGCAATCTAAGTCACTATGTCACACATCATTTTGAACAGCTGCCACCCTTCCAGAACCATGGTAATACACTTTGACGCAGATCTCTGACGCTGAACTACGCTATGTCTACTTATCTTTGAGGGATTCCCTCGGTAAATACACGGCATTTTAAGCGAACGCTGGAAATGATATTTTCCCGTATCTCTTTACGCCACTTTGCAAGGGGGAACCCTGTTGTTCAGGGGTAAAAGGTATATTGAAGGGTGCATTGATAGAAAGATCTTCTGAGCCCTTAGACAAAAGAAAGATAAGGCTGAAGGATGCCATCCGATTCGGTCGAATCTCCTTGTCTTGGTGTTCCAGGCCCCCTTTATTCTATCTTACAGGCTTCATATCAAAATAAACTTTCAATCTCACATCCAATCATACTGCTAGGCCGTTATCTTTACTGGGGGTTTGCAATGCGTTCGTAGTAGGGTAGTATCCTCCTTGCTGCTAAGACATTATTCGTAAATTATGAAGCTCGTTCCACTACTGTACATCTGGGGTCGATGTTTTTCTTTTATTCGCGTCTTGAAGTGCCTTCAAAGTCGATCTCGAAGCATCACGACGACGCTGGAGCAGTGTTTGCAACCACGACATGTCGGAGCATGTGTCGGCTCTCGCAGCTCCAGAGGGCGTGACACCGAACTTTGAACACCCACGAGATGTTATCTTCACTTTGAACCTTGTGGTAAACTACTTGGCGATAGCTCTGGTCACAATTGCAGTGTTCCTAAGGGTCTATGTCAGACTAAAGATACAAAATTCTTTCAACAGAGAAGATGGTCAGTATACCAACGACTTGCTTTATTTCATCACTAACTGAATTTCTAGTTATTTGTTGCATTGGATGGGTACTGCGCGCGATTCTCCAACTACGACAACGTATTAACACTTTATTAGGTGGCTACTATAGCACTGCTTTGCACAGGAGTCATGCGTAAGTACTCCGCTTCATTGTGATAAAAGCGCAATACTGATTGCCGAATCAATAGTTGGCAAATATGGAGGTGGGTTTCACGAATGGGAAGTTGACAGAGCAAAAGCTACACAATTTTTACAGGTAAGCGCGAGTGCTTAATGAGTAGAGAGAACATACACTAACACTCACTGCCCACAGGCGCAGTATGCTGGCGTTGTTGCTTATGGCCCAGCAACCTTCCTGGTGAAAGTGACTTTGCTGTTGGTCTATGTGCGCGTCTTTTCTCCCTATGAAAAGACAGTCATCTTCATCTACATATTCATGGGAATATTGGTTGGATACTACGTGCCAATGCAGGTTATAAAGATACGATTATGTTGGCCGATATGGAAAGTCTGGAGAGACTCAGAAGATGGCACATGTTTGGATATCAAGAAAATCTTTATTGCGGATACCGTGATGAGTGCAGTCACCGATTTTGTTATTTTGGTCATACCTATACCTCTTACGTGGACATTACAAATGGCTGCGCAGAAGAGAATTCGGGTTGTAGCTTTGTTGGGGGCTGGAGGCCTTGCTACAGCTGCAAGCATTGCGCGTTTGGTTCTGGTTATCAAGCTTGGAGATTCTCTTGATAGGACAATGACGGGGACTCTATTTTTTATTCTTACGTACGTCTTAAGTCGCCATTTCCCCCGAACTAATATTCGAGGATGATACTAACTGATGATAATAGAGCTGCAGAGATGGGAATTGGTCTATTATGCGCATGTCTCCCAGCAATAAGCGTCCTGTTTCTTCGCTATATCAATGCAAGTTTCATCTCTAAAGCCCTCACGTCAGATGTAGAGCTTGGGAAGACGTCTCAGCCAAACCAGCTTACCATACGGGCTACAACGAATCAAAGTCGACGGGTTGACGAGATCAGTTTAATTCAAGCAGGTCAGGATGAGATGGATAGTAGATCTGATGGACGGTCGGAAAACGGTCGGACTAAATACTGGGAGCCTCCCAAAGCCGAATTCGGTGTGGTAGAAACTGTTATTACAGGAGTTAATCGGTAGGAGCCAGTTGGGGACAGTACGACATTTGAGCGATTTTATTATACCCAATTCTAGATTTGAAGGAAATTACCTACAACGACGATCATGATAAATACACATAATATGACGAGTTAGGCCTTGTCTGAAAAACTGTAATCTGTGGCCGCGAACTTACAGTTGCGTCCCATGTTAATTTTAAGTAAGTTTTCCTGGCCGTCAAAAAGGTTTCAGGTACGAAGGTAACTACAGTAACCTTTTGAGGAGACCGCAATGCAAGCTTTTGTTCCACTATTTAGCACCAGAACTCGTATCCGCAATACATGGGGAAAATCCGGAGGTCCCAAAAAAGGATACTTGTAATTAACGGACAATCTTGTCTTTTGAAATTTTGACATCGCCTCTCAGTTCTAAAGTACCATTCATTCGTATTAGGAAAATAAAATTCAAAATAAACTGTGGTTTTACTGCTCAACTACCTATTTCCTTGCAATTGTCGTGCTTCACGCAGCACGAATTAGTCATTCTATTCATTGTAAGCGGCCGGGTTTAGCTAAAGCCACACCGGGAATCGCTACGCAGACTTCGTCAAACTCTTCCATCAATTTCACTTCATATCCTTTACACGTTGCTACGTTACATATTGATACTCTTCAACGTCATCCGCTGTTGTGTGATCGGCATATCGTAATTTATGGTCATCGATTAAAGAGCCATTGCAATATAAAATTTTGACGGTCATTTCGTACATACCACCCACTCAAGAATGGCGACAAACGAAGCAAAGCCACTTCGGCCCTGGGACAGGGTAAATGAAAGTCAAGCGAAGCCAGCACCTCCCCCTCATATTGATCCTGCACATCCGAACATTCATCGGTGGGACAATGGACTAGTGCTTTACAATGATTTTATCAGTATAGAGGAAGAAGCTGCTATGATTGCTGCCATTCTCGAAGATGACCGGTGGACTGGTGCTGGGAAACGACTTTCACTTCATTTTGGGCCACGTTTTGACTACACAACTTTTGCGACTTCAGAAACAGAAGCAAGAGACCTGCCGGTATACATCACAAATTTTCTTCAACGACTGCCTATTCAAGAATACCTCCCCGATCAATTTACAGTTCAGTACTACCCTCCTGGTGTTGGCATTCCCCCACACGTAGACACTCACTCAGCATTTCGCGAGGCGCTATATAGCTTATCTTTCGGAAGCACAGTGCCCATGGCCTTCAAACGATGTGGTGCTACCGAAGCACGCCGTATGAGAAAACCAAAGCGATCATTAATGGGTGATACCGGCAAATCCGAGCCTTCAGCCAAGCCTGGGGCACAGTCTATTTCTACCGAAGAAGCTGATATAGAACATTGGGAACTCTTTTTACCTCCTCGCTCCCTATTGCTCATGATGGGACCCTCAAGATATGGCTTCACTCATAAGATTCGTGGTCGGAAGTTTGATCAGCGAGACGGTCAGGTGATTGAAAGGCAAGGAAGATATTCAATCACAATGCGGAGTATCAAAAGAGGAGAAGAGGTTGGGTGCGACTGCGATTTCCCAGAAGTATGCGATGCAAAAATTAGGGAAGAAGAGAGACAGCAGTCTTTATCGCTAGAGACAGATTCACAAAGGTCCTAGAATCAAAATTACTCCACAATTCAAACAGCGAGGACATTTTTGAATAGGTACCTATAGCTTACTGAGAACATCAACTCTTGAGGTTCTATCAGAAGCAACAAACAGCAAACCAAATTCGGCTGCATGGTTGACAAAGCTTCTATACAACTCGGTCTTGGCCCTGACCATTATCAGTGTAGCAGTGGAGTATTTGTCTATTCTGGCCACTTAAACTCCCAGTGACTATAGTTGAATGGTACCTAGCTAATTATAGTGAGTGGAGGGGCTCTGAATTCTAAGAAAAAATTCCCCTTCGCTGCTATGAACATTGAATGTGATTTTGTGAGTGCAGGGTCTACCTAGCAGAAATTTATGGATAGCTTTCCGCACATTCATGTAAAGCCACTACGTTCAAAACATGCAGGGAGCAACGCAGTAGCTAGGTTGGCCGCACATACCACTGTTGAACACAAGGTATCCTAGTGTAAATAGTAACACAATAACTCATTGTCAGCCTTATGGAGAAGGATGATACTCTGGGGACAGATTAAGTTTCCTGGTGCGATCTCCCATGGACATTTGACATTTTCCGATCCCCGTACCGAGGTGCTTACTACTCTCTTTAGGCATAGCGTGATGTACTGCAGACATCGATCGAACCATTGACCTTCCCAACCATATGATTTAAAGACTGACCATTTCATGCTATTGGAAACTGAGCTAGACATCTCTTGAATCTGCAACACTAACACTCTTCCAACAGTCTTTTATTTTGCGACTGCAACCAAATTGACCGAATCGTCAGGATGGCCAGCGACTTTCCCTCAGCAGCGCGTGCGGCACAGATGGTTGGCATCACAGGATCTCTCTTCTTATCAGGTATGTTAAGTGCCTGCTTTTTGCCAACTGGTATCTAATCTTCCACGCCAGGAGCCATCTCTTCTCTTTCAATCATAGCAGTGCCTGCTCTTCTTGAAAGCCCACCTGCAACGCCCATTTTATTACAGCAATGGAGCTCTGTTTTCAAGAAAGGGGCCGCTCGGGCCCCTGTCGCTGCTGCTCTTGCCTGTGTCGGGTACGGATATGCAACGTATGCACAGAGAAAATTTGGCAAGGATTGGAAGTTGTCGACTTTGGCAGGATTCACGACAATTGCTATTGTTCCATGCACGATCATCTTCATGGGAAAGACAAATAACAGATTGTTGTCTGGCGCTGGAGGAGTTTTGGCCACGAGTACAGAAGAGGCAAATTCTCTATTGGTGAAATGGGCTAAGCTGAATGCTGTGAGGAGTTTGCTGCCTCTCATTGGAGGAATTTTAGGATTGTGGAATCTTGTGGCATGAGCTGTCTGTTTATATGCCGGTAGTCACTTGTCGAGTAATGTTGTAAGAAAACAAGTGGTCACAGATTGTTCTTATATAATCCCGGTTCTCAATCATGTACTTTCTACTACCAAGAACTTTGATGGCGTACAGATTCTAACAGAATATCGTTGATTGTGTAGGGTTTTTCACAAGTAGCTTTATACGAAAAGAAATTGAAATCTGGTATAGCCTAGTCTGGCAAATTGAATTGCCACTTTATAATGTTCCTACCAGATGATAAGATATTCCCGGTACTTGAATTAATTCTAATATTTTAGTCGAAACTCTTGTTAATACATGTATACAAAGTTGGGTAAATTCCATCAGAACTTGAAGACCTGATCTTTATTGAAGCCCAGTTCTCCCAATATGCCTCCCGAAGCACCACGCTTTCCCGAGCCCATCAGCGATTCTTCCATTGCTGGTGGACCACAAACAAAAACCTTTGTGCTTTTCTCCTGGTTTCCTGCCATGACTCGTCTCAATAACGTTTCTGTGATTCTGCCTTTTTGGTAAGGTGAGGTTGGACTGGGATTGGTGACTGTGTAGACAACCTTAAAACGATCTGGGAACTTCTGCTCGTACTGTGCAAATTGGTCCCGGAACAAGGCGTCCTCGTCAGTGTTGATTCCAAAAATAAGAGTAATTTTCGTCCTTTCGTTCGGATTATTGAGAATCCCTTGTATTAGTTGGTACATCGGAGTGATTCCACTAAAGAAAAAAACTCAGTCAGAACTCAAGAATTGTCAGTCAATGAGATGTACTTACGCGCCACCTGCAAGCAAGGTGATATGTGAGCATTCATTTAGTTTCCAGGGATAAGCTTTCAGAGATGCCAAAAAAGACAGCGAGTCGCCTGGCTTCAGCGAATGTATATGTGTACTCGCTTTGCCCTTTGGGTATTGCTTGATGACAAGATCCAAATAACCTGGCTCATCTAATAAATGAATTAGATATATCCTAGCTAGAGAGTTCAAGCAAGACTCACCTAAATTACTAACTGGTGTGTATGGTCTGATGACGGGAAACAATCGCCCGCTTGGCCTTGAGAATGTTAAAACGGCGGCTAAAATAATTTAGTAATGTGCAAGAACACCATGAAAGGGTTTCAGTTTACAAGTTAGGCTCAGTCCACTAACTGAATGCTCGGTGGGGAGGTCAAAGCGGAATCTCTTCGTGTCATGATTAAGTTTTTCGACACTATTCAGTCGCAAAGAGACGAAACTAGGACCACTGCCAAATGTTACAGGGGCTTTCGACGTTGAAGAGTCCTTCGTGGAGTAAGAGTAGATCCCATATGCTGCGACGCCAGCAAGGGCAAATCCAGCAGCCACGCCAATATTAGCTTGCCGGCTACGAGAGCCTAGTCGCGAAATGCTTTGCATCTTCAATGTTTGTTGAGGTATCTATGACGATGTTATTCTTTAGATGTGGATTCAAAATTAGGACCAGTAGGAAACGGTACTTGGCCAAAATAGAGTGAGCAGGGGATCTTTATGTACCGGTCGGTGACAGTGAAGACTTCCAGCCCGATCGGCATCGGATCTTCGTGTTTATCTCCAGAGGGCGAATGCCGACGCTTGAGTTTCCAGAAACATGCTACGCCAAAGCCACCGGGATCACCTCGCTAAACAAGCATTTTTAGAATGCACCTTGATGGAGATCGTCAACCTTTGCTCAAAGCTTCAAAATGCGCATAACCTTCGTTCTTAATTGTCTACTATACTTGAAAAGGCTAAGTAGTATGATTGCTATGGCTTTGGTAACAAGTACTGATTTTTGTAGTGTTTTCTACTCAAACCGTTTTCGAGCCTCCTTGATCGACCTCTAGGGCATATGGATTGTACCACATATTTCCACCAGAGTGCTAGGCCTCAGTGATTCGAACTCCACAATTTTCCACATGGATCGGCTTCCGGAACTTTTGAGATCACCGGGCGAGAAATGGCGAGCACTGGCGAGCACTGGAATTTAGTTGCAACTATTTAATGACCAAATTTAAATTTCAAAATATACTCTGGAAGAACTTTCTTTCATCCTTCGTCCTCCAGCATCAAACTTTAATTAGTAACCCACTTATGTCTGCCTTTGCAATTCTCGGGGCCACAGGAGCCACAGGACAACAGCTTGTCAAATGCCTACTCCAAAACTCCGAAAACGAACTCCACCTGTATGTGCGGTCTAAATCTAAACTTCTCAAGATCTTCCCAGGGTTGGAAGATAACAAGAAGGTTCGGATTTTTGAGGGTAGCATGAACGATACTGCACTTCTCAGTTCTTGCATCGCGTCGACCAAAGCCTTATTCACCGTTCTTGCCTCAAACGACAATACGCCAGGGATGACTATCGCCCGCGACTCTGCAGTCACGGTTCTCAGCGCGTTGAAGGATCTCAAGGAGAAAGACAAGTCGGCGAAACTCCCTCGAGTCGTGGTTTTGAGTTCGGCGTCAGTTAACCATCATCTGTATAAGAATGAGCCGAAGCTTCTGCATTGGATAATCTATCGCGCTTTCTGGCATGTCTATCGAGATCTTGAGGTTGCAGAGCAAATTTATGCGCAAGAAGCTAAAGACGGTGGCTTGACGGTAGATGTCAAATATATACATCCTGGGGCACTTGTCGAAGGCGGCTGCAGTGGAACTGTGAGCTTAAACCAAGCCAAGCATTCGGCGGTCGTGACATATGGTGATTTGGCTCGTGCAATGGTGCAAGCTGGCGAAGAAGCAGAGTTGGAACATAACAACTTTGGAGTTGTTGTAGATGGAAAGTTATTAAGCTTGCCACCTACTATAGCTGTGACTGTACTTCGAGGGCTATTGTGGACCTTTGCGCCGTGGATGCACAGGTTTTTTCAGTATCTAAACGTTATGTAGAGTGTAGATTATAAATTTAGATAGATATAGAATCAGAATTTCGTTACTACTCAATATCTGGTCTCATCTTTTATTTCCTCTTCGTAAACCTATATTCTTACCTACCTGTTTCTGCATCAAACCCCACATTAGGAGATTGTCTACTCCAATTCACGTGATTCTGTAGACTTTATGAATGGTTATTATATGTCAGATTCAAGGCTCTCCACCATTGAATATTCTCGATGGCATCACGGCAATAGTAATTTCTCGCCACACAGAGAAAAAAACAAGGTGGTAAACTTTCATAGGCTTATCTAGATTCTCTAAAGAGCATTCTTACCACAATCGGTCGGACTAGACGGAACATGTATTTGTCAGACTCGACCTGTTGCCGCCATCCCATATTAACATTACCTGCCAATTAATATCCTTTTGAGACATTGGTTGGCTGGTTTGTCAGATTGTGGCAAATCGTCTTGGTGATTCACCTTTTGATAGTCATCGTTTTATCGTAGACTTTGATCGGCAGGTAGGACATGCTATGAAATTTCAAATTTGTCACCAACGAAACGCACAACACTCGACTTAGCTTTGGTTAGTCAAACTCGGTCCACTAATAATATAGTGGTCTCAAGATTTCAATGGGTCGATAGTTCGACAGGTGATGTTTCATTGCTACTAAAGCTGCCCGTCGCTTAACATTCTTATTTGATCGCTAATATTATCATGAGTACCCAGTAAGATGGGAGACTATTATTTAGTGGATTCAACTAGTGAGAATAAGGTTATGGTTGAACGGTTAAGTAGGAAGATGGGGAAGCGGGGAAGGAAACGTGGTTACCACGTTGTATTTAGCCTGCTTCTATGATTTAAACTCAACCACTTACATCCGCTGCAAACTCTCATTTAATATCAACATTTCCCTTAGAAGACATCGATTAATGCTACCCTTCCATTCCAGGAATAAGTTTACTTGTTTTGGATACGACGGCGTAATTTAGCCTACTTCTACCTGCGACGGTAGCCGCTGTTTATGATTTGGAATTTTCGTCAGATCACTGCCGGCATACCCTTCTCACTTGCCATGTGAACATCAGACATACTACTTGTTGGTCTAGACATAGGTCAGGTAGTTTGAATGCGACGTTCCACTTTAGCCTCTATGAGATTTCTAGTCTTAATCTTCGATCTTTCTATTAGAATTTCTGTTAATTGCACTGATGCAGATCTCTCAGCTGCTGGTCTATTCTTGTCTTCGGATCCCGAGTTTTCCAATTCACAGCACATCTAATCTATAACGTCTGATCAGATGGATTCCTCTCAACCGGCATGTAACATGAGCCATTAAGCCTTAAAGTACCGGCAGTCGACTTTAGCCGGAACCTGGCTTGAATAGTGGCATATTGAAGAATACTTATAGAGGTCTCTGCTCACCCTTAGTTCTCCATCCCCATCATTGTTATTAACAAGTCCCAGTAACCAGTACAATATGCAGTGGAGTTCTATCCTCGCTGTTGCGCTCCTCGCGCCTAACGTTCACGCAATTCTGCGTTTCTACTGTTCGCAGCTCGTTACCGAGCGTCTCGATCCGTGAGCTGGCTTCACCTCTTCTGATAGACCATTCTAACCCAAAAATCTTAGCTTGGTTTTCCCTGGATCAAACCCTTCTCCCCATCTTCATCAGGTGCGTACAAATGTACCTAAGTAGGGAATTATGATAGTTGACTGACTTTTGATTCAGATTATAGGAGGAGTATGTATCATGAACCCTCAGTGAGCTTCCTTTGACTTACAAACCTAGAATGCCTTCAACACAAGCATGAACCCGACGAACGACCTGCCCGGTACGTCGACTTGCACAACGTGCACGTTTAGCGAGGACTTCTCCAACTACTGGACCGCTGTTCTTTTCTTCCGAGCACGTAATGGAACCTTTAAACGTGTGCCCCAGATTGGCAACGTTAATTTCGAATCAGCCAAAGGTGGTATGACAGTATACTATAGTCAGCCATATGATGGGTCAAAAGTCACTGCTTTCAAACAAGTAAGTGGGAAATCTAGCCAACCAATATTATCGAAACATTGCCGTTTACACTAATTCTTAGGGATTCCGTATGGTTGTTGGGGATCCATCATTCCGCACCAGTGCACAGGCATCTAAGTTCCGTCAACTTACCTACACCTGCTTGCAAGATTTGTCAACAAGAACCGGTGAAACCACGAACCTCCCCACATCTCCATGCCCAGCTGGTATCATGTCAAATGTTCGCTTCCCGACGTAAGTTTTCCACAAAATGATCACTGTTTTCTTTCTCGAGTCTAACCAATAATTATCATAGTTGCTGGGATGGAAAGAACCTCGATAGCGCCGACCACCAGAGTCATGTTGCATACCCGACCAGTGGAACGTTCGAAAGTGGCGGTCCTTGCCCAGCGACCCACCCTGTCAAAATACCACAACTATTCTACGAGGTTATTTGGGATACCAAACCATTCAATGACAAGTCTATCTGGCCTGAAGATGGTTCTCAACCATTCGTTTGGAGTTACGGCGACCCGTAAGCAATCCCCCTCTAATGAAGGCCTGCCAGCTAATCTCTTACCTTTTAGTACTGGATATGGAACTCATGGTGACTACGTCTTCGGTTGGAAGGGAAATGCTCTCCAAACTGCTATGGACGCTAACTGCAACGTCAATTGTCCTCAACTTGCGTCGCAAAGTATCGCTACTGGCAACACATGTAGTCAAGCATCTAAAGTCAATGAACCAATTGATGGATGTGAGTATCTATGTGCCCCTTGAAATGCGAGCAAATACTGATATGTGGTGATTTTCTAGGGCTCGACGCTCTTCCAGGAAACATGCCAGTTACCGGGGTTTCCCCAGGTGCCGGTACGGGCAATGGTGGAAATACTGGAGGAGGAGGGAATACTGGTGGAGGAGGAAACGCAGGATCTGCAGCCCACTACGCTCAATGCGGTGGTCAAGGTTATACGGGACCTACTGCTTGTGCAGCCCCTTATACTTGCCAGTACTCGAATGCCTACTATTCGCAGTGCTTGTAAGAAGGCAGCCTTCCAGCAAAGATATAACACAAGGCCATATTTGAATCTACGATCGTATTAATAGGTACATGGATGGATGGGAAGGAGGATGGTGGTTCGTTATTAGACTCACGCTCGCTAGAAGGATGTCGGAAGTTTGTTGCTCTCTTCTATTACTTTTAGTTTTATTGAGAGTTCCCTTTGAAATATAGTTATCCACATTTCCCAGTTCATTTATGCTGTTCAAATGTGTGCCTGGTTATCTTTGGTTGCCCCGACAGTATTAGGTGCTTTCAATGCCTCGTGTAAATACGCAATCTGAAGCCTTTTAATTGGCGATCAAAATTGACTCCGGATTATTCGCAGGGAAAGGATTACCTACCATAGAGACATAGTAAAGTTCCAAGTCTTCTTAGAAGCTTTCAAGGACAAATTTCTTACTTTCTGGTAAGTATGTGGTGGATTTTGAAAACATTTCCGCCCTAATATTAATCAACCGGTTCGGCGAACATTTTGGACACGAGGTGCAAAAGTCATTATCATCCCGAGTAGTGTAAGATTCTTTTCATTCAAAGACTGAAAACTGGTACTACTTTTACTCCACTCTCAGCATAACAATGGAGTTGTTCGCAGTATTCATGCTGCCCTATAATCCTTATGGTTTGTCTTCCACGAACGGTAAGGTATCTAAATCGGCCTCTTTCTCGAGTTTTTTTCTGACGTCTTTGATAACTTCCTCCGACGGGGCTCGTCCTTCTTTAGCCCCACGACGCAAAAACAGATCCACAAGGGTTGAATTGCTGTAAAGTCGTGCCAACTGAAGTGGAGACCCATCTAAGCCTGTGTCGGCGTTGATATCTGCGCCGTGCTCCATTAGCAACTCTGCTAAAGCTACATTTCCCCCTTCGACGGCCCAAAGGAGTGGAGAGTCTCCATCTTTATCCAAAGCATTGACATCAGCACCAGCCAGAAGAAGTAAGAGGACCATTTCTTGACTTCCCTTTGAGATAGCTTGATGTAGCAGTGAGCAATGATTATCCGTATCATTGACTTTTGCGCCGTGCTCAAGAAGTAGTCGAGCTACTTGAACGTGACCTTTGATTACCGCCCACATCAAAGCCGTCCTTCCCAGCTTGTCTTTAATTTCGGGGTTTGATTTTGCTTTAAGCAAGATTTCAACGAAATCGGGGATGTTTTTCAATGCTGCATAGATCAATGGTGTTTTCTGGTTGTAATCTACCAGGTTGGGGTCAGCTTTATGGCGTAGAAGGACTCTAATGAGCTTAGCAGAGCCTTTTTCTGTTGCAGCGCTGAGGCACCTCTGTCCTTTGGCCCAAGGTATATTTGGATCTGCTCCATGCTTGAAAAGCAGCTTTAACAACTTGATATTCATGGTCATGACAGGGTGTCGAAGCAAGGGATTACCACTATAATCCCGGTCGTCTACTTTTGCGCCGCGTTGAAGTAGTAATTCCACAACCTCGAAATGGTTGTAACGTACCCCGTACGCAATTAAAGAGTTCCCTTGGGTTCCTTGGGTGTCTCGAGAGTGAACATTGGCACCTTTATCAAGTAGAAGTTCAACTAAGCGTACCTTTCCCGTTTCGGTAGGCCAGAAGATAACAGGATCACCTTTTGGACCCAGGCTGTTAGGACTTGCGCCATATTCAAGTAACTTTTTACAAAGTTTGACGTCGCTGTTCTGAATAGCGAAGAATAATGGAACCTCGCCTTTATTGGAGGTAACATCAAGACTTGCACCATGATCTAGTAATGTATCGACTGCCATCTCATCACTCTTGTTTATGGCATAACATAATGGAGTCCGTCCGGATCGACACTTTGAATTGATTTCTGCTCCGTATCTGAGCAAAATTTCGATTCGCTCCTTGCTTCCGAAATATCTGCAGGCATGGTGTAACGCGCGTTCATCATCATTGCAAGCAGCTTCTATTTTTGCTCCTTTTTCCAAAAGCATCGTCACCATTTGATTCTCGCCCTCCAAACACGCTCTATGCAAAGGATTATGTCCATTTCTATTTTTAGCTTCTATGTCAGCACCGTTTTGTAATAGGAAGCGTGCCGTTCCCAATATATTGCTTTCGTTATCCAGTCGACTGCTGAATCTGTTTGGCTTGTTGCTGTTAACGAGTGGCGGATTTTCCGTTTCGAGATTCCAGGATAGACTTGCAAGGTGGATCAATGGGGTGTTCCCCAGGTCGTCAACCGAATTTACATTTGCACCCTTGGAAATGAGCAATTTGATCATATCGATATCGTATCCTTCTACCGCAAGCCTTAAAGGAGTGTAGCCGCCTTCAACACGGATCTCGATGTCTGCACCATTTTCTAAGAGGATTTTGGTGAACTCGAGGTCACCCGCAGCCACTGAAAAGTACAAGGGAGTCATATTTTCAGTCAAAGAGGGATTCAGCTCGGCACCATGTGCAATCAGAGACTTCGCAATATTGATATTGCGACTTTCGACTGAAAGGTAGAGTAGCGGAGATGGTTCTCCCACAATACCATAATCTGTGGGCAAGCCAAGGTCTAGAACTTGCTTTGCAAGATCTTCATCCTCTTGCTTGGCAGCAGCATAAAGCAGTAATTGTGATGAATGGGACGATAGACTCAAATCAGGCCGATAAGAAAGCAGCAACTTCAGGATATCCCAAGATTCCATTGAGGCTGCCAGGGATACAGGAGAGAATTCCAAAGGAATGTCTTGGTTTGCACCAGCTTCGAGAAGCAGTTTGACAATCTCGAAGTTGTTAGCGGTCACAGCTGCGGAAAGAGCCGTTTGTTTTGCGAGTCTGTTTTCGAGCTGTACTGTGACGATATTGACGTCGGCCTTGTGATCAAGAAGAATTTTAACCATCTCCACGTTACTATAAGTGGCTGCCATACAGAGAGGCTGTATCCGCAAGGTAGGACTTGGATTTGCTCCATTTTCTAAGAGGTACTTCGCCATCTCTAATTGTTCTCTCTCAATAGCTAGAGCCAGCGGTGAAAAGCCCCCTATATTTTCCACGTTGACATCTGCACCGAAAGACACCAGAGTTTTTAGTGCCTTGACTTTGGCGTCGTAAATAGCACAGTGAATGGGAGTATTTCCATCTGTTGTTATACTGTTGACATCGGCCCCGGCATTCACTAAGATGTTTATCTTCGTATTGAGAATATAGTCAGCCATCTCGGTCTAGTTACTGAAAATATACATGTTCAAAAGAGTAGAGCAAGTATATGGGACGAATTTAGAATGTCATAAAGCAGCTGATACTACCTTAGAAAGATCACACAGCTGCTTATGTAGTACCAAGATTTGACTTACAATATCTATATGGCCATGGCTTGAGGCAAAATGCAAAGCAGCTCCCCAGTATCCTACTGTGACATTCACGTCTACGGATTTATCCACTATATCTTGGACCATTCTTTGCAAGCCCCAAGAAGAAGCCATGAAGATTTGAGGAGACTTCGTCAGAAGAACTTCCCAACCCTCGAGATCAGTCGTGTATCCAGTATCCTTAAACCCATAAATGTTCATCCAATTCCAGTAACGTCGAGAACCAGGGCTAAAAAGAATGTTTGCGTATACGTGAAGATCGTCCACTTCCCCACTACGTTTATGATGCTTGGGTCCGCTGGTAGCAGAATAACTAATGAAAGGATGTCGTTGTATGAAAGCGTTCATTAAATCTTTGTATTTATCCTGGAGTAAAAGTTCTGGTTCGGTTAAGTAAAGTGAGTTTTCACTTTCAGTATCTTCAGATGCGGACTTTTTGGACTTTAGCAGTGCAGCAATTTCATCAGCATAACTTCCTGTTACTTTTATTTAGCATTATTCGTGGCTTTTTGACCTCATGGGGGCCTCTCGTAATCTGGAGATGCGCACCTTCCATAAATATGGGCATTTCAGAAGACATTTGAAGATAGAAGTCTTCTTTCACCAACCTAGCTCGATCGTAACATAGGTCTTGCTCAAAAACATCAAACAAGATGTAAAAAAAGCATGCTTGAGCCAAAACAATATGTGCATCCTTTAATAGAATTGAATGATTCCAGTAGCCTCTTTTCGACTGATCAGTCTGAAGAAGATATCTAACATGTCAGTAGTCATCAAGATTGGACACGAATTTAAACTTACTCCCTTGCCGTTTGATGGATCAAGTATACTTTAGAATCAACAACTGTCACGAAAAGTCCACAAAGCCTTCGAATTTTTTCTTCGATTTTCGTATCGGTCTCCTCTTCATCAAAGTCAAGGTCCTCGTATCCAGTCATACCCTTTTCGACAAATAAAGCAATGTTGACTTCCTGTAGATTAAGAGGTCTGAAAGCAGCAACGACGATCTGTAAAAGCTTGAGTGTAAGGGCATAATTGGGGCTTCGATCAAGAATTGTATTGTAAGCGTCGACAACAGTCTTTGGGATATCAGCTAGAATTTTATCCAGCTTCTTGACTGTGCTTGGGTCAAAGCTCGACTCAATCACATCAAATATAAGATGAAGCCACAAGTAAGTTCGGTTTTCCATGGCGAGCAGTCGTCCTTCTAAATGTTCCCGTGCTTCTTCTTTGAGCTCAATTCTTCTCGCAACTTCAAGAACTCTATGCTTTATTGCATGGTTGATTTCTTTACTTATTTCTTCCGATTCGGCCTCGCCAGCAAGATGGCCATCCGAGTGCGTTGATGTAAAAGTGCGAAATGCCCTTTTTATTTCCGAGTACGGGCGGCTCGTCGATAAAATTCTCAAGTTTTTGTCGAATGTGTTATTAGGTTGCAGATAGTAACCCTCAAACTTCTCGATTAGTTCTTCTCTGCTCTCCTGCTCGCATTCATCCAAACCATCAAAGATGCAGATAATCTCACCCGCTTCCGGATCTGCAACGGCTGCCATGAAGATAGCCCATAAATCATGAAAAAGGCTGCTCAGTGTAGTACCATTCACACGAAAGGCTGGTAAAGCGTGTCGGATGAGGAAAGGCCTCTGCTTGAACAACTGATGCAAAATTGCGCAAAGACCCTTGGTGGCATCTTTTTGATCTACGAAGCCATCCTTAAAAAAGAAATAACATATGGTGACGCTTGCTGATTCAGCGATCAGATTCTCATCTATCAACGCCCTTGATATTACGGATTTTCCACACCCAGGGTCAGTAGTTAGCCACAGGAGGCCTACACTCTCTTTGGAGCTCCAATTCTTAAATTTCGGATGTTCCAAGAGCCAGTTACACGTGTTTGGAGCACGTTTCTTATTCCTGTTCTTCTGACTTTCATAATCCGAGGATAGTATCTGGTGGCAATGGGTCTTCTCCTCTTCATCTCGAATTGTAATTATTGTTTTGCGGATGTCGTCTAGATCTTTGTGTTGACGATGCCAGTCTTCATTTAACTGTCGTATCTCGATCCACTGTGCCTCCATGCGTCTATCTATCCATTCGTTCTCCAATGTATGGATCATAGAAACACATTTTTCGTCAACTTGCTTCATGCTTGTAATCATTGTAGACCAATCATCAGCTTTCACTACATCTCGAGCATATCGGTAAGCTGCGGTGCTGGAGAATTGACAGACTGCACGAGCTTGAAACTCAAGGACGATCGTATACAGCTTTATGAATGCCCCTCTCAATGTTTCGATCAGTTTTCGAACCTCTTCATGTGATTGACCTTGTTTCGACGTGTTGCGGTCTGCTTTGAAGGAACGATTGTGGTTTAGATACATCCTTTCATAAATCTGGTATCGCTGTACCAGGGCTGGGATTGCTTCAGATCCATCTTTCACTGCTTGCGACTGCGTGCTTGGGTTCAACAAAAACTAGCAGATAACCGTCAGACATCTGGTCGTCGAAATTTCGGTATGTTCCATCTCTTCGGTTTAATACTCGGGCAATAAACTCGCAGAATTGAATATTATCTTAACCACTTAATTCTCCTTGATATAAAAGAATTTGGAACGAAACAATAGGCTTTTGTTTTCATATGCCACAAGGGTTGGGAGACTTACTGGTAGTAGTAAAGAAACACCAGCCCAGGCTAGAGCTGCATGTGGCTCAGCATTGGCAGCAGTAGCCACAAAAGACCGCAAAGCATTTGCAGCCTTGATTGCACGATCAACTTGCTCCTTGACGAGGACTTTTTGGCCGCCCAGCTGCAGAGTCCATTCCGAAGTTTCGGACTTCTCGAGCTCTTGTTGAATAATGGCAGCTAGAGTATCTTGCCGATTGTTTGTATCAATAGACAAAAGTCCTCCTGTTTCCGTTGAAAATGCAGGGTATTTGGTTCTGATGACCTAGTAGCGATTGTGAGCATCATCCGATATATGCATAAACTCTTGAACCCACTTTCTCGTAGTTTTCTATGAGCTTAGGGTTCTTGGCCTGTAACTTTGCATACGCGATATCCCACAAAGATTCTTCGACGGTCTCATCTTCTACAAAAATGTTCAGATTATTTTCGGTCCTCAAGGCCGATACATGATGGTGATCAGGACTGGGAGCATCCAAAATGCCATGCTCATCGACGGCAGCCGGTAACGTCTTCTCTTTTTTCGGTACTGGTACATTCGACAAGAATGGCGTTATTGAGTCTTCAGACTCTTGGCGATGAAGAGATTCGGTTCTTAGTAGCCGAGAAATATTCTGGCTGGAAGTATTTTGTTCCCGACTACTGAACAATCGAGGTAACGGCGACCGGCTACGATGCGACGGAGAGGGTTCAGGTGAGAGCAACTCTCGGGCACGGTCTTTCCAAGAAGATAATCGAGTCATATCTTGAAGATAAGCTATCAAAGCTCCAAAGATATTGTATGTCTTGTTATAGTCTCAGAGTCGCAGTAACTTAGGTAAAGGACTTTGTGGAAATAAAACCACTTTCATTGCGGCTGAGGCTGGGTAAGCCACTGTTCGGGCATCATAACCATTTGTGGTTGTACCCTTCCAAATTAGAGCTTAGTTGGATGCATGTACCGGGATAGTCAGCATTTTGCCGTGAAGCTGTAAGCCGTGCCGGTTGGCCTAGATCTCGCTTAATGAGGGGCTCGTCACTCGTGACTATATGAGATTAAGCATTACTGCTTTGTTGTTGTGTTGATTTTCTGGATATTTGCCTCAGATATTTTCAAATAGTAACTCAGCATTCTTTGGTTTTTTTTTTTAAAAAAAAATTGAATGTTATGGCTTTCCTCAGTGAAGGAACTTCAGACAAAGTGAGCGGCCACTCCAAACTAGAAATTATGGGGAAATATGCAGATCGATAACTTTTTATTGAGGACAGAATAATTTGGCCCTACTAAAGTTATGGTATTCGATCAAAGTCATGTAATGGCGTAACTGTACTCACAGCGCAAATTCTATTAAAATCCAGGAACTTATATTATAGACTGTAGCGAGATATGACATTCGATAGAAGTGTTTTTACGCAGTAAATAACTAGCTAGACCTTTAAAAGCCTACTAATCTCCAGCCAGTCTCTTTATAAGATCTACAATCAAATCCGGAGCACTTAACATAGCCATATGGCCAGCATTACATGTCTCAACTCGTGACCCAGCAAGGCCGGCAAAATGTTTCTGCAACTCAGTAGGCAAGATCTGATCATCTTGACAAATGAGAAAAGTACTTTCTACCTCTTTCCATGCACCATATGGTATAACTGCATTCCAACCACCTCCAGGCTGATGCTGTAATTTGCCCATCCATTGGTTTGCCTCATCTTCTTGAAGATCGTTGAAGAGAGACATGCGCGGGTTATGACAGAACATTTTATCTCCCTGGAGACGATTTCAGCATTAATATTTCCCAGTAAAATAACGGAGGGAAGGGAGTCTTACTTGAAAGTCCATGAACGGTAGATCGATCATCGTTTCTCCTTCTGCAGCTACCCCAGCAGCAATGTATAAGAGATGTCTCACACCACCTTTCTTGCCTTCTTTCCCTCTTATTCCCCAAATTAACCCTTCTACTGCTCCACTTCCAATTACTCCTCCAGCTGAATGCATGACGAGAAGCACCTCTTTCTCTTGTTCTTCCACCAAAGGTTCAACCACGGCCCGTACTTCTTTCATGTCATCTAAAGCAGAAGGATTTCCTGGTGAGGTTCTCCCTGTACTTGCTAGTTTCACAGCACAAGTCTCGTAACCAGTTGAAGCAAGTGCAGTGGAGATTTCACCAAAAACTTCTGGGCCCTCCCACAAGCCTGGTACAAATACAATAGTTGGTTTTCCCATCATGGATGCTCGAGTCGCTTAGTTAAATCCCTGTTATAACACTTTTGATGGACAGAAAGAATAAACGCGAGGTTTTTTAATTATTTTGATTTGCAGAGAAAGAAGAATGATAACATGAGAAGGTAAATAGGGGCATTCCTTAGAGATTTAAACAAACACTAAACTAATTAAAAACGTAAGCACTACGACCCGTGTCACTGAGGGGTTCAAAAAGTCAACAAAATATTGACCATATTAGAGGGTATAGATCAGTAGACAAGCTGCACTCATTTGGATTTGAATGTAAACCCTTTCAATATTCATAAACATGGTTATATTTTGAGAAGCATTACACTGTTCAACTGTCTCATGGGACTTCCTGATTGGCTAGCTGAATTTCGGATTCTCCCGTGCCCACGTGACTTGGCGATAATCCTCGTCCAAGAAACGCGAAGCAGGTCGAAGGTTCTGGTCAATTCACGAAGCACCATCTTGCCGTCGGAACACATCCAGTCACATCAGATAAAGCCTGCAAACTCAAGTTCTACTCGCAGTAGTAGTTGCAACGTCAATCTCAACTTTTCTGCAGCCTCGTATCCGTTTTCTATGCATCGCATTATCCGATTTCCTGCACGTCTACGGATCGAACGTCGAGCAACACAACTTTCTCCACCTATCCGTCGAACCTTTACAATGTCCTCAACAGCGTACTCCACGACAGAGTCTTCGAAAGCTTCGGACGAGCCGCTCGAGCAAGCTCCTACATCAGACCAAAGTCAGCAAGAACCTGTCAAAGAACGGCTTGCATTGCCAGCAATAGGAGAGGGCAGTGTCACACAACTGGATGTTAGCGGCGGAGGTTCGAGTTTCAAGTTGGATCATCTTGGCCCCATGGTAGTTAATCAGGATGGAACCTTGAGTCGCATATCCAACTGGGACCAAATGACGGAGTTCGAGCAAAAGAACACTCTAAGAGTGCTTACAAAAAGAAACAGAGAAAGATTGGATGTTTTGAAAGCCGCAGAAGAGGGCAAGGGATCATAATGTCAAACAAATCGGGTTGATCCGTTGCGGCAGTAAATGCTGTTGGATGCAACAAAGCGTATCTCTACAAATGGTCTCCATCGAGGTGGACGGCTGCATACCATGTTTGGTAGGTAAATACGATGAGCTGTCTAGTCTACGTGCTGACCTAGTTCCAGGTAAGCTTGCGGAGCAAATTTTCAGTGGTGACTTCGGTGCAATTGAATGCTGAGAATCGCTTATACTGGCTTGGAAGTCTACGCTAGGGGCTACGAACAAGATTCTTGGTGAGGCTAGAAGTCTTGCATCAATCACTCAGACTTTTGACAGTTCCCAAGTCACTACTCATTCTATTTACTCTATTAAGGGACATTTGATACGCGTTCGCAAGTAGTCCCTGGCGACCATGCCTTTTCTAGATAATTCCTATTAATATAATTGGCTCTCTGCACTCAAGGATCAAACACTCTTCTACTGTTATTCCGCTGTTCCTCTGTTATAGGTTGCATCTCCTGCGCATTTAATCTCTCAATGCGTTTATTTTGACTCTTCTCTTAGATGTACGAGCTTCATAAATACTGCATAAGTATGTTTTGATCACGGGAGTTCCAGTCATGACGTACGCTATTGTTCTAGTCCTTAAGTGCGTTGATCAAATAATCGTCTTGATATCTTTCACCTCTTCACAGATCAAGAGAAGCCGAGAAAGTACCTACACATATGGTGCTGTTTTCTTCCTTGAGAATCATAAGCACCGCAATGCCATCCAACTCTCAAGAACTGTCTACATACCAGGGGTTGAAAGAACGCTTGCTTTCCAGATCAGGGCCGGTATTGCCACCATCCCCGTCAAGCCCTGTGCAAACCCTGGCGCATGCGATTTCCTCATTACTTCTTCATCCATCACTAGAAGCTGTACTCCATCTTTTGAACGACGACCTGCCCTCAGCGCATTTTTTAGTTCGGCATATGCAAGCGCCGCCCCAGTATGAATCCATGATGTTGCATGGCATACTGCACCGAATAGAAGGGGATTACGAGAATGCCCGAGCTTGGTATGGAGATGTGAAGGACTCTGAAGTTTTTAGGTTCGTGTGGGGCCCTGATGGCCTCGACACAGCGCTGGCTTTTCTACGGGAGATCGAAGTCTTGCGCAAGGAAACAAAACATCCTGATCCAAAACAGGTGCAGAAGTTAGAGCAGGAAAGTTTGGCGGAGATCAAGAAGGCATTGGAATTTTGTGAGAAGAAGTTTGGAATAAATAAAGTCGAAGATGCAAGCTCAATTTGGGTGCAAAGCGAGAACTCGTCGGGAAAAGGCAACCAGATGGTAGTTGGAGGTGAAGGATGGAGACAGTTTTGACGTTCTGCCCTACAAAAAGGCCCATCTGTTCCAATTTAGAATGGTTTCCCAATGGTCTCGTTGAGTCTGGGCTTTCTTGTCATTTGTGATTACTTCAAAATTCAGGTGATTGTTCTTGCAAGTCGCAAAACAGACAGATTAAAAAACACCTTTGCTGCCAAGTGAAATTTCTAGCATCAAATTGAATTATCCTGTCGAGATGAATAGCACAACCTACAAATATGCCTATCACGGACTAGGCTGGTTGTTCATTAATATTCTATTTTTTTTTTTTTTTTTTAATAGTGTGGTGCGCTAACTAATCCATTCGATCATCCCAATGCAAATGTACATCGTACTTCTCTTCTCCACGCCATACTTTACTTCCGTCATTAGTAGCAGACACCGCACTTCTCAGTGATGTTCCCATGCTTCCAGGGCCACTACCAAGTACACTGACACTGCCTCCATTCAGGGGGGCCTGTTCTACAAATTCTCTTACAACCTCTGATAGATCAGGGTGGTGATCGCCAAGCCAGACGATCTCGATTCCTTTCTGAACCTCATCCAAGCTATGGCTATCCGACGTGGCCACAGTATGGACATTTACAGTTTTGATCTCGTCATCAGATGCCGGTAGGCTAGCAGATGCCGAACTGGCTTCGCGCGTTATAAATACACGCATTGAAAATTTTGTGTTATAGACTCCGAGATGGCGTTTCAGTATCGCCAACTCTGGGGCAATCCATTCAAGATCCTGCACCCTCCGTATCACCCACACCAACTGAACAATACCAGCTTGGCTGCGGTAGTCTGCGATGTGCTGCAGAACGACGGGCAACGCCATGGTAATTCCAGTTCCTCCAGCAATTGCAAGAAAGTTTCCAGGCTTGCATAAAGACTGCGAACCATATGGCCCCGAGAGGATAACGGGAGTCGTGGTCTTTTCAGACTGAGCCCTTTGTGCCAGCATTCCAAGTTTGGACGTCTCGCCCTTGAGACAACGAATTATATATGTATGATGTGGCATCGCAGGATGGGGATCTGGAAGCGATGCGACGGTGAAAGGATGATTTTGCCAGATCGAAAGCTCAGGGAAACAGAGATAAAAATGCTGGCCGGCATTCCATGGCTCATGGTTGTGTGCAAAGTCGAGGCGGACTACCCGACCTTCGCGGTCGTCAAAATATTGTACTTTCGCTTGAGCTGCTTCAAAGCCGAAGCCTTTCGTATAGTATTAGAAAAGCAAGATTGGAAGATCGTTGAAATGAGTACTTACCGCCTGACTTCATGTATCCGACATGGATCAAAAATGTTCTCAGTATGCGGATTCCGAAGTCAAGGAAGACAATAGCCAAGCTTGCGATCATCCAGCAGGCCAGTCTGTTCCAATGCCCCCAACAGGCACCCATGTATATAAGGGCTACAATTGCGTGCGACTTTCGAAAGAATTCGTATCCAGTGATTCTTATAACACGACGCAAGCTAAATACCCACAGAAATGAGATAAGACCCATCGCTACACAACCCCAAACCATGTACTTTTGCTTGATAAAGTTGCGGTATACTTTAGGCTGCGGTTGATAAAGCTTTGCTTCTATGATAGTCCAGCCGATTGTATGCAGTATTGATTGCATGAAGATAATGTGACCGAGCCATCGGTGCAGGAAGTTGAATGATTGAGTTGGAATTCCAGTAACGAGGGACAGAAGACTTTCCCGCTGTGCGAGAAATACCGCGAGTGGCGTCAATGCATAAGCTAGAGCTCCTACTCTATCACTGAATCCACCCAAGCCAGTTCGAGTGTTGAATTTATTAGTGTTCTTTACTGGTGTTACCCAGGTTTTGTATACAATCCCTACAAGGCTTTCCGTTGTAATCAGCGCGAAGTCCAATATTCTAAGGGGGCAGATACATACGAGAATATCAACAGATAACCGACCAGAATGGCCAACAGAAGCAACTGAAGTCTTGTAACATTGCCGAATATGGTATTGAAACTTTCAGGTAGAAGATGACGCCTTAACGTTGCTGTCTTAGATTTCCAGTAACGAGTGAAGAAGCTCATTGGCGATCTTGTTGTCCCATTCTCAAGTTCGATTCGACCACTCCGAGCTCGTGATGGCTTGAAAGCTCGAGACAAAACAAAAATAGCCAATAGTCCACCTAATACCGCCCAAAGAATAAAGGTATATAACATAGAAACATCATGCATCCAGTAAACGGCATCAAGATATGCGCAACTTCCGGCATCGTTTGTACATGGTATAACTCGACTTGCATATCCCCAATGCGAAATAGAGTTAGACGCGTCCGAATGATTCTGGATATGTTGCCGAGCGATCAATTTGTTCTCCATGATGAGCGGTTTGAATCAAAATCTGGAAAATCCAGGTAATGATTTGGAGATAACTAACTCGGCCGACGAGGAGGTGATCATTCCAGAACGGGTGGCCGACCTTTATGGAGGAACACCTAACAGCACCATAGCTGATAGATATCATCTACTAAGAGGGAGTCAGCGGGGCATATTGTGAGCAGATAAACGACTGTTCACACCCGGTAATTGACTAGGAGGGCTGGGAATCCATCGGGGCTCGCGTAGTTGCCCAAGTTGACACAACAACTCGCGCAAACATGCTCGCCAAGCTGGACATTAGCTCTCGAAATTTGATTTTCAGCCCTCCTTATTGGCCACTCCACTTACTTCAAGAATTGATTTGAGACGTATTCCAATATATCCGCCGGTTCCATTATAAGATCTGGGAATACTTCCTAAGTCGTCAACACGAGCCCTTGGCACTTCGCCGACCAATGGCTTTTCCGGACAGTCGTCGGGAAGATCACCATTCATGGCTTACGCAGCGCTTGCAAGTTGGATTTACTTTCTCAAAGTCTCTCGGTCGCAATGTTACTGAAGACTTTCTCCCTTTCGCCTCCTCGCCTCAAGTTTGACGACATCTACCAGTCCAGCTTCATTGTGATTCTGTAAAATATCTACATACCATCAAGTACTTCGATTCTTGTGAAAATGGATCACTCAAGCTCAGATACAGGCTCCTGCAAAGTTTCTGTTAGTAGCTATTGTGATGTCGCATTAAACCTGGCTAACAGTTCATAGATGCTTTGGAACTGGACTACAATCGACGCATGTAAGAGATCCTTTGCTTTCTTAATTCATTCCAAGTTTGCTTTTCCGTATTTACTAACTATAGCCATTCTCTTTTCGTGCTAGAGCTCGCTCTTGTCTATAAATCCAAGAGAAGCACGAAACTAACATCATTGCTTAGGTTTTATATCTACATCATGGAGAATAACGTCCACTTCGATGTTCGCAGGCTCATGCATTGCCGTTATCTTTCTTGTAATGTCTCTTGAGCTCCTCCGTCGTCTAGCAAAAGAATACGACGGCTTTATCCTGCGACAATATCAACGCCATGCTGCCGCTCCAATATCTCTTGATTGCGACCCGGCCGCTGCATGTGGGACGGAAAAAGATAGCTCCGTCAAGTCAGCTGAGACAAACACCCTGTTATCAGCATCAACAACCTTCCGCCCAAACCTCGTACAGCAAATGACAAGAGCTACATTGCACATGTTGCAATTTGGCGTTGCTTATTTCATAATGTTACTTGCTATGTACTATAACGGGTACTTCATTATTTGCATCATGATTGGGGCATGGATCGGCGCATTCTGCTTTTCCTGGGAGAGTGTGACTATAAGGTATGCATTTATTCCGCATCCTTGTGCTTCGTACTATATATATGTCTTGTTCCAAGCTAATTAAATTAAGTGGTCCTAAAGAAGAAGCTACTGTCTGTTGCGGCTAAATTTTGAATAGCCTAGTTCTACCACAGATCGAAATCATTAGTGGTGTATTTATCGAGAAAGACCTTATACCCACTTTCCAATATTCCCGTTCAAAATAATAGACCATTCATGCATATACTAATGACTTTCAATTTCAATTATCTGCTGTACCATTTTTTGTGCCATCTCCTTTTTAGAAGACAGTCTAGTGATAAAGTTCATCAGAGCCTGTATTCAAATCTATTGTTTTATAATTCCAAGTGGGCACGATCATGCAGCTAGGAATATATACCGTTTTCACGGTCCACTAGTGTTTTTAATCATGCAAAACTTTCCTCTTTCCACCGCATATATATCAACCACATGCATTTGATGAGCTTCATCCCAGATACATAATGTCTCACGAGATTAAGTAAACTAATCAAAGAGCAACAGACTGCATTTGTCTCATTCATTATATCGAACTACATGATAATATGATAGTGAAACCAGTCGGATATCAAGTTTATCCAATCACGCTAAGCAAGTTTAAACTGAAGAAGAAGTCAGACGAGCAAAGTATTCAGGAATTGAAGACGTACCATAGACAAACTGTCCATTGCGGTTCTCAACTCGCTCTGACAAGTTGAGGTCACGCTCAACGAACTCTCCATCTACGTTGCGGAGACTAGCACGAAGGACTGGTACCTGTCCACCACCCTCGATCTGGAATGAAACATTCTCAGCTGAGGCAGAGAATCCTGAAATGGGTTTAGCACGTGCACTGTCTAATTTGCTTCATTTCAATTACCGCTAGCTCCCCATTCGAAGCTACCTGATCGTTGCAACTGTCATTAGCAAGAGTAAAGTCTCCAGGGAATCTTGATCATATTTACCGTTAGAGTTGCCGATGAATTGGTCAAGATCAATCTCAGCATCGACATGCTCTCCGTTCTCGTTTGCTAGGCGAGCTCTGAGGACATGGTTGTTGTCGATGCGGAAGTCGGCGCCGGTCAAGTGGAAAGACATTTTGAAGATGAGTTAGATGTGGTCTCAGGTAAGGATAGAAGGATTGTGT
The DNA here is from genome assembly GCA_029641185.1 of Pseudofabraea citricarpa. Classification (NCBI taxonomy): domain Eukaryota; kingdom Fungi; phylum Ascomycota; class Leotiomycetes; order Helotiales; family Dermateaceae; genus Pseudofabraea; species Pseudofabraea citricarpa. The sequence goes on from JAPWGK010000018.1 coordinate 660,745, forward strand.
GGTGGGGGATGGTATAAAGCTTCTTTGTTCAGATGGGGACAGAGTCTTTGCCTTATATGTTGTTCAAGTGGCTCCGAGTAGGTTCCACAAAGTCTCCATTGGACTCACATGCTACCGTGATCTGAGGTCGTCCCGACTGAAAGCAGCCAAGATTCTCGAGTGGGGTAACAACCATGCGTAGCTGAAGTTATTCCCAGCATGCATCTTGTGTAGCCTTAACGTACGTTAAATTCGGAAGCTCGCTCGTCGCTTTTCACAGTTGAGAATTGGCAAGTACATTTTCATATCCTGAATAAATATGTCTATATTCTTATCTTCAGGTCAATAGATCCTCTTGGATAAACCTGGAATAGATCTAGATTCTCAGCTAAACATCCAGCGCTCGTTAGTTGCGTGCTTGTGGATTCGAGCACGAGATTCATGTTGATTCTCAATAAACGGATCTTCCCCACATCTCGGGACCCGAATGGCCCTATAACGGTACGATCCGGACTTAGTTTTCATGGAGCCGTAACGGTGTGAGTAGCTAGAATGCGTAAAGTGAAATCATAGGTTAATCTGATACGTGCCCAAGCTCTTATGCTGCTTGCTGTACGGTGCGTTGTCTGTGGAGACGAAATTTGCCGAGTTCCGAGTGGAGAATATGGCAGATCACTGATTGGCACACTCTTGATAACATGTTTGAGTTTAAATACTTGGCTGTCTCGCTGTGGTCGAGTAGTGGTTCTGTACATTAAGTGGAAGCATGAGTGCATGTTATTGTAGACCCAGTATTTAGACTTACAGTTACACATTTCAATCGGTCACATTTACAAACATCAGCCTTTCAAATGATCAATAGGGCTGCAAGTTCGACCATTCTTTGTCCACATAGAACACCGAAGGCAAGCTTTATGTATTTATGAATTTTGTGGTCGATATTTGTGTGCATTAAAACTTGTTTGCATAAAATGCAAGTGCACTATGAACTTATTAGTTCGTTGGTCAAATGCTAGTGGTCGGTAACACATCAGTGGCTGATTACTGCTAAGAAGTCTTGGTTCATAATTCAAGTCTTGTACCTATGCAGAAGTTCTTGGCACGGTATTCTTATATCTGATACATCACACGATGGACAGGTAGGCAACTCAAAACCACTACATACAGATCCGTTGTTTCCGTTTAACCGTCGAAATCCAAGAATCTTAAGTGTATCTTTGACGCTATAGGATGCATTTGCTCTGGTATTAACGGTTGATGATTAGTGAAATCATTTATCATGCCATGTTTTTCTACTGCTGATAGCCTCGCTAAATTGATGAAATCTTACTTACATAGGTACGCATACTCATCCACCAATCAATCATATCTCGGCAAAAATGATTTCTTTTCAAAAGGGCTTTGGTAGGATTAACTGAGACTTTTCTTTCTCGTTGACGTCAGTTCGAGGGTCGGGAATCCAATTGTAACTGTTGCTTTGATATTGGTTTCTATCACGCAGGTTATAATGTATGCCTAGATATTCTTGGTTCCTCGCATCGAAGTTTTGTGGATACCCAGAACATTTTAGTAATGACATAAAAGCTGTTGAATTTATACGTCAGTGCATGTAGAGTAAATGTAAGTTGTCTTACGGACTCTTACCAGTTGCGTGGACAGCTACAAAATCCCCTGTGTATCTAGATCTTGTACATGCTGTAAGTTTAGCGATCATTGTCAATCTAAGATATTGGATATAACAATTACCCTGAGTTCTGGGCTTTTATTCACATTAAATTGCAAAAAGGTGAATACTATTTACCTTGGCAAATAAATCTCTGTGCAGCTGCGATTTCACACCATGCATATCAACAAGTCTTTCAGATTAAACTCAACTGTGTCCTATCGTCAGCTGAATATTACTTATTTTTCCTCGGTGTCTTCCAATTATATTTATATCCGTATCTGATATACAAACTTAGAGGATATCCCACGCTTCACCGCCGTGTTTAAATTTCCTAAAGCTTCTATGGAAAATAAATGGTTTGTTCAAACGAAATCGTAATACGGGAATATAATTATATAGGTATCTCCATAATGGTACAAACAAGGGCTTTGTATTACTAAGAAGCCTACGAGTCATGTTGTCTGCGACACGTGACTATATATCTTGAAACCGGCCTAAGACTCCGTTCTTCTTATCGATTTCCCTACAAATCCATTTTTAAAAATAAAGACAAAAAGGTAATGACATTTCTCAACCAGGTCTCTGTGTGCTTGAAGCTACCCTGAACCTGCCGCGGATCACGTGAAAAGCTCAAAATCACAGACATCTTAACCCAACGAAAGTGAAATATTGACATGTGGCATTGCATACCTATTTTTTAGTAGATTTTATGCATACTGTGTACCGTAGAAGAAAACCAGTTGTCGGGTTTGATTGTGGTGGCAAAGTGTCGATTAAAGGAAGTTCCGTCATCCCGCATACTGCAAACTAACACAAGGCGCTACCACAATAGTACAAATGCTTGGGTCGGATTCCTCTTTCCATCACTATTCTTTTGTTATTTGACATCCCTGGTGATCTCATAGCCTCCAATTGGTGTCACCATGAAGGACTACACTTTTCCCAGTCAACCACAAGCTCATCCAGAGGCCATTGTCACAGGACCTCAGTACAGATTCACCATTCTGGCAGATAGACTGATTCGCTACGAATGGGCAGAAGATGGTGTCTTTGAAGATCGCGCATCTACCTTTGCAATCAACCGAGAGTTTGCCGTGCCCAGCTTCCATACGGTAGACAATGAAGATTCCCTCGAGATTATCACTGAGTACTTCCATGTCAGCTACGATAAGAAGAAGTTCTCAACAAGTGGACTTATCGTAGGTTTCAATGCCAAGCTCACAGATTGGGGAGCACCTTGGCGGTATGGGAATCGTGCAAGTAACCTTGGAGGGACAGCACGTACATTGGATGAAGCCGATGGACGAATTGATATGGGTGAAGGCATCCTCTCAAGAGAAGGATTCGCAGCTATTGATGACACTAACTCAATGTTGTTTGATGGTCAAGGATTTGTAGCTGGGAGGAAATCAGGTGATCGTGTCGATGGATATCTCTTCACCTACGGGATAGATTATAAGGCTGCTATCAAAGCTCTTTATGCTCTTTCCGGGAAACAGCCAGTACTTCCAAGATGGGCTCTCGGAAATTGGTGGAGTAGATACTACCGCTATACGCAAGACGAGTACATCAATCTGATGGACCAGTTTAAGGAGAGACACATTCCGCTTTCGGTGGCCGTGATTGATATGGACTGGCACTTAGTTCAAGACGATCGAGTGCCACATGCAGGCTGGACAGGCTATACTTGGGATGACGAAGTCTTCCCCGATCCTGAAGCCTTTGGACGAGAACTACACAAAAGAAACTTGAAAATCACTCTCAATGACCATCCTCATGCCGGTATACATCATCACGAAGCTTCATACATGGAGATGGCAAAAGCTGTAAATCACGACACGTCAAAGAAATCGCCTATCCTTTTTGATCCTACCAGCCCGAAATTTATGGAAGCATATCTTACAATTCTTCATCGAAATGTGGAAAAGGTTGCATGCGATTTCTGGTGGATTGACTGGCAACAAGGCCCCTACTCCAAAGTTCCTGGTCTTGATCCATTATGGCTATTGAACCACTTCCACTTCCTCGATAATAGCCGAGTTGGCGATAAAAGACCGCTCATCTTCTCACGCTACGCAGGACCAGGATCCCATCGTTATCCTGTGGGTTTCTCGGGCGATACTGTTATATCCTGGGCCTCGTTGGAGTTCCAGCCCGAATTTACAGCGACTGCTTCGAATATTGGCTATGGATGGTGGAGTCACGATATTGGCGGACACATGATGGGTGCTCGAGACGATGAACTCGTGACGCGATGGGTCCAATACGGAGTGTTCTCTCCTCTTATGAGACTCCATTCGTCTAACTCGCCTTGGATGTCAAAAGAACCCTGGATGTACAAGAAGGAACATCAAACAGTTATGGAAAGCATACTGAAGTTCAGACACCGCATGATTCCATACATTTATACTATGAATGTCACGGGAGCTGCAAATGACGACCCACTTATCCAACCTATCTACTGGGGGTATTCCGACAGAAAAGAAGCATATTCGGTACCCAATGAATATTTCTTTGGCTCGGAACTCATTGTGGCGCCTATAGTTAAGCCGAGAGACATCAGAACAGGTCTCGCATCCGTCAAAGCATGGTTGCCACCTTCAGGCCGCCATGTTGATATATTCACAGGTACGATATACGACGGAGATAGACATCTCAATGTATATCGACCACTGGAAACGATCCCTGTGTTTGCCCGGGAGGGTTCTATCATCCCACTTGACTCAAGCACAGAGCCAGAAAACGGATGCCTGAACCCAGATGCATTCGAAGTCTTGGTTGTCGTTGGCAAAGATGGCCGTGCTAGCGTGATTGAAGATGCTATAGATGACTCTGAGGCAGCGTCTGAAAACAAACAACGCACATCGGATATCGAATACAACCAAGATGAAGGCAAAATTACTGCCCATGTCGCTGGTGGAAAGTGGACATTCCGGCTCCTCTCTTTAATACAGATTCCAAAGGAGCTCAAGATACTCATAAATGACAAGGATGTTACCAAGGAAGCCGTTACTTCTGTCAGCAATTACCCTGACATCCCAAGTCTTGTTCTCTCTTGTCCGGCTATTGGGAAGGAATCCTGCACAATTGTTATCGAGTTGGGCAAGAACCCCCAGCTTAGTATTCTTGACCATTGTGTTAGAATGGAGAAGATGTTATTGGAGTATCAGATCCGTATTTCTACGAAAGATGCAATCTGGAGCGTCATCAATGACCACAAATGCTCTATCAATGTCAAGATCGGGAAACTGATGAGTCTTGACCTGGATGAGGCCTTGACGGGTCCCTTTGCGGAGTTGATATTTGCAGATGGTAGGACTCTCAACCTTTAATATCAATGGTGAGTGGCAGGAACAAATTGCACCTTTAGAGAAAAATGGCAATCATTATTTGATCGGTATTAGATCAAGTCACACAGCATGCCGACTTCAGATATTCTTTAAATAATCTCCTTAATAAACAGACATTCTAATAATCGAATTATCACATTCTTATGAATAATTGTATACTGTTTCACAATCAATCCCTTCCTGATTTTAATTTTGTACATTATAATAGAAGTGTTTCAGTAATTCAGGAGGCTGTGTGATTCATGAAACTTATACCAAGAGTAAAGACAAGCTTCTCAGTCTTTACTTAGACTTTTGAAATTCTAGGACCTTGCTATAGGGGGATAGTTTAGGCGGCATGGCTTGCTATAACATCTGAATTGAAAGAAGGATCGTCTGCTTGACATCAAGTAATACACGAGAAGCCGGTCAAGAAACAATTTTCGCATTCGACATTCCCCATTTTAAAAATCCTTAAGTCATTGGAACAGGCACTTCCAAACAATTTTATACTCACACCTATGTAGGGCATGTAGGTATACTCCATCCACCTTCCTACACAGTTTAGCTTTGACTTTTATCCAAATATGAGAACGTTTACCCTTGAAAAATTGAAAATCTTGTTGAAGGGCATCCCACTTATCCTTCATTGTTCATGAGAAGGAGAAAAGGCTCCGCAGTAGACCTAACTTCCTGATCTAGGTTGTCTTCGTCCTGCGCAGTTTCCTGTCACCATTCAAAACTTCCGGGCATCGTCTGCTTTTTGGGAGCATTCTTGACCTCTCTGTCTTCCTCCAGCTCGTCATTCTGACATTCTTTCCAGACTTTCAACTCTTCGCGGTACAGATCCATTATACATGGCTTACAGCTACTCCCGCAGCAGTCACCAGCATCGGGCTTTGTTGATTTCGCAGTACCCGTGGCCGCCTGCAGAAGTTGTTTTTCTCGTGAAGGAGCTAAGCGGGTTTTCAGCAGCGCCCGAAGAGTTGGGGATTTGCTACGAGGATCGAGAGTGGTTGACATTAGTTGAGATGGGTTCCTTGGAAATCATTGCACGAGACGGATGATATCAAAACCTATCCGTTATTGATGTGAGGGTTTATATTGAAATGTTTATTCACTTCGTTGGTTGATCTCGGCAGGAACCGGCGGGATATCGCGATTCGGCTTTCTAACCGGCATTTTGATGAGCTCTGTGGAATATAAAAATATCTGACCAGAACGGAAATTTGGCAGCAATCTCACTACTGAGAAATTTGTTCTGTAGAAAGGGTATATGTATCTCGTTAACTATATCAATTGAATTCAAAATTAAGTAGGTAGTAATCGAAGGGAGTGCTATTTACTTTTCTCTTATCTCTATTTGAACCTTGGCCGCATCGCTCATCGAGTGACAGGATATCTCACATTTTAAAAGAGATGAAGAGATCATCAGATCCTTTCCTTGAAGATATTATCTACCATGCGAGGTATTATATCTCATTGGCTAAGATTAAAAGTAGCGAACAGTAGTAGCAGTGGCGCAAGCCAATACACTCGCTTATCGCTGAGAGGAGATCAACCACCCGCAAGTTTCTGGTTGGTTGGTTACATATCTCACACGCCCTGTCCCGGGATATGACATTAAGATCTTTTCATGCCGGGTATTTTGTGGTTTTGACCCCGCTCCCATGGATTGTTTTGAAGCCAATTTATGCAGTCAGCATGCAAAACCGGTCTACCAGGATACATACTCAGGCAGCTACATAATTTAACTGCCGATATATGCCAATTGTCAGACTCCTTCAAAATCAGTTTAAACTTGTATCTTTCCAAATATTTCAACATCATGGACGAAGTATCGCGCCAGGAGAAACGTATCTATTCACACGAAGCTCACCAAATGGATAAGGACTTAATTGCGAACAGTTCACACACAAGAAAGTCCTCCGTGGAGGTGCAAGCGAGATCATTTGTCGAGGATGCTGCGATCGAGAGAAGAATAACCTTAAAATGTGATCTCAAACTCCTCCCGCCACTAATGGTTCTTTTCATCATAACTTTCATCGACCGAACCAACATAGCAAACGCAAAAATCGAAGGCATGACGACAGAACTCAAGATGAAGAATACTGATTATAATATGGCTTTGTGGATATTGAATATTCCTTATATTTGTTTGGCTCTTCCGAGTAATATGCTCATGAAGAAGGGGTTTGTCAAACCATCAGTTTATCTATCTGGTCAAATGTTTTGCTGGTGTGAGTGCAACTTACTTTGACTTATGAGTTGAACACTGAAGATATTACAGCGCTTTGTACAATCGGGTTGGGACTCACAAAGACCTTTAATGGTATATTAGTTTGCAGATTCTTGATGGGCTGTTTCGAGGCTGGCTTTGTTCCGGGTGAGTATATCTTCAGTCAAAATCCTGGCAAAGCTCTGTTGTAACACAAGAATCAGGTTGCGCGTACCTAATTGGCCGATATTACAAACGAAGGGACTTTTCAGTTCGATATGCTCTGTTTTTCAGTTCCGCTGTTTTAGCAGGCGCCTTCGGCGGAGTACACATTCCTCTCAACTAAATATGATAATGTTAAACTGACAATCTAAAGCTTCTAGCATTTGCAATTCGAAACATGGATTCTGTAGGAGGGTACTCGGGCTGGCGTTGGATTTTCATCATTGAGGGTTTAATTACCGTTATAACGACCGGTATTGGACTTCTCTGTATTCCCGATTATCCAGAAAACTCAAAGTTTCTAAAACCGGAAGAGAAGGCATACATGCTTGAGATGTTGAAGGTACTAAGTCTTCAGGATATCACTCTGATACTTTCTAACTTTATGAATAGATTGATGCTGGCCCCTCGCGGCCAGACCATTACAATCACATTGTTATAAAAGAGTGTTTATTTGATCCTAAGATTTGGCTTGGGTACGAGAACGCAACAATCAATCCCGATGGCATACTGATAGAAAGATAGAATGCTTGCGTACTTTGGAGCTGACACGGCAGCATCATCTATCGTGGCTTTTCAGCCAACTATTCTCACTGCACTCGGCTATTCCAAAGCACAGGCACAAATTCATACGATACCAGTATATATCGTAGCACTTGTCTGCCTTAACATAGCAGCATACTTTTCTGGGTACTTACGACATCGTTATGGATTCTTGCTACTTGGCGCCGTAATTGGTATTGTCGGGTGGTCAGTTGAACTTACTGTACCGATGACCTCGGTCGGCGCTCGCTATTTTGGTATGTTTGCAATCACGACATCAGCTTACATTCAGATGCCAATCCTAGTTGTATGGATATCCAACAATATGGGAGGCAATGCAAAGGCTGCTTTTGCCACCGGGTTTATGATAGGCCTTGGTAATTGTGGGAATTTGGTTTCTAGTAATGTCTTTATTACTACGGAATCCCCTCGGTTTAGGACTGGGTTCAGTACTGGTCTTGCACTTACAATTTTGGGGATTGCCGCATCAACTGCCATGGAAGTTTTGTTATGGGTTTTGAATAGAAGGAGGGACGCGGGAAAGGAGAATACAAAGTTTGATCGCGAAGAGGTTCTTGAGCAGCTGGGAGATGAGCATCCGGACTTTAGATACATTCTTTAAGATTGAAGGATCCATGAGCTCGTAATATAGCCATATCCAAAGTCTACTAATAATTGTCATTTGTATTACCAAGTCAATCACAAATTTATGTTCTAAGTGGGATATACTCTTTACATGCATATGCTATGCGGGAATGCTTTAAGTGAATCATTGACTTACGTAAAGTATCTCACACAGCATGGATGTCTTGTATATTCCACCAATGAGGCAAGTAGCATATCCTTCATTGATCGGCATTTCATTCAATCCTAGCATCATGAAGCAGCCTCCCTGGGATAGCGTTCCCCTCTTTAGGAAGCAGTAAGATAAGCAGTCTGCTTATCTATCAACCTCCCCATCTTCTTTTCTTTACCAACACAAGAAACAAACCAACAAAATGAGTGACAAAAGCCCACCTCTATCCATTGCCATAATTGGGGCAGGCATCGGGGGAATCACACTCTCTATTGCACTTTCACTTCATACCTCGTTCAAAATAACAGTTTACGAGTCACGGCCCTCATTTTCGGAGATAGGAGCAGGTGTCGGCTTCGGACCGAATGCATTCCGAGCAATGAGACTGATCTCTCCCTCTATCTCAGAAGCGTACGACAGAGTGAAAACAGCAAACCTGTGGCCTGAAAAGGATCATATTTGGTTTGATATTCGTTCTGGTTTGACTGATGATGGCGATTTGATCACCGAGTCTGCGAGTGAGAAGGGCTTTACACACTGCGGAGCTTCGAGAGCACAGTTTCTCGATGAGTTGATAAAACTTATTCCGGAAAGCGTGGACATCAAATTTGGAAAGCGCGTTGTGGACGTCCATGAATTGGAGGATGGAAAAATGAGGATTTTATTTCAGGGTGGAGAATTAGCTGAGACCGATGCTGCGGTGGGTTGTGATGGCATCCGATCTGTCTGCCGGCCCATATTATTAGGCAAAGATGACACAAGTTCGAAAGCAGTATACAGTGGTAAGTATGCGTATAGAAAGGTCGTGCTTATGAAGAAGGCTGTCGAGACTATTGGCAGAGAGATGGAGAATCGTCAGATTTTTCTTGGACATGGAGGACATATTCTAATGTTCCCCATCCGAAACGGAATGGCACTTAATTTTGTCATTTTTAGAGACTCAAATGGCGTTCCCTGGACAGATAAACAGTGGGTAATTCCAAGCTCTCGAGCTGCAATCATGCAAGATTTTAAGGGATGGGGCAAAAAAGCCACACAGATTCTTGAGGTATGTTAAGCTTGCTGGATCTACTCACCTGATAGCCAAAGATAGGTTAACAAAAGATAATTGTAGCTCATTGACGACCCAGATAAATGGGCTCTATTCGACCACCCACCAGCTGCCACGTATGCCAAAGGGAAATTTTGCATCTTAGGAGATGCTGCCCATGCTTCAACACCACATTGCGGTGCAGGAGCAGGCTTCGCAATTGAGGATGTCTATATACTAGCTAAATTGCTCACGCCGGAACTAGTCCAGTCGACAAGAGATATAAAACATGCCTTCCAAGCATACGATAGTATTAGACGACCGAGATCTCAGGAATTAGTTAGAAGATCAAGAAATCAGGGAATGTTACTTGATTTGCAGAAGCCAGATGGAGGACAAGTTAGCCAGGAGGAACTGAAAGACAAGATTCAGGATAATATGAAATGGGTTTGGGAAGTTGATCTTATCAAAATGTTAGATGATGCAACAAGTAAGTTCGGAGTGTTCAAACAGGGGAAAGTTTGACCTGGAGGAATCCACGTCTCCCAGTATAGATCACACTAGAGAACACTTTTAGAAGTACATTTATAACGATATAAAAAGAGCGAAAAGAGGATGATATGGATCAGCAAGCGTCGTGGTATAAACATATTTTTATTTTTATCTGTTTGGAGATTAAGCGAGCCCATCAAAACTAAACTCGACTTGAAGTAATATAGATGCGAGGCTATTGGTCTACTTAATTCAGCTATTATGGATTATAGCTATACGCGGAGAAGTTCTTAAGTGCGAACGTCGTTTCTGCGGAAAATTAGCTACAATTTCAAGGGAATATCAGTGCTGACTAACTGCTTGTTGGACCAGGCGATCCGGACGAGCCTTCCATTTGTAAATCCATGATTCTGGCACAGTATTAGCAATGAATGGTTAAGGTCATTTCTCGCCATGCTAAAATTAAAGATGATATGGAAATTCAATTATCACTTACAGCCAGAAAGGCAATCCCACCATGCCCTTTCCTGATTGTGTAGATTGCAATGTGCCATCGAGGTAGAACTTGATAGTAGCATCAACGCCATTACCATCACGGACTTCAACCAGAATGTCATGAAAGTTGCCAGGGTTTGAATAAGTAACATCCTTAGTAACCCAGGCAGCTCCGGAAACGCCTAAAGTGTTGAAAGAAATCTTGCCAGAGCCTTTCCATTCAGCAAGATCAATTTCCGGGGGCCAAGAGTTAGCTCCGGTGAGCCAGAATGCAGGCCAAGTCCCCTTCGTTGTAGAAGCAAGGAACTGTCCCTTGAAATCGTAGCCTCCGCCCTTGGCAATCGTGAAGTACTCTTTAGCATAAACCGTTCCTGATAGGTAGTTGATAGCAATACCACCACTCGTAGGAGCTTGCCCTGTGACTTTGTCTGCCGTCAATGTCAATTGCCCACCGCCTACAGCAACATGCGCGCTATTCATTCTAGCTCCACCATTATGGTCGGTGCCCCATGGGTAGTTGTAGGCCCAATAAGTGTTGAAGGTTGTCTGGGAGTCAAAGGAAGTGCTGGGGATTTTCCAACCATTCCGTGGAAGCAGTGGGGCCGGTGTGGCCGAGACAATGCTCAGAAAGAGGGTCGAAAGTGTGAAGTACAACATCTTGGTTCCTCGGTTGTTTTATAGAGCTGGAGACTACTGCAAAGGCTTTGTAATGAATTTATAGCTTATTTCAATAACGAAAGAAGTATCCAACGAAAGTCCGGATATGTCAGAGTCTCACGACATTCACGACTCGCCATACTTATACATTGCTATACGAACTGTGGGTCATCGTCCCTTGTTTCTGTTAAGCATTTTGTCGGGATCATCTCCTTGGTCAAAGCTTGTAGCCTAAAGTTCAGCTTCCAAGCACAGATAATAACAACAGAGAAAACTCATCTAAAGCGTTTTAATCATCGTAAAAGTAGCACGAGATCGAGAGATCCAGTTTTCTATTCGCTGTTAGTATTCACTCCCCTTGCAAGTCAAATATACAATACCCCGCAAAGAATTCCAAACGGTCCGAAGCGGTCCGGATTGATTTATCAAAATTTGAGTCGAACACAACAAGACGATTTACCCACCACTGGAAATTTTACCTTTCTATCAAATGATCAAATGTCATGAAGTTTCAGGAGTCATGGTTCGGCAGTTACTGGTCAGTAGAACATAGAGTGCTAGGCTTCGAATGTAACCTGCTGCACTTGGTTAGTGGTTCTCAGGTTGAATATCCCCACGTTCCCCGAACAAGCGAACACCTCAACCAAGCCTATTATCAATATGGCTATACCTTCTGGCTATGACATCTAGTTCCTCGTTGGAATCTCAACATTCATATTATTCATTTCCAGCTTTGAGCTCAGGTTCAAGACAATGTAGCTAGCATTAATTTGGGCATAGTTCACAACTAGAGTTAGTGAATACGAGATTACACCATCCATGTCAAACCATGAGCTTCTACACGTGACACATTTTCACTTGAACCAATAGATAAAAACCGTATATTGAACGTTCTCTCATATAATTTACTCTTACTCTCATAATAATTTATACAGAATAGTTAAAAATAAAGGGGGTTTCTAATCAGTCCCGTGATCTAGTAGCTGACGTATCGGGGCTGATTATGCATGACTTACGCACCGTCGTGCATAACTCCCGCGCCTAGCTAGCCTTCTCTATTTGGAAAACACCCTCGATTTTTCATATTTTATCAAAAAAGCTCCGACTGTATCAAACCAATATATACAGTGAAATCGTTTGGAAGTTTGACTTCAACGACTACTCGGCATGGAACCTGAACCTAAACCTTGGGGCTCTGGAAATCCTGATTGTAGCAACTCAGAAGCCACATCGAAATCTGTTTGTCAGAAGGACATGACTACGGGTGTTTTCCAGTCTGTTTCAACTAATATTAGCAATATTACTGATATCCAACATGCCATCGAATCTTGTCAAGTCGATAGTGAAGCAAACCGCTTAAGAACATTATCAACTCGATTCTCTCATATCAGATATTTTGTCGATGCTAACAGTTCTGCTTTAGCAAGTTAGTTCATCTTCTAATTTCTGCCTATCTTCACAATTAGAATTTATGATTACCAGCAGCTAATTTTTGTAGCTGTTACGTTTGCGTATTTGGAGAGTTTGAGTCGTATTAGAAAAAGAGACAAGCTAGATCAAGAGATTGCTCGCATTTCATCAATGAACAATCTACTCGAGAAATTAGGTGGAGTTTCTGAAGATATGGCCCAAGACATGGCAGAGCCAATAATTAGCCTATTAAAGTCGATTCGAGGCTCAATCTTGGATTCTGGAATGACCATGGATATAGTTTTGCAAACATTCAATAACCCTCAAATTACGAATGCTCTAATTTCTTACCTAAAACCACTTACTCGGATATGGCTTCTGAATCATTTTGACGACTATAAAGCCTTCATAACACCTGAAACAACCTTGGAAATTTCCAATCAAAATAATCTACAAGCCACTGGCGTTGAAGACGAAGCTCTTTCAATTCTCTTAATGGAGGATATATTTTTTGTTCCCAACGATTTCCGCATCAATATTATTAGCGTCAACGGACCTCAAACTTGTCAAGTTATTGGCAGCACGGTCATCCCGGAAGCTTCAGATGGAATTGGAAGGGACTCTGAGGCAATTATTGATATTAACATCTTCAGTTGTCATCCTAAGCAATACGCTATTTTGTATGCAAATGCGCCAGATCGATCGGCTGATATGCTACAAGTCAACAGAGTCGCTACTTGCCTTAGTCTTGAGTACCCAGAGACTTATTTCGAACCCACGCCAAGCTCTAAATGGGAATTTGACTTTGAATTACTCGCAAGGATGCCAGGGTACTCCTCCTTCTTCATTTCAAGTCCATTTCAAGACAAAGAATCCTCCAGCAAAGTCCCATACACCACCTCTTTGTTGGGTTGCGGCCAACATTCGGACTCGCTTACAGTATTTCCCTCCACGATAAGCATGTCTAAAGGGGATTCGAGTGGAGCTTATGCAGCAGATACAACAGTCTGTAGCCTCAATACACAAAGCTTTACAGATTCGCCTCAGAATTTCGGGTTATCTATGAGAACACCAGTGAATATCAAGCGGGACACGATAAATCTAGAGGGCTTGTCAAAATCCGCAATTTTAAGCGTTATAGAGGAAGAAACTGAGTACACAGAAAATTCTGGCAACGAGTATAATGATGATTTAATCTCGAATTTTACCTGTTCTGTCATAGGATTGAATGGAGATGAAATTGGTTCGGAAGAGGATCTAGGAACGAGTTTTGAGGCATTACAAGCGTGTAGCAAATCTCCTCGTATTTTCCTAAGAGCTGCAATGGCGACTTCAAAACAAGACCTGATTGACACCATAATGGAGGAGTTTTGGGTAATATTCAATCACGAATCAACAACAGAGACTCACATGTGTGCTGGAAATGATTCTCCAGCATCGTCATCGGTTATCGAGCATCAATCACTCACACCTACTCAGAGCACCTCGCGTAAGCGTTCCCGGAACAAGCGAGACGATTCGCCCGATGACGATGAGAATGAGAATGAGAGAAATAAAGGACATGAAAAAATCTCGACGTTACAATATGGCCCTACAACCAAGTTTGCATGTCCATACCGAAAGTATGACCCTGGAAAGTTCAACGTGAACGATGCGCGTTGGCGCTCGTGTGCACTTACACCTTTGGAATCCATCGCACGAGTCAAGTAGGTTAATGTTTTCGTCTTCTTTCTTTCCTTGTTCTTCTTTTGTTTTGCTTTTTGACAATTTAAGCAAGCTCAGTATTGACGTAATACAGAGGACATCTATATCGTCATCATCGAGTTTTTCAGTGCCGAAGGTGTAATGAATTATTCAAAGATCAAGATGAGCTTATTGCCCATGGAATGGCAGCAATAGCTTGTGAATTGAAGGATTCCCTTCCCGCTGAAGGTATTACAGATGACATTGAAAGACGTCTGAGAAGCAGGAAAAAGACACACTTGAAGCAATCTGAAGTGGACCGGTGGTCAGAAATATACAAGCTATTATTTCCTACCGCTGATATACCAAATCCCTGTGAGTGTTTGTTAGCTTCCCCTGGAATATGGACTGTGTCTTATGTTCAAAAGTCATCAGACAATGTCATCTTTATGATATATTTTAGACGACTGACCATTATCTAGATTTTGAGCCACTTCAGGAGGGCATGGCCCAGCAATTCAGTTCTCAGGAGCTAAACGACTTTGAGGAATACTCACGTCGCGAGCTTCCACGGGTATTCAGAACAGCACTAGAAGAAGTTGTGGACAGAAGCTTACGACCAATCGAGGAAGATATCCGAAGTGATTTAACGAATATGATTCAAGTCTGTCAAGATCGTGTATTCTCAATGTATCGTCAGCTGGTTCCATCAAATACTTCGACTGGAGAAGCTGCAATTTCAGCTGTTGGCACCATGTCTCGCTGCCCATCAAATTCGTTATTTGAAGCCCCCAAGCCAAACCTTCAAGACGAGGAAAGACATAATTCAAAAGACTTGGAGAATGAGCCCTTGCCCGAAATACAGCCAGATCTAGTTTCACTGCCTTCGAATTTCGACATGGATTTTGACTGCTTAGAGAAAGACCTAGCGTACGATTTTTGCAGTCTAAAAGACACCTCGACAAAGTCCATGCCAGTCCTGAATACTGGCATTCACTTCGACGGACCGACGGATACTGCAGAAGATTCGACATGGGAGACATTACTGAAACTCAATCATGATTCGAGTGAATGGCATTTGGAGAGAATTGGGTCTGATCTGTTCTGAGTCTAAGGTCTTCTATTCTGCGTTCTCTTGCCTTGTTTCTTCGAAATGAAATTTTTTCTGTTTTTTTAACGGAATCATGGTTTGGGAAAAGTTGATTATCAAAGCTCGATCCCTCGCTCATACTGGTATCCTGCTTTTGCAAATGTCAGCCCACCCTATCAAATCAACCCCGCACCCCGCACCCCTCACTGATCTACATTGCCGGTTCTCAACACTTCTCGGAAAAGCTAATAACGAGCAATTGAATCATGCAGGCATGGGCCAGTCGGGATACCTTTTTCGTCTGGTTTGAATCCACAAATGCTGCAAATGATTGGAAATGATTTAAATGATTCAAATGCCGATGCAGCCGTTTGTGGTTTTCCGTATTTGACAGAACCACTTCCGCCCCGTACATATAGCTCCTGTCGTCTCATTTTCAAAGTTTTTGTTTCTATCGGTCCTCGCTCGCCTTAAATTACCTTCCACATACCACATAGTTACTTTTAACCTAGCTGATCTCTTGGTTGCAGATCGAAGATGGGATTGTGGTACACGTTCGGGGTTGCGCTCTTTGCTGCTATCGGAACCTTTTTATTTGTAGGGAAATAACCTCAAATTTTATAATTTTAATTTCATCTTCTAATTGTCTTGGAATCAGGGGTTCGATACCGGCATTGCCACAACCAGTATGTGATGTTCTTCAGTTTTTAGCGAGTGATAAATGCTAAAATGCTTACAGCAATTGCACATGAAAGTTGGATAGATTATATGGGCCATCCTTCCAAAGGTCTAACTGGAGCTGTAAGTGTAATTCATTTGTAGCCCCAGTATCTAACTTCGATAGGTTGTTGCTGTTTACATCGCGGGTGAAGCTTGCGGGGCTTTGCTCCAGACATTCATTGGTGACAGACTCGGTAGGATCCGATTTATGCAATTGATGTGTATTATCGTCACCATCGGTACTGCTATACAAACAGCTTCAGTCGGCATTGGAATGTTTCTTGCAGGGCGTGTTCTGGCAGGATTTGCGGTTGGGTAAGAGAAGAAAATGCGGCTGCCAACGAATGTTAAACTAATTAGTGTCAGTGGCATGGTAGCGACAGTCCCCATCTACTTGAGCGAAATCTCTCCTCCGCACCATCGAGGCCTCATTGGTGGCATATCCGGCTGCGGGATTTCATTTGGAACGATGATGTCTAATTGGGTTGGATTTGCCTGTGGATACGCTCCGTATGGACAGACTCAGTGGCGGCTTCCTCTCGGAATCCAGATTCCTTGGGGGGTCATATTATTTATCGGCCTTGCGACCTTCATGCCAAACTCGCCTCGTCAATTGATTCGAAATGGGAAAGTCGATGAAGCTCGTATAAATTTTATTAAGATACACCGCGAGAAGGATTCCAATGAACTACTCGAAGAGTTTGCTTTTATGCGCGCTCAGATTGAATACGAGATGCAGCGAGAACTAATATCATACAAAGAGATATTTTCGCTTTTTGGACATCGAGTTGCTGTGTAAGTAATATCACAAACCCAGGCTTCTAACCATATATGATATACTTACACGCTGTAGATCAATTGCTGTTCAGACAATGACCAGTTTAACTGGAGTGAACGTAATTCAGGTATGGGGTTCACCAATTAAGTAAAAAAAACCTATAGCTTACGATTTAATTACAGTATTATCAAAGTAAGCTTTGTTCTATCTTTGCGGAATGTCTAATTACCGGATGGCCCTTGATCAATCGAGCGTTCCTCAGTATTTGGGCACCGAAGAGCATTAACAGCTCAACTGACATTCTTCTCAGCCATTTTGTACAAGTCATTAAGCATAGAACCCACGACAATTCTTGCTTTAGCTGGCGTCTATGGCACCATTGCTTTCACATCAAACGCCATCACAACCAAGTATTTGACTGATCAATGGGGTCGTCGAAAGTAAGTCAACATATTTATAATTTCGTATAGAGAACTGTGTTAATACGAGCTGGTAGAATGATTCTTGCGGGACTTTCCGGTATAATAGTGGTTGAAATATATGCAGCGGTTATGCAGAGAGTGTTTCAAAACACGAACAATAACGTCGGGAAAGGCTTTGCCATATTGGGTATATACCTCTTTGTGGTAGCTTACTGTGAGTTTCGTTCGTTCGAGTCCTCGTGGATCATGCACTAAAATAACCTTCAAGACGGAATGCTTAACAGTACGACTTGGCTCTATGGCTCTGAAGTTCTCCCTATCGCACTCAGAAGTAAAGTCATGGGACTAGCAGCAGCATCTCATTTTGTCGTCAACGTCGCAGGTGAGGTTTTCTACCGCATGCAGTAATTTAAATCTAATTTAAGTCTCTCAGTCACTGAAGCAGGACCGAGTGCTTTCGCAAACATTCGTGAGAATTACTACTACGTTTTTGTCGCATGCAGCCTTTTCTTTCTCGTGGTGGCTTACTTATACTTCCCGTTAGTATTTCCAACTCTAGACTCTTCTAATACATATGCTCACACTGTTCAGTGAGACGAAGGGAAAGACACTTGAAGAAATTGCAGCTGCGTTTGGTGACAAAGTCATCTCGCTTGTTGATCAAGACATTATCACTGAAGCCAATGCTATGGAAAACAAAGTTATGGCTGAGCACTTGGAATTGGAGACTGGGAAAGGAACATGACCAAATTCGAAAATATCTGATTCGAAAATGTATGTGCACTCTCTCAGAAATCCTAAGATCAAGTTAAGTTTTTGATACAAGTAGTCAGAATGGTTTGGTTCAAGTAGGTATCAGATATTAGAGACATAGAAAAGAGGCATGCAATAGTATTAAACCTGGTGTTCTTCCATTAGGTATTAACCCCCAAAGACAAGTAATGTAGATTTTATATGCCTCTGTTGAGTTTTTCGACCACGTATCATTCTCTATGGTAGCAATGAAAGGATTTTATTTTCAATGATCAAGCTGATTTACTCATGGCTAGCTTTCCTGGCGAATGTTGATTGACATAGTGGTAACGGGGAAATGGCGTGTTTCCAGGATCGATGACGTGACCAGGAATGGGGTTGATTGAAACCGACACGCGAGGGTTTTAACGAAGGATCCGAGTTGTATGAGCTCGAGAAAAGACAGCATTTTTCTGCAAAGAAGTTTTCCCATTCAAACACATCATTCAAAAATCGTGGACCACTAAACTACCCGTCCATCGTTCGCTAATCTCGCCAAACATCTTACCAAGTCTTGCCCGCCAGACAGCGGAAAGTTGTCGCAGCATGGTAATCAAAAATGAAAAGCAAAGTAAAGAGGCTCGATGGTATCATAAATACCAAAGAGATCCATTGAGGCATCTAGATTTCCAAAATCGTAGGATCTTAGGCTTGGTGTCTTTGGTAGCAGTGGTGGTCACTTTTTTGCACCAATTATCAATCTCATTTGATCAGGTACGGCCCTTGAAAAACATCAACCGTATTGATCGCGCAAAGTTTGATGAGGGATTGAAATTGTGCGATCAAATCCACCATCATACTCGACCGGTATTTGCTGCATCCAGAGAAAATCCGCGATGGAACTCTTTCACAGGACAGAACGAGACCATAATTCTTCGCAATGCTACTTTATTCGATGGCGACTTGGTTCTGGATTTCAAAGTTGATATAATCTTCGACAAGGGAATTATCAAATCGGTACTACCAGCCTCCGAGTCCACCAGTTCAGCTGACGAAGGCAGAGTATGGAACCTTGATGGGAAATTCATTACGCCTGGTTTGGTTGATATGCATTCACATCATCTACTTATTCCATTCCCACAACTCCCATCAACCACAGACGTCAATGAAAAGCCACAACTTGGTAGTTTGACGCCATTTGTACGTGCTATTGACGGGTTTAAGCCGTATGACCCAGCTACAGCAATCATTGCATCTGGGGGTGTTACTTCTTCCTTAGTTCTTCCTGGGTCAGGCAATATCATTGGTGGCGAAGCATACATGGTCAAGAATTCTCTTGTCAGTGGGCCAAACAGGGAACCAGTAGTGGACGAAATCCTGCTTGACTATGGCGTGAGACCGGAAAATAGGCAGAGATACATGAAAATGGCTTGCGGAGAAAACCCGAAACATCTTTATGGCCATACTCGGATGGGAAATGCATGGCTCTTACGAGAGCACCTCGCCCGAGCAAAGAAATTGCAAGAAAGACAAGATGAATGGTGTTACGATGCTGCGCAGATTCAACAGAGCCGGTTTGGAGTCGAAGCACAAATAACCAAATTCATCACAAAATCAGGTGGCCTCGAGGAGAACTTGGAGCTTGAGTCTTCATTGGCTATGCTGAGAGGAAATATCAATATCAACATTCATTGCTACGAACCTGAAGATATTGAGCGCATGTTATCTATCTGCCACGAATTTGGAATACAGCCCCACGCGTTCCATCATGCCTTGGAAGCCTGGCAAGTTCCAGAATTGTTGAGGAAACAGGGAGGGTAAGCTCTCTATACATAATTGCGGCCGAATCAAGTGGCCTGCTAACTTTCTTCCAGAAATGTGACCATCGCCACTTTCGCTGATAACGCTTTCTTCAAACATGAGGCATATGGTGCGAATTTGAGAGCTGGGAAGATTCTCTCGGAACAAGGAGTTCCTGTGGCTTTCAAATCTGTATGTATTCACCTCTCGAAAGGCTTGCTGTATCTAACCGCATTCAGGATCATGTTCAAGAGCAATCCAATGCTAAATATCTGATGTAAGTCGATAAGTAGGGAAATTCGTCTTAACAAAATATTGAACTGACGAAAACTCCAGGTTCCAAGCTTCTACTGCTCACAAATTTGGCATGGCCGAGGATAAAGCTTTGAAGTCAGTAACCTCTGTACCTGCACGGTCTGTACAACAGGATCATCGTATCGGTTATGTTCGTTCTGGCTATGATGCCGATATCGTTATCTGGAATAGCCATCCGTTGGATGTTGGTGCAACCGCCTTGCAAGTCTTCATTGACGGAGTCCCAAATCTAAATCCACAAACGGTGGCCAAAAGCCTAGGAACTGCCAACAAAATCAACAGCGTGGCAGTACCAAGCGCGCGACCACAACCCACCGAAGCTTCTCGACAAGAGTTTTGCGAAAATATTGAATCCAAGAAGAATATAGTTTTTACAGGAATCAATGGATTTCTTCTCGACTCTCAACTACTTTCAGGAAAGCAGACCAGAAATTTGACTATGGTGGTATCGAACGGCCAAATATCATGCATCGATACTCATGAGACGTGTGTTTCCGAAGCCAAGGATGGAGTCATCGTCCCGCTTCAGAATGGATATGTCACACCCGGTCTCATTTCTGTCGGCCAGAGTATCGGTTTGTCTGAAATTTCAGGGGAAGATTCTACTGGCGATGGGAGAGTAAGCACAAAGACAAACGAGTTCGACGAGAGGAATGTGGATTATGCAAAATACGGCGTGCATTTCGAGGGAAGGTTATTTAAAAGAGCGAGAATTGGTGGGCTCACTCGAGCCATAACTCCACCACTATCTCGAGGAGGCTTGTTGCCGGGCGTCAGTGTTGGCATTAGAACTACACCCACGAGAACCATCCTTGATGGTGGAATATTTCAGGATGATGTGGCTCTGCATGTTGTCGTAGGACAGTCTTCCAAACGTAAGAACAAAGAAATAAGGATCATTAACTTGCTAACAAGTGATTAGAAGGTGAATCAACGACGACTATTTCTTCGGCAATTTCCCATTTGAGAAGGATTCTCTCCGAAGCGAAATCAAACGACAGCATTTATACTCAGGCGTTGAATGGCACATTACCACTTGTGGTGCACGCCGTTAATAAGGTAGATCCTTCACCCGAGACCTTTATTCTTTCCTACTTATTGAAATAAATAGTACGACATACTTCAAATCATCCGTCTTCAAAATGATTTTACACAAGCAAAGTTTGTTATTTATGGAGCTCATGAAGCACCATCTGTAGGCCATCATTTCCCAACCAATCTCCAGTTCGGATTATTAATCTCATATAGGTTGCCAAAGAGTTGGCTAAAGCCCACATACCAGTTATCCTCACGGGGAATAGAGGAGCTCCAGATAAATGGGAGAAGAAAAACGCACTAGCAGGACCTCCACTTACGCGAAGTCCAGCAGATATCTTAACCGAAGAAGGCGTGACTTTTGGTCTGGCAATCCAAGGTAAAAACTTAAACTCACTCTATGGCTTTGGAAACTGCTGAAGTATAACTAGGAGATTCTCATATTTATGCTTTGGCGAGCGAAGCAGGCTGGGCTGCGCAGTATGCCGGGCTAAGCGAGAAAGAGGCAATTGCCTTGGTCTCAACTAATATTGAAGATATTTTGCATTTGGCATCTTCAAAAGCCACAAATAGTCATGGAGATCTTGTTGTGTGGGAAGGAAACCCATTGAGAGGCGAAGGATCCGTTGTTGTGACATTTGAGGATGATGGAAGACTTGGCGTTTGTTGGCCGCAAAGCGACTGAAGCTGCAGGAGAATTGGCTGATACAAAATCATCTTGTGAGTTGTCGGAGGATTACTGATAGAAGACCCATATTATTATTAAGTTATAGATGAGTATAGGAACTACAGAGACTGAGGTGTTCCCATTTGCTCCAAACGACTTCTCTTAAACTTGCCTGCCCAATTATCTGAGCCATATCTCTACAGCCATCCGGTCCAGCTAGACCGAGCATCGTCGAATTTCACATTCGCGTTGTATCTCGGTATGGTTAACAGGCATCGCGTAGGAATGAAGCTACTTGAATGTCAGGGAGTAGAACGATGAAATTGGTGGTAGAAGTATCTTAAAAGTTTATCATGCAGCTCGCTTCAATTCTCAACCTGGTAAGTAGATTCGCCTTTTCTCAATATAGTTGTAGGTACAGATTTTATGAAGAGATCATCTTGAGAAGCAATTGATTAATTTGATTTAAATTGGTTAATGGCGATGTGCTCAGCCAATGTTGAATTCACTAGCACTAGCCATGTGCTCCCGGATCTTCCTCTTCATCCTCTTGGCTGCTTCGTCCTCATCCACAGACGGCATATCAAGTTCCAATTTCTTTTGCTTTCTTGCTCTTTCACCCTCGGGAACCTTGTCCTCCTCCTTCTCTGTCGCACCCCTCTTTGCCTTCCGTGCCGCAACACTTCTATCCGCCTTGGTCATTGCCTTGGGTCTTAATCCTGGCACCTTGATGCTACCAGGCTTGTCTCGTAAAGCGAATGCTTTTGCGAGATGGCCCAAGTGGAGGGTCTGCATGTTGAAATATTTCCTCTCGTCTGCTACATGTGTAGCATAAGCGCGAATGTGGGACTGGAAACCTCTTCGTGCCATTTCGAGATACTTTGGTGATTCAATGGTCCAGCGTTCTACATCCAACTGGAAGTCAGTCGCTCGCTCTTCCCATTCCCGGCCAGTACCACCAAAGCCCTTTCGAATAAGCTCTTCTGCCGTGTTATGCACAAGTGATTTCTTGCCATCCCGGTAATGCGATGCAAGAATTGATACATATTCTTCTTCGTCCCCAGGCAGAAGGAATATAAGAGCTCGCCCATCGCGACCTGCACGTGCCGTTCGACCGACTCTATGAAGATGGTCGTCTGCGCTGAATGGCGGGTCATACTCGATAACATAATCAACATTTGGAAGATCGAGACCACGGGATGCCACGTCGGTACATATTAATACACAAGGATCGGGAGAATCGGTGAAGGCTTTGAGTGTTGCAGTCCGAATGTTTTGCGCTAGAGATCCGTGGAGTCGGTGCAAAGTAACAGGATTCGTATTAGCAGAAATCGCAGTACCATGTGCAATGGTTTCTTTAGTAAGTTCAGAAGTAGGAAGAGTGGGCTTTTCTGCTTCTTCGGCGGAAATGGCGGAAGGACGGCTGAAAAGGGAGAAGTGGAAGTCTACCGAATCCGCACATGAAATAAACACAATAACTTTCATGACAGAGCCTCTTCGTGCAAATGCCCGTTTCAGTATGGCTGTCAATGTTACAAGTCGTAATTTTGCAGGCACAATAGCATATGCCTGTTTGAGCTGTGCTGGTGCTGAGAATACCTTGTCGTCTGCATCAGTACCATCATTTTTTGCGGCTTCTTCTTCAGCGGGGTCGGCCATGATATGAACAGCATCCTTCAGACTGATCTCCCCCAATCTCTGTACATTCATCTTCATGGTTGCTGAGCATAAGACGGTGATTCTTCTGCTTGGGAGGGCCTGTGCAAGATACTTATTATCAACGGTCAAACTCCTCCGACCGATCTTCTCAACAATGCCCTTGATTTCTTCTTCGAATCCTAATTCCATCAAACGATCACCTTCGTCAAGAATCAACCATCGTACAGTGCTAACGTTCAAAACCTCGGTATTGTCGAGATGATCTGCTAATCGACCGGGGGTAGCAATCAGGATATTGACGCCCTTTCTTAATCGAGCCTTTTCTGATTGTTTGCTTTCTCCACCCATGACCGTAGTTCCTACAATCCAGGGGGCGCATCGCAAAAGTCTCTCTAAGACACCAGCAATCTGCTTGCACAGTTCTCTGGTAGGGGCGAGTACGATTGCAAAGAGACCTGAAGTTCGATGCACTTGAACATTCTTAGCGGCTGTGTCATCCGTAACACTCATCGCGATAATTCTCTGAACAATGGGTAAAAGATATGCTAAAGTCTTCCCCGATCCTGTCTGGGCTTGTATGAATGCATCGCTGTCGTCGCTAACCATTTGGGGTATCGCAGCCTTTTGAATCGCTGTTGGTGCCTTCATGTCGAGTTTGTTTGATAAATGAGCTGCTAATCGTCTTGAAAGTCCTAGGTTGATGAAGGTTTCCATCTCTTCTGTCAAAGGAGCATTTGTCGGTTTTGCAGGTTCCGCTTCTTCTTCTGGTTCTTCAAAAGTTGTTTTTGAGGATGGGTTGAAAGTGAAGAGAGATGATATGACTCCTTTGGTACCATCTCGATTCAATGCTACACCACCAACTCCTGGTGCAGTCTTGATAACTGGTCTCGGTACTGCTAACTCAGAATCCTCATCACCAAATGTGGTTTTCTTTGCCCCACTTCCACCACCACCACCTCCGCCAATACTGATGCTCCCTGGAGGTAGTTTGCCAGAGATTCTAGCTGGTCTCGAGGTGTCGTCTTCAGCAGTCCTTCCGTTGGTTATGGTTCTTGGGGCGACAGTGGGTGAAGGTGCGGCTGTTGCATCATCGTCTCCAAACTTGACTTTCTTTCCAGCACCTCCACCGATACTGATGCTACCGGGAGGTAATTTGCCAGAAATCACAGCAGGTCTGCTAGTATCATCTTCTCTCGTCCGGCCATTTCTGT
Source organism: Pseudofabraea citricarpa (assembly GCA_029641185.1). Lineage (NCBI taxonomy): Eukaryota > Fungi > Ascomycota > Leotiomycetes > Helotiales > Dermateaceae > Pseudofabraea > Pseudofabraea citricarpa. Next base: position 685,694 of record JAPWGK010000018.1, read on the forward strand.
TGTTGTTCTGAGGTCTTTCCACCGCCGCCGTGTATGTATTCCTAGGTCCAATGGCTGTTCTGTTCGCATTCCCCTCAGATCTGAACTCGGCGTCCGTTCGCTGTCTTTTCGGAGCTCTTGAAGGACCAATATATTCTTCTCCTGCTCCACTGTTGTCCCCTTTAAAAATATCCCTATTCGACTTCGAAGCTGCAGGCGCCGCAACTTTGGTAACCCGATGCTTCGCAACTTTCTTAGCAGCCAGGCGATCCTTCCACCGTCCTCCCTGAAATGATTGCTTGGGAAGAACGGGGCCCTCGTCCAAGGCAAAATTCATAAGCATTCCATCGTCCGCCATGGCTGATGTGGGATTGTCTGGAACGCGTGTTGGTTGTGGTGTTGAGTTCGAGTTCGTCTCTGCGAAAAGTTTCGATAACTGCAAAAAAGTTCCCACCGCCCGCGATAAAGCGACCAGGGGCCCAGCTTAAAATCGGCAGCGCTAACGAACCTGGGCATAGCTCTACGAACTTAACGAAATAGTGCTCGTGGCTCGCGAAGCATCATCGCCTTCATAATTTCACAATAATAATAATACACCACTCACCAGACATGCTAGAACCGAATGCACCCTTTCACATTGCAACAAAATGGACCCTAGGCGAGTAATTCTGAAATTGAATCAATCAAGCATCGAATCCTGGTGACCAATCGGAATGAATCGATGTATCACGACATCTCTAGAGAGCGAATGCGTCCAACTTCAACTTCGGCTTGCTTTAACACAACTTCTGAGCAGTTGCACGGCTCTCAGCATCTCACGTCTATTTTCAACCTGTCACTGCTCACGTCAGTTTAAGGCATGATGGTCAACGACTTGTGCTTACAGAGCGCGCGGTCGTGCTCTTCCTCTCGACGTCACTGCCGTTCCACGAATCCTTCACAATGGTCGCAAGTCTCAAATCACAGTTATTTGACATAAAATCCAAATCCAAAATCCAATTCTCCAACAATGCAAGCTCCCACGTCCTTGGCAATAGCAGCGCTTATCGTCATTGGTCGTTTGCAGCTAGCCCCCAAATTCCCAGCCTCTCTCATTGATGGATGGGAGCACTGAGAGCAATCTAATCTCACCATCCTTGCTCAGTGCAACGGGGCTAAGAAGAAAGATGGCCGAAGTTGTCCAGAATCAACTGCAGATAAGCTTAACCGCAGCATTTTCGGAACTGCACTGTTTCAACAACCTCACGGCCCTCTGCTTATCCCATCCAAGACTCCAAGTACCCAGCACGAGGCGCAGGGCGCGGTGAACTCTGGGTCGAACTCTGAAAAGTCCAAGAAGACCAGCGAGTACAGCAACGGTAGAAAGTGAAAGAGGAGCAAATGGCGCAAGGTGCGTAAGCACAGCTGGTTTTCAGGCTAAACGGGGAGATGCAGCTCTAGAACTCATCTATATCTTTTACTAGCATACATTGTCATACAACCACCTTCCGAGACTACACAAATGCGCCATTCCTCGGTTATGAATAACTCAAAGCAGACCGATCCCCATAGGTGGTGCATCAGTACATGCACCCAACTTACGCCCAGCAATTTAGGAATCTTGGCTTGCCTTGTCACTGTACCACCCACCATACCATCCCATCTTCACCAGAAAGGATTAAATGTGCGACGGTGTGCCAGTCATACATCATGTTGGCCCTTTCTCTTTTTCGTGCCATTTTCATTGAGAGAAGCTACGACGGCAATCCACACCACTTCCTCGCCAGCACTCCAAGACATTCACCTACTTGAATAGAATCACAAATATGTCGAGTGCCCTCCTCCAACGCGCGCTACACTCGCCACACGCCCACCTTGCCCTCAATATTCTCTCCTCAATAGCCGCCTACTTCCTAAACGTCCTCCACGCTCTTTTCACGCCTATACTTCGTTTCGGACCTACAATGGGCTTCCTCTCACACATCTCCGCACTTGTGACTTTCTTGTCCTCGAACTATAAACCTCGGCCGAGGCAACTAGCCTTCGTGACGATCGCAATGGTTTTAATTATGATGTTGATCACCAAAGGCGCCATGGAGATCAGTCATACCAGACGCGAAAAACAACAGGCCTTCTCGACACTGCGGCAAATATTACTCAGTGGTGGTGGAGAATTAGCTGGACGAGCTGATGGTTGAGCAGTGAGTTCAACCTTTTCGGCTGGCGGTGCATGAACTGACTGGAGCATTTTAGAGTTTGCTGCTACAAAGAGCTATTTCCGCATTACGACTCTTTCACTTCACGATACCTTGTGGTGGCATTTCAGTTTCCTGGTGGCTTCATTCTTTCGTCTTGATTATGGTACATCAAACAATATTCGTGCATCAGCCTCTGGATACTTTGCGCCAACACGAAAAAGTTACTCGGAGTGGTCGTTTATTGGCGACCAGACTTGCAAATACGAGTTCCGAGAGCATGCATAATATACCTCACCTATATGACAGTGCTATTGGTCCCGACCCATTCCTAACGCTTTGAGAGAAAGCGACACCTCGTGCTTTCGAAAAAAGTTGTCCATTTGATGAGAACGCAGTACCATCGATATAATCGCCTTACCTTGTGCGATGCATTCAAGTCTTCCAAGGAGCACAATCACTTTGGCAACCAACCGCCTAAAATGCTAGGATCACGCACGCCAGAAACTGCCATCATCCCTGACCAAAATTGCTAGGCTCAGTTCTCTCTCACTTTTCAGGAAAAGTTCTATTGCTACTCAACTGCAGGTCCGACGGAAATGAGCACACTCACTTCACACACCTCAGCCAACATATCCAGAGGATACCCCTATCATTATTCCAAATACCATACAATATATCGGACCCGCCGAAAGGGCTCAGACTGTATAGGACTTTGAAATTGGGTTTCTTCCTTTTGGAAAAACGCTCGCATGGCTCTTACTGGATTACAACTCACGGTGGGACGTACTGTTCCCTTGGAGAAGAAGGGAAAGGAATCTCTGCCCACGGTTTCTATAGACTCGGCAGTCTTACGGAGCATGAAAAGGAGCGACCTCAAGAAAGAATTAGGATAAATGATAATGATAATCAAGAAAACAAGCATCCTAATCCATTCTCATAGTGTCTCAACTCTTCTAGGAAGGAAAGTATGAGAAGAAAATTTTGTTTCTCATCGTACCTTTCGTGTGATGATCTACTCTGCTCCCCTCGGCTTTCCAGGTTTTCTCAAGCCAGAAATTGCAAATTGTGGCGACCAAGTGATGAACAAGAAGAAAATGAGACTGGGATTCGTTCGTTCCTTCGTTCTCCCCAGGATCCACGGAGCGAAGAAAGCACCGTTCTTATCTCTCATTGTTTTTCTCTTCTGCTTTCTCTTCCTGTTCATTCATTGATTCATGCAGTATTCCCGCAGCGTTCGCTACCCCTTTGCCTTGCCTTCCTCACCACCACCATCCATCCATGCATCCATGCATCTAACAGAGGAAAGAGAAGAAGAAAGAAGAGAGTCGTACAGAGATATATGGATGGATGGATAGAATATTAAGAGGGCGACAGATGACGGAAGTTGAAAAAAAAAGAAAGAGAAAGAAGTGTATTTAGGAGTGAGTATGCTTCTACTAGGTATATACCTCTTGAAGCATACCTAACAAATAGCCAGCACTTCACAATCCTATAGTCAGTCGATAGATATAGATAAGGTAGGTAGATATATAGATATATAATAGAATATTACCTAGGTATCTATGAAGAGACTTCGTCGCGCAACAGAAGAAGAAGAAGATGATGATGATGATGAGGTTCCAGAGAATACGACATGACATGCAACAAACCTATAAAACTACACAGAAGACGGAAGACATGCAGAGAATGCGATATGTAACAAAATCGCGAGAGATATAGAAGATGCAGAAGAAGATGATTGATTGATTGATCAAGATCCTGACAAAGATGCAGAGAATGCGACGTGCAACAGAAGAGAAATGCAGAGAATGCGACGAGCAACAAACCTGCAAGAGCCCCAAAAGTGCAGAGAATGCGACGTGCAACAGGAGCAAAAAAAAAAAAAAAAAAAAATCGATTTGGTTCACCCCTAGGAAACCTATAACAACAAAGTCAGGATGCGACGTGCAACAAAAACGATAATACCCCCACCTACCACAAAAAAAAAAAAAATTGTGTGACCAACAAACAGGGTGCAGAGAATACCTACGATACGCAACAACACAAACCTATAGAAAAGATGAACAAGGATGAAGAGATGATGCAGCAGAGGATGCAGAAGATGCAGAAGATGCAGAGAATACGACGTATAACAGAAGAAGAAGAAAAATATTAGGGAGTGTGAAAAAAGAGGAAAAATCGCGTTTTAATGTAAGAATACCTAGAAAAACCTATGGAAAATCTATGGAAAACCCATGGAAAATCTATGGAAAAGCTATGGAAAAGCTATGGAAAATCTATAGGAACCCTATAGAAACCCCATGTATGATATAGTATACAATAAACTTATAAAGATATATAGAAGATGATAAAGATAAAGAGATATAGTAGGAGATGCCGAGAATGCGACGTGTAACAGAAGAAGAAGAAAAATATCAGGGAGTGTGAAAAGGAGGGAAAATCGCGTTTCAATGTAAGAATACCTAGAAAAACCTATGGAAAACCCATGGAAAAGCTATGGAAAATCTATGGAAAATCTATGGAAACCCCATGCATAATATAGTATGCAACAAACCTATAAAGATATACAGAAGACGACAAAGATAAAAAGATATAGCAGAAGATATAGAGAATACGACGTATAATAGAAGAAGAAAAATATTAGGGAGTTTAAAAAAAAAAAGGGGGGGGAAATCGTGTTTCTATGTTATGATACCTAGAAAAACCCATGAAAAACCCATGGAAAATCTATGGAAAATCCATGGAAAACCCATGAAAAAACCCATGCATGATGCGATGTGCAACAAAACAAGATGCGAAAAAAAAAAAAAAAAAAAAAAAAAGAGGGATAGTAGTACTTCTCATGTAACTAAACAGAAATGTGAATTAAAAGGGTTCTTTGTATTGTTTTTTTTTAGAAGATCTAAATATTGTTTTATACAGTGACCTTTTCATAGGATCCAAGCATGCGATATATACAGCTGGCCCATCAGTCGATTTCTTTTGAGTTGAGATTTATCTTTTGCCGCCCACACACAAGCACACACACACACACCCATTATCTGCCCATCCACCCACCCAATTCCATGCCGCTTGAAAAACAAAAAAGAGGAAAGACACTCGGATGACGGCCGTGAGATAATCGTTTCCCGCTCCGAAATGCTATTCCCCTCCCCGAGCCCCGTAGAACGCCACCCAGCTCAATGTTGATTTCAACAGAGCACGAGTTAAAGACCCCCAAAAAACAAGATGATCAATCAAAAGCATTAAAAAAGCAGATGACATAAGAAAAGGAGACAGCCAGCCAGCTGAACCATCCAACCCGATATATGACCGTACCAGGTCGGGCCCAGTTGCTAACCCAGTTTCTACCCCGATACCCAGATCTCCATCCGCTAATCTCTGAAAAATGTGCAAATGGCACGGGTATCATATTATCGGCAACAAAAGAAAAAAAGGTTTGCTGCATGTAGAATGCAAAGGTCTATGAACTATGTCCGTCTGAAAGTTCAGACGACAAGACGTAGATAGACAAGTGAAGATTTTGAACACGATTACAAAGCCACCTCGGGATTTCCACCGCCGAGGAGTTCAAGGATCTTGTTCGAGACGGCACTAGGGTAACCTCTGCTAAGCATTTCTTGCACAGTAGCCTTAGCACTGAGGCGGTCCTCAACAGCAAGATATGCGCGGGTCATGGCTTCGTAGGTGCTGGGTTCACGCTTCTCGCGTCCGACAGATGCGAAGATTGACTTGCTCTTGCTGATGTTCTTCTCGTTGGCCCATCCGTGAATCAAAGTGTTGGCAATGTAAGGAGTCATCTCAACGCGGCGAGAGGACATATCGCGAAGGATAGGCTCGGTCTCGGCAACTCGGTGATTGGCAACCATAGACTCAAAGAGTGCTTGGTACAGGCAGGCTTGAGGTCTGATGGAAGAGTCGGCCATAACGGAGTCAAAGACAGTACGAGCACCCTCCATATCATGAAGGACACAACCCTTGGCGTGGATGAGAGAAGAGTAGTGGACTGCCTCTGGCTTCTGTCCAGTGCTGCGAATAACATCCAAGACAGCTTCAGCGGCAGGCATGTTGACAGGCTCGAGAGTAGCGTGAGTATCGACCAGAAGCTTGTAGGTATGGTTTGTTGGCTGGATACCCTTGCTCTGCATGCGCTCGTAGTAAGCGAGAACCTTGGCCTTGTCACGCTTGGTTGTAAGGAAGAATTGCATCAAGCTGTTGTATGGTGCAGGGCGAGCCTTGTAGTTAGGCATCGACTCCATTTCCTCAAACAGCTCTTCGGCAAACTTCTCATCGCTGACACGGCACAAGGCATTGACAATGGTACCGTATGTGACACTAGTTGGGCGGATTCCAAGAGCACGCATCTCAGCAAAGTAGAAGAGGCAGTCATCGATGCGACGAGCCTTTCCAAGCTTACCGATGAGGGCGTTGTACAAGAAAGATGATGGCTCGACTCCCTCAGACTTGGCGCGGTGGAAGATCTTGACAGCCTCGGACGCTTCATCAAAGGTTTTGGTGGACTCCTTTAACGTAGTGATGTAAAGACCGAACGTGTTGGCAGTAGGAGCAGCGCCCATATCGTTCAATTCCTGGTGGTATTGTGCAGCCATTCCCCGGTTACCCAAGGTGAGAGAGGCACCGACCATGGCATCGAGGATCGAAACCCAGCCGTAACGGACAACAGGATACTGAACCAGAAGTGGGATATCAGATTTAGCCATGCCGAGAATATCGTTGACCAAGACAGATCGCTCCTCCCGTGCAGCAGCGGAGATCAGCTTAGCGTACGTGATATAACGAGGGTGACGGCCAGCTCGGCGCATGTTCTTGAATCTGCCCAGCGCATCATTCAATCTTGACGTCTTCGCCCGGCTGTTGCTTCCTCGTTCCAGCTCATCGGCGATGAGAGTGGAGCCCTTGAAGTCAGTGGACGCTGCATATGGATCGAAGGTATCTTCGTATGCGGGGGTTGCAGAGTAAGGTGTGGGCGTGAATGACTGCTGGTAAACAAATGCTTCTGGGCTAGCCAATCTTGGATTGGCAATACCCCGATCTGACATGTACTGGCTGATGAAGTCAGCAGCCTCATCGATCTCCATACCGACCTGCTTGTTCGATTCGCCAACTGACGATCTGATGCGAGCGAACATCTGGTCGGCTTCCGTGAGACCTTCGAGCGCTCTACCAGAGCCGATCATGGCGACGGCGTACATAGCTGCAGGCTCAACGAAAGAACTTGAAGCAGTCATCTCTGGTCCGGAGAGGATCTGCCAGTACTTTTGAGCACCAACAACATCAGCATCTCGGACACTTAGAGCCAGCATGGCCATGGCTGGGCCTTCAAAGTTAGCTGGAACATGAGCGAAAGCCGCAGAAGCGATGAACTTGTCGCCATTATCAGCAGCAACCGTGGCGATCTTGCTCATAGCAGAAGCTTTGAAAGTGCCTTGAATACCATCAGCCCATCCGAGAGCCTCGGACAGATGACCACGTGCTACCAAGCCCTCGACAAATCCTTCGTAGACTACACAATCACGGATGGAGGCAGCATTGGCTCCGTATGCGTCCATGATCTTGTGGTAGAATTGCATTGCGCCTTCGAGCTTATCCGACGTAACATACGCCTTCACAACAGCACCGTAAATCTGAGCGTCTTGGCGGTTAGTGAGAGTGAGGGTTCCGTTGTTGTCAGCGACGGCCAACTGCTTGTACTCGTTGTAACACTCAACGGCACTGCTGAGATCACCAACTGCAGTGAAACCAGTAATCAATGGCGTGAAAGTGGTTGCAAGAGGAACGACGTTGCTCTTTTCCATATGCTCATAAACTCGTACCATGTCTGGGACACGACCAGCTTCAGCACATGCAGTAATCAGCTGATGATAAGTCTCTGCAGGATATGAGCGGTCTGTGCGGACGACGATTGATGCGTCGAACATTCTAATGGCCAGATCAAGTCTGTCGGCTTCAGAAAGAATCTCGAATTCAAACTCGTTCGAGGCAAACATGAATTTGCCAGCCTCTTCCATACCACCGAAGCGGGTACGCTTCTCTTCCAGTCTTCGCTTAAGACCCGCAACATCAAGAGAGTGCGAGGCCAGCAGATTGATCAAAGTATTGTAGGTAGCAGTGTTTGGCAATACCTTGCTGCGAACCATATCAAGATAGATATCGGAAGCAGTCAGGGCAATCTGGATGCGGTCACCGGGAAGGTTGATACGAGCATCGAGAAGGGCATTGTAGGCAGCAGCAGTAGGCTTGATACCTGCAATACGCATTCCCTCGAAGAGTGTTGGGATCTTGTCATACTGTCCACTGGATGATAATTCAGACAAGTGGTCAGCATAGTTTTGGGATTGGATCTCGGTCTCGGTCAAGACAGAGGTGGCAACGCTCGTTGGGGATCTCTCGAAACCAGATGCGGTTGATGGCGCTGGTGACTGTGACGCGAGTGGTGGGGTCGGCACGCGAGCAGCAACGATGCTCAATTCTCTCTCGAAAATTTCTTGATCGTTTCGCGATTTGATCTCCTTCTCAATGGCAGCATCGATTTGAGCCAAGGCCGCCGCCTCGGCAGCCACATATTGCGCTACATCGTTCTCGGGTTGAGATTTGAGGTCGTCTAAAGCACTTGTACTGTATGATCTCTCGACAGCCTTGGGCGCAGCCTCGTCCAGCACATTCTCCGCCTGGGCCTTGCCCTCTGTCTCCACGAAGATCGAGGATGGCTTCCATTCAATCCGCTCTGGGAACTTGAACTGCTTCCATTCCTTCTCGGGTTCCCCTGCGGGATGCTGCTTATTCCAGGCGTCAAAGTATGCATCTAGCCCACCCTCACTCTTCTCGAGCCGCTCTTGCACCACAATGCTCGAGGAGCTTGCGCTGGTGTGGAAAGCATTTTGGAAGTGGTAGCTGGGGTAGTGTCCTGCCTTGCTTGCGCGACGCTGGAGGCCGAATGGTGGTCGGTTGTTCGAGGCGTAGACTTGGGGGTGTGTTGCAGCTACAACGGATTGGGCGTAACCGTGAGTAAATGTTTTGGTGAACCCTTGGCGTGCAAGATTCGAGTAGAGGTTGGAGTAGATTGGCATTTAGATGTGGTTTGACCTCTCAGGATAGGTAGAGAGGAGACTGAAAGAGGAGTCAGCGCGGTTCGTGCGGACGATGCGGACGATACCCAAGATATCAGGGGGTTCACTTACTAGAATCTCAAAGAAGTGATAGTTGCAGGTTCATTTGACAGCGATGCCGTCAAAGAACGCGCTGAATTGAGTGGGGTGGGAATTCCGGAAGGTTGAAGACTGTTGACTCAGAGGAGGTCAACACAGATTTCTGGTGTCTCTCCGGAGACTTGGTGACTGGTTCACGCTTGAAGTGGCAATATTGCAGGTGAAGCTTTGAGGTGTCTTTCGGGTGTGCCTCGGTGGGGACAGGTGTATGATATTAGGTATGTCTGGCCTCGGGAGTAGGTGGCAGGTTCAATGACGAGTCGAGTCAAGTGTTGGTGACCTGCACATGCAAGTACAGGGCGCGCAGGTTCTGGGGATAGGATGGATGTAATGCGCGGAGTCAGCTGGGAGGAGAGGGCGAAGATAGATCGGATGGGAGGAGGAGGGCTATTGAGAACAAATGGTGCAGAGAATGAAGGGGGTGAAAAGATTGGTGAAGAAGAGGTAGTGGCTTGTAGGTGCAGGTGTAGGTGTAGATGAGTAGTGAGGGCGTGAATAATGTTTGTTTTTGCGCGCACTGGGATTTGGCATTTGCTGGAATCCAAAAGAAGGGGGGGGAGTCATCGGGAGGGACCCAGCCATTCAGTTGGAAATCCACTCATTCACGAATCCACCCAGTCAGCAGCACCGGAAATACGATAATTTGCAGCCGGGAACACACGCGACAACCTCCCCGGCGGCCCCCTTTAGTGGTTCTACGCCCAGGTAGTGCAGTACAGCCCCCCCACCACCCTACACTCCCCCTACATCATCCCCCTAAGAGCCCTGTAATCCCCTCTAGTGCCCTGTAACTCCCTCTAGTGCCCTGTACGGACCTCCCATCAACCCTGTAGATGTGTTGATGTCCACTGGGAAGAAAACTCTTGCTGACTGACTGTCTGTCTGGTAGCGAAAGGCCGATGGATCCGAGCGGCCGAGCGCACAAGGCTGGAGTCACTACTCCGTACCACTGTCACTGTCTAAAATCCCCCCAAATCCCGACGCTCGCAGTCCAAAGGCTTATCTGATCCTCCCACCAGCCGGCCGAAGATTGCACCGCTTACTCGTGAACACCGTAAAGTGAGGGGAATATCCTGCGCCCGGATTTAACCACGAATTGTCCATCATCATTATTGTTCTACACCTGTCTTGTCCTCGTCACGTCCACCGCAGCCTGATCGACAGGAACCCATTCGCTCGTCAGCCATCTCTGTGAAACGCTCTCCGGGAACTCTGCTGCTGCTGCTGCTGCTGCTCTGTCAATTGCCTCATCCAGCATGGCTACAGCTACAGCCATCTCAGCCCCAGGCAAGGTTTTCCTGGCAGGTGGCTATCTAGTCCTGGATCGAGCATACACGGCCTTGGTCTTTGGGCTCAGTGCACGCATCCACGTCCTGGTGCAAGAGATTGATACCAGCTCCGGCGTCCAGCTCTCGGAGATAGTCGTGGAAAGTCCGCAGTTTCGAGAGGCAACGTGGAACTATGGATTCCACCTCGCCGGAGAACAAGGTGGGGTTGAAGTCACTCACTTGCAAGGGTACGATACGGCTTTGTTCCTCATCTTGCATTGCATTAATTGCATTGCAGTTGTCTTCAGTAGTTGCTGACAGAATTGATATCCCCTGCAACCATGTCATGTGATTTCAAGATCAATGCCAGACGAGTGTCTAGTCTCGTGATCACCATCTCCTTGCCTTTCTCCGCAATGTAAGCTAGAGATAAGCTTATACTGCAATAGATCCGCCCCAGCATCAAGAAACCCCTTTGTTGAGACGGCCTTGGCCTATGCTCTGACTTACATTTCGTCCGTCTCTGCCAAACTCATCACCCCGGCCAAGGTGACTATTCTAGCAGACAATGATTACTACTCGCAGTCAGCCTCATCTACGGCTCCCGCCAAGTCAACCACCTCCAAGAGCTTTAGCGACTTCGGTGTACGACTGGCCGATGCGCACAAGACGGGTCTCGGGTCCTCAGCTGCGTTGGTGACGGCGTTCACGGGAGCCATCCTCAGCTACTACCTGCCCAAGTCGCAATTCTCGCTCGAGTCGCCCGAGGGTCGTAGTCGATTGCACAACATTGCCCAGGCCGCTCACTGTGCAGCCCAAGGGAAGGTTGGTTCAGGCTTTGATGTCGCAGCGGCAGTCTATGGGTCATGTGTGTACAGAAGATTCTCACCGTCGGTCCTCTCGAGCAGTGGTGAGCCGGGTTCGGCCGGCTTCTCCTTGCGGGTCAACCAGCTGGTCGAGAACACCTTCAGTGATCCAGCTCGGAAGTGGGATTACGAGATCGATCCCGACAAGGCCACGATTCCAGAGGGGATGGCGCTGATCATGTGCGATGTCGACTGCGGATCACAGACGGTAAGCATGGTGAAGAAGGTTCAAGCATGGCAGAAGCAAGACCCAGCAGGTTCTCGAGCTCTCTCGGATGAGTTGCATAAGCGAAATAAGGCTCTGGCAGCGATCTTGGAGTCCGGAAACTTGACGGGAGCTACCGACGCCTTTGCCGCAATTCGAGAGAAGATCAGGGAGATGGGCGAGCGTTCAGATGTTCCCATCGAGCCTCCGGAGCAGACGGCTCTCTTGGATGCTGTGACAAAGGAGGTCGAGGGTGTTTTAGGCGGTGTTGTACCTGGTGCCGGAGGATATGACGCCATTGTTCTATTGGTGAAGAAGAACGAAGAGACGTTGACGGCAGTGAAGGGCTTCTTAGCAGGTTGGAGCCAGAAGACGAAGAGCAATGTGAAGCTGCTAGATACCACGGGCGAGATGGAGGGGGCGAGGGTTGAAGATGGCGGAAGCTATGGGAAGTGGATTGAGAAGGAATAAAAACCAGTCTTGGACATGGACGAGAAACCTATGTCACTAAAATAAAAAGGAAACATGATCGCAGAACACGTATATTTCCAAAGAAGCGAGACAGGAGGATCGTGAACCAAAGTCCAGTCGAGTAGAAGCTCTGCCACCATCCCGTGCTCGCTTAAGCCGTAGCGAGGGCATACCATCCATCAGCTGGTTAGGTTAGGTACCTAGGTAGGTAGGTAGGTACCTTAGTATTCTGGTTAGAGCTAATCAATCGTCAATCCACAGGTGAATACCTGACTGTACGAGCTAGACTAGAGTTCTATCATAATCAGAAATCACCATCTCCTCACCCGAGTGTTGAGCGAGGAAGGGCTGTAACCGAGCAAACATACACCTCTTATCCTCCCGACAAGCAAGACAAGAAGATAAGTTACGCGACGACCCTCTACCCTTCAACACCAGTCAACAACCCCAGAAGCGCATCGAGGGTACAACCTCAACTAACAACCTCCCTCCTACTCCATCCCCTCTCTCTACCCCTCTCTCTACCCAGCTCTCCTCTGCCTCACATCTCCTCACCCAAGCGTTGAGCGAGGAAGGGCTGTAACCGAGCAAACACAGCTCTTGTCCTCCCGACAAGCAAGAAGATAAGTTACGCGACGATCCTCCACCCTCCATCCTTCAACACCAGTCAACAACCCCAGAAGCGCATCAAGGACACTACCTCAACTGACAGCCTCCCTCCTACTCCATCCCCTCACATCTCCTCCACCAACACCTCTCCTCCTCCACCAAAATGGCGCCCAAAAAACAGAAACCCCCCCCTCGACCCACGAATCCCACAACACCAAAACAAGCAGCAAAAACCGGCTCGAAGCGCAGAAAGTCAACAGCCTCGTCGTCTTCATTATCTTCAGTAGCCAGTACGCCCGCAGCGAAGAGAGCCAGGCGAGAGAGTACCGGTTCCGTAACGCCTTCGCCTGCGCCTGGCACGAAGATAGGGAGGCGAGTAAGTGGGAATTCTGTATCGGCATCTACATCTACGCCTACACCTGCTCGGGATGACCAGACTTCTGTTACTACTTCTACATTCACTGCTATGAGCACACGTAGGACGAGACGTGGTAGTGGGTCTGCTTCTCTACCGGTGGTTGCTGCGCAGATGGAGAATACGCAGGCACGGGGACGGAGACGGAGACGGTCTTCGTCGGATGCGAATGCGAAGAAATCTACGTCGCGTGGTGTGGCTGTGGTTGTGAGCGTAGGTGTGTCTACTTCAACACACGCACCGGCACCGGCACCTGCTGCTCTGGCTACTGAGCAAGAGAACACGCCCAAATCGACATCTCTCGCTTCCAAGCGAACTAGGTCGGGCAGTGCGAGTGCGTCTACTTCAACAGCTGCTTCTCTAACTAGTGAGGAAGAGGACACGCCCAAACCGACATCTCCCGCTACTAAGCGAGCTAGGAGAGTGAGCTTTACAGCATCTTCATCTACGCTTGCTGCTGGGGATGCGGCCGAGATAGGCAGCGAAGAGGAAACGCAAGGTCCGGTAACTAGATCGACTGTTCCCGCTAAGAAGAGACGATCCAGCGTTGCTACGTCTACGTCTATGTCTACGCCTGCGGATGAGGGACAGGAAGGACAGGAAGGACAGGAAGTACACTCTACATCTACTGTGGGAGCTGGACAGGGTCAAGATAACGATCATGTTACTTCTGCTTCTACTCCTTTAACGGTCTCTCAATCTCCTAAGCAGGTTCGAAGAGGGAGTTTGTCTAAGATGAGAGCTGCTACGGTTGAAGATGCAGCTGAAGATGAGGAAATGCATGGAGACGAGCAAGTTACTTCTAGAGCTACTCCTATACCAGCACCTCAAACCGGTGGAAAGCAAAGCCAAGAGCCTGAGACTTCCAAATTGAAACCCACAGTCGAAGACGCAGACGAAGATATGCAAGGCAACAAGCCAGCCATTCCTACATCTGAATCCGCATCCGAATCAACTCCTCCACCAGCTCCCCAACCAGCAAAAGCAACACCAACCTCTCGTTTCTCGACTCCAAGCCAAGAACACGACACCTCCACGCCCAAAGCCACAGCTCAAGACTCAGACGAGGACATGTACGAGAACGATCTTCAAGCCACGCCCACGCCCACGCCCGCTCGCCGACGGACAACGCAGAGCAAGATGCCCAGCACGTCTGGGTTCAGAAGAGCCGAGTCGGCAATCCGCGATGGCTATGAAGACCTCCGCACCACGGTGGCACAGGCGCAGGCGCAGAGCAAAGCTGCGCGGCTCCGGCGGGAGCTGGATGGTGGACAGGGAGGGAGACGTTCGGAACCTGGTTTGTTCTCTTTTTCTTTTCTCTCTCTTGTCTCTTTTTGGTCTTTTTGTGTCATGGTACGTATGCTAATACTGGATGGAAAAAATCAGATGATCTCGCCAACCACTTCGCGCGCGCAGACTTGTCTGCCAGCACCGGCACGTCGCAGGCTGGAGTGGGAGTTGGAGGGGACGAACAGCGACCTCAACCGAGGAAGACTGCTAAGGAGGTCAGACGTGCGCAGGATGAGTTGAGACGAGAGAGGATGCGTGCTGAAGCTCAAGGTATGTTTTTTCTTCTTCTTTTTTCTTCTTTTTTTTCTTCTCCTCTCTTTTTCCCCTTTCCTTCGTCGCTTCGCTCTCTTCCTCTCCCCATCATGTCATCACACGACAAAAGAGACTCTAAGCTAACCCAACAACCCTGGCATCAACAGAGCGACGCGCGAAATCAAATGGAGCGAACACGCCGCGCATCAAGGGGGAGGAGAGGGTCTATAACCCGGTCGAGCAGGGGATTCTTGATGGTTCGTACGTTCCCACTTACTCTTACCTGGACTTTTCTTTTCTTCTTCCCTCTCTACGCACCGGCTCTATCTAACCTCTGCCCCCAAAAATCAACAGCCACAGGAACGAATACCGTACGCGAGCTGGCAGCCATGATCCAAGCGAACATGGACCGGCGGAGCAGCGAAGTCCACCAGGAGAAGATGCAGATGCAGAAGCAGAAGCACAAGCAGGAAGCGGAAGAGGAAGAGGAAGCGCGGAGGAAGAGAGAGCGGGAAGAGAGCGGGATGGGTAAGTGATTCCGATGAGAAGTTCACGTATTATGGAAAAGAAAGGACAGGGCTGATTGATGATTTCTCTCTGTCGCTACAGATCTGGATCTAGATCAGGACCAAAACCAGAACCACAACCCTTCCCTATCCCACACCCACGCATAAAACCAGAACGCAAAGACGAACAACCCTTCCCACCACCACCACCACCAAACGCCGCCTCAGCCTACGACCGAGTGTACGAATCCAACTGGCACTTCCTATCCCGGGAGGTGACCGAACTATGCTACTGGTATTCTCCCCCCCTTTTTTTCTTCTTCGGTTCCTCTCTTTCATTCCGCATAATTTAGTGGACTCGCTAACCCCTAAAAAAACAGTCAGAGATATCTCATGCCCCACGCGACGGAGCCGGGCACTTGTAACGATACCGTCATGACCAGACTCGAGGGCCGCTCCGCGGAGGACTACAGATCCCAGCAGGCGTGGCGCGTGTGGGAGGCCATGTATCCGTTTCTTGCCGAGGAGTGAGCATGGTCATGATGATTATGATGATGACGGTACGGATGTGGAGGATGATGTGTTGTGGGTCGTGTGTTGAGATACGACGAGGGGATGTGTAATTTGTACTATGTTTTTTCTCCTTCTTCTTTTTTCAAGTTAGGTGGCACTTGCTGGCTTGTTATGTTTGTTCTGGTTGAATTCGTGGTTGGATTTATGGGGGCTTTGTTGGAATGGATGGAGAGCGAGAGCGTGGAGTTGTTTGTTGATGTGAGAGATTGTTGTATATTGGATGTTGGAGTACGGATGGAGTACCATGTTAGAAAAAAACACTCTCTTTCTTCTCGTACATTTTCTGCTGTTTGGAAAGGATTCAAAGTTGTATGGTTCACGTATGAAGATTAGCTACTCAACCGTGCAAAAACCGAGGTGGGATAATCAACAGCTAGCTCGCTTAACTTTGCAAATGCGGCGAAAGAGCTCGGGAGAAAATTCAACACTGTTAGAACCTAAAGAATCGTATATGTCTTTCGTCTTTTTTATTTCCTTCTAAACATACCCTGCTACGGAACCCCTTCGACTGTCGATTAGGAGATATCTTGTCATGTAACCAACCTACCTCCTTCAAACCCGGGTCAACCTCGAATAATCCCTACCAAAAAGAAGAGAACAGAAAACATCACCAATCACCTAGCACCTCGCAAGACCAACCTACCCAAGATTATAGCGGCGTAGATCAAAGAAAGATAACTCTCTCTCTCTCCCTCTCGGATATAACATCAACAACCTCACACATACGCGCGATCACAAAAACAGCCCCTCGGGGAGGCAGGCAGGAAGGAGGCAAGATGAAAAAGAGCACGTGTTGGGACGTTCAGACCAGTCAAGGTTTTGAATTAGAAATTAAAAGAATAAAAAAACCACCCAGCATCCGCGCCGTATCGCCAGAAGAAATAATAGTTAATTAATACATCTCTATCGTCGTTGTCTGAACAAGAAAGAAAGAAAAGAAGAAAAGAGAAAAAAAGGCGCTTCGGATCTATCCTCCCTGTCGCTCGCCGAGTATCTTTTCCGGTGCAGATGCTAGCTTTTCTTTTCCTCGCTCTCGCTCCTCTCGCTCCTCCTCGGGGTATTTGGGCGTGAGGGGTGAGGAGGATTGGGGAGCAAACGAGAATAAGAATAAGGATAATGAAAAAAAAAGAGGGCTGAGAGGTGGGAGGATCTGATGGCCCGTCGTCTCCCTTTGCTGGATCCTGTTTCGTCTCGTGACTCTCGGTGGCTCTTTGCTGATCGATATTGGTGTGGTGTGGTACATGGTAAGTAACGACTGAAGAAGGACCTCTTCCCTCAAGCCACCCCTTCAAGAGTCATCCTACGCCAACAGCAAAGACCACACATGGATCCAACAAAGTCTCCTCTATCGCCTCCCCTTCTGCTGCCTTGCTCCGCGAAAATAGACGAGGGCGAAAAGAAGAAGAGGCGCCGAACAGAAAAAACCCCCGAAGCCCAATCCATCCCAATAACTCCACCCCTCCCGTACACAAGGGCCCATGCAGGTAAAGAAAAAGAAAAAGGAAGAGCTAATGGAAATGGGTCCTCGAGACCTTCCGGGCATGCTCGACGACCCTCTTGCGGATACTGCTGTGCGAGCCGGCCCTGGAGTGGCAGAGCGGGTACTGGCTATTCCGCCTCGAGGAGGGCGTCGAGGACGAGGGGGAGAAGGTGGTGAAGTCCATGTACTCTGCCTCCGAGGACGACGCCGACGACGACGACGCCATGGCCGTCGAGGCGATGGCTTTTTCTTTCATGAGCGAGATCCTGTACTACGATATTAGCCCCTGCCGCTCTCGTTTTCTTTTTCTCTTCCCCTCTTGTTGAGACTTCGTCCCGGGAGAGAAATGAGAAAATAAAAAAATAAAAAAACAAATACGTACTCGGACTCGGAGAAGCCTGGGATTGCGACGGAGGGACCGGCTTTGAAATCGAAGGGCGCGCTCTGTTTGGGTTGGTGTTAGTGACATTTCGGACAGAAACAAAAAATGATCTTACAATCTCGAGAATCTTTCTCTTTGGAGGAGTGGGTTCGATGCCTAGGACTTGAAGGCACTTGTGGCCGGCGCAGGACATGTGATGGCGGAAGTTAAGACAAGACATAGCGAGCGGATTGAGTGATGGATGGGAGGATGCTTTTGTATTTATTTGAGAGAAGTCGTCGGTTTGTTTTGCTAAATTAAGGCGGAGATATGTCCGGGGAGTAAATGAGAAGGAGGAGATTATCTAGATTAGGCGCGGGGTAGTAGGGCTGGTCTTATTTGTTTCGACTTGTGAGTGGCGTCGTGCTGGGCTTTCGACTTATATTTGAATGCGGAAAGTTAAGAGATGGATGAAAGGCAAATGGCAGAGAGGTGCAAGAAACGCTAACTCGGAACGGTGAGAGTGAGAGGTCGGTATCGACTTTTTGGGGGTGTATCTGGTGGAAAACAGGAATCGCTCAAGAGGAAGAGACAGACGAAACGAGATATAAGGCCCAGGCGGGAAAAGCAAAAGGGAAAAAAAAGGAGTGACTGGTTAAACTTTTGATTTTGAGATCTTCGGCGTGGCTATGAAGAGTCCCAAAACAAAAGAACCGGAGGCGGAGGGAGCCTCGTAATTAAGTAGGTGGTAGGTACAGAGAGGCAAGAAGGGCAGGCAAAATAAAGCAAAGAATGAAGAAGGCGATAAGAGCTTATTGAATGAGTAAGAATAGATGAGGTGCAGGTTGCTAGGGAACGAGGGCCCAAAGCCAGCACCAAGACCGACCAAAGAGAAAAAGCACGACCAAAAGAAAAGAAGAGCCGGCCAAGACAGGAAATTACACAGAGTCAGTGTGACATTTCTGCCCCCCCGCGCCTCGGAGCCTCCATCTGGTGGTGATGACGATGTGCTCGTCTCATTCTTAGTGCCAGCCTCACACAAAAGCTGAGAGTAGAGCCAGCCCAGTCACCGAAAACAATACGCGATGACCGCACTCTCCTTACGCCGTCCGCAAAGTACGGTACAACACGAGCCAGGTGAGGCGCGGTGGGGCCATACCCGTTGATAATTCTGCCTCCACCTCATTCCCTATATTGCAAACCCGACCTCTGGAATGCCGGACTATGCTTAGTTTGAGAGCCCGTTTCTGGGCGCAGCACTCGAAAAGAAGCGAGAGCGAGCGGCCGAGAGAGGATAGCGAGACTAAGGTCGGTACTCGAGGACTGTACATTAAAAAGAGGGCGAGAGGGTTGCGAATGGTGACGGGTGACGTTGTGAATGGGCCAGTGGAGGTTTGGCAGTGGGGGGGAAGCTTTGGACTTGGAATGTAAGGGAAGAGAAAAGGTACAAAGAGTCCTGCGAACAATTGATTCTTGATACACATCATGTGACACACAATCTCCTGGCTGCAGTAAGGCGCGTTGCACTCGAGGCACTGTCCGTCCACTTCCACTTGGACCTTGGATCACCAAAAGCCATCTGAACCACAAAAAAGGTACACCAAGCACAGGAGCTCGAGCTCGAGGGCATGGCGTTTCAGGGGTCCAATCAATCACCACCTCCTTACATACTTCCCACGCTAAGCGAGCGGCCTCAATAATTGGTTTGGGCCTGTACTTTGTAGAAGAAACAGGTTTGTGCCTCATTAATTATCTAATATTTTGATGTTCGCAGGATGTTCTAAACGAGGATTGTGCACTTCTATTCTGTATTTCCATCAAACTGTCCACAGCCGAACGCCTGAGTCCTTCCAAAGAACAAGAGAAATTTATGCTCGCTCAGCTCCGAAGCGGCTGCTATATCCCCAATCTCGTCCTTGCGCCGCATAACCCGGTACGGTACACAAGAATCCAAGATCACAAGCCATCGGCCGAGGGTAATTGTGCATCCAACGCCGGCACATAGAATTCTTCAAGAACTCGCATGCCCGCATACCCTGCCGGCAATGGGATGTCTCTGAAAACCAGGTTTCAAAACGCACAAAAGTCGTCCACATTCCTCCCACGTCTCCTCACCCCTCTTCATAGTTACTATAGATACCACGTTCATCATACTCTCGGTACCAGAGGGAATGGCTACCGAAAGCATGTTGTAGCCCTATGAGGAAGGGGAGAAGGCAAATTGCGATGCTCTTTAGGCCTTCAGACGAGAGCACATGGTTGGAAAAGCACAAAGTAAACAAGAAACACCTTGGCTCCAAGGAGATAGTGACCGAAGAGCGACTCAAGACCCAAGACTCGCGAGGTGAGGAACTAGTCTATTCATTTATCGCTAATAAATTGGTGGCAAAAATATGTGATACCCTATAATTACCAAAGCCCTTGCCTTACTTGGGGTAATCTTTGACATGGTAACTCTTGAGCTTTACAAATTGCTCAAATCCAAACCTGCTCAACGTGACACCCTTTCCTGAATTCTTCCACCCGGTCCATGCCAGATCCGGGCTTGGGTAATCGCATCGGTTGACGAAAACAGTTCCAGCCTCCACATCGTCCGCCAACGCAAATCCCTTTGCGGTATCCTTGGTCCAGATACTAGCTGTCAACCCGAATTCGCTATCGTTCATAAGCTTGATCGCTTCCTCGTCCGACTTAACCTTCATGACTGCGATAACAGGTCCGAAGGTTTCCTCGGTCATTACCGTCATGGTATGGTTCACACCAGTAAGTAGAGTTGGCTTAACATAATTGCCGTCCGCAGGCGGCGATTGGAAAGTCTTATTCTCGGGTGTAGCATCCTTTGCTCCCTTCTTTAAAGCATCGCTGATGTGTGATTCGATCATTTCCTTCGATCTCTTTGAGACGACTGGACCAACGTGTGTTGACTTGTCAAAGGGATCACCAAGTATGTAGTTCTTGAGAACTCCCTGGACAGCCTCGACAAACGCGTCATGGATCTTCTCGTCGACATATATTCTCTCCAAGCTACAGCAACTCTGTCCCGAGTTGAAGATAGCACCATCGACAATCTCCTCTGCAGCCCATGCCACATCAACATCGGCTCGAATATATGCTGGGTCCTTGCCACCAAGTTCTAATCCAACATTCACAATTCTGTCAGATGCTGCCTTTTGTACAGCCAGACCACCTGCCACTGAGCCAGTGAAGCATACGAGGGAAATTTTTGGATTCTGGACGATCGACTCGATGATCTTGGGGGATCCTGAGTGGAAGTATTGGATAACGTTCTTAGGGAGGCCAGCCTCTGTGAAGATAGACGCAATATGTTCGACAATGGTAGGTGTCTGTGGGGAAGGTTTGAGGATGACTGAGTTTCCAGCAAGGATAGCAGGAATGAGAGAGTTGACTAGAATTAAGTATGGGTACTACGAATCTGTTAGTGATTGCAGGATCGAGATGAACCGGGGGAAAACTTACGTTCCAGGCAAAGAGGATAAGAACAGGTCCGACTGGAATCTTTCGAATGAATCGCTTGAACCCTTGCTCTGCCTCTCCATCTGTATCCTTCAATACCTCATCGCTGATCTTCAAGAGGTATTCGCCTCTCATCACCGCTGTGGTAACTTCTTTCGCCGTGTAAGCGATGGGTCGTCCCATCTGCTCTGTGATCTCTTTTGCCAACACATCCTTTTTCTCAGTCAATAATGCCAATGCCTTCTTGACAATCGCTTGTCGTTCTGCTAGAGAAGTCTTGCGGAAGCTCAAGAAAGCCTCAGTTGCAACATCAGCTTGCTGGGCCAAAGCCGACTCAGATATGGCATCGCGGGTCACAACAGCCTTGTTGGTGATTGGAGAGATAGTGGTGAGGACTTCTGAAGACATTTTGGGGTAGTTTGGGTCTGGTGAGGTTATGGGGAGGTGGGATGAAAGACTCAAGATGGGACGAAAATATAGGGAAGCTTGCGGTATCGCTTCGGTGCCCCTCACCAGTGTGGCGGGTTGCTTCGCCAGATGCGGTAATTCAAGTCAATTAAGGTACTGAGAAGGATTCAATCATTCAAAGACAGCGAGTCAGGTAGAAGCAATAGATCAGCTGAAGAAGCAGAAGGAATTGATTGAATTGAGTTACGCAAGAGCATGACAACTGAAAATACACCTTGAGGAGGTGGTGGTCTCTTGTACTGCGTCTGCGTGCCCCTCCAGACAATGACGGGGATCTGCCGACGCTAATTAATTGGCGCTGGCGGTCGATTGCAGGGGTTCAAAAAAGTTTCGACGACATCTGCCAGCCTCACTTATTGACAACCTCACAGCAGAACCAATGGCAACTCGAAAGCACAACGACTTCTTGGATGCGGAGGAGAGCGGGGACGATGGTAGTCAAGGATACAATTCCGAGGCGGAGGATATCAGAAAAGGAGGCAGAAGCTCGAAACGAAGAAAGGTCGAGAGCGACGGCAGCGACGATGAGGCTGAGTCCGAAAAGCTGCACGAGAGTGACAACGAAGAAGAGGTCGAAGCGGAGGCAGGAGAGTCCGCAGTAGAGAAACCGAAATCACAGAGACTGCGCAAATCGGCAGAGTTACCTGGAGTCTCAAAACCATTGACGAAGAAAAACCTGGTCGCGACTGAAAAGGCTCGAAAACGATCTGGTGTCGTCTACCTATCACGCATTCCTCCTTTCATGAAGCCGTCAAAACTGAGATCGCTCCTCGAGCCATACGGTACTATCAACCGCATTTTCCTGTCGCCCGAAGATCCAGCATCGCATAGTCGAAGAGTCAGGAATGGAGGGAATAAGAAGAGGTCATTTACGGACGGGTGGGTAGAATTTGTCAACAAGACCGATGCGAAGCATGCTTGTGAGCTGTTGAACGCGAAAACAATCGGAGGGAAGAAGGGCTCGTATTACCACGACGACGTGTGGAACTTGCTGTATCTGAAGGGCTTCAAGTGGAACTCCTTGACGGAGCAGATCGCTGCTGAGAATGCCGAGAGAGCAAGCAGAATGCGGGCCGAAATCAGCAAGACTACGAAAGAGAACAAGGAGTTCGTCCAGAACGTGGAGAGGGCTAAGATGTTGGAGGGTATGGAATCGAAGAAGGCTGCAAAGAGGAGAAAGGACGAAGAGGAGGGTGGTGAAGTTGATATTGTGGCCAAGGAGCGGAAGAGTGGCGGAGAGCGACCAAGACACTTCAAACAGACTGAAGTGGCAAAGAAGAAGAGACCCGAAGAGCAACCTGAGCATGTAAAGAGGGTTTTAAGCAAGATTTTCTAGTCAACGAAATACAAAGAGAGAGCCAGCGAAACAGCTCATCCATGATGACTCTTCCACCAGTCCAGCCAATATTCATACACCTCACTATCTCCGAAATCTATTAATCCTCCTCAAAAAATCCACATCAAACCCCTGCAGCTTGAGACACTCGTCTCCCAATTTCGTCATATCCTTATACGAATCACACGCCGCGTGATAGCCATTGTCCAACTCCAGCCACCCATTATGTCTCGCATACCACTCTCCAGGATTTCCGGCCAGGCTCTGTAGCCTCATCTTCTCCACCATCTTCCCCACCATCTTCAGATCCTCCATCGCCACCAAGATCTTCCAGTGCAGCTTTGCGTGATCCGTGTACTCCGTACCGTCGCTGCCACCTCCGGTCCCGAGAACTTTGAGATCGGAATCCGATACGTACAGCTCTCGATCGTGTCGCTTCATCTTTGTTAGCTTTGGTGTGGGCACAGGAGCGGCTGCGGCTGCGGCTGCGGCTGCGGGCTGCCACATAGGTGAGAGATATTGGTATGGGTTTAGCTGTTGCAGTTGCAGCAATGGATTCACATTCTGTCGTCCCTTTGCATCAACAGGGGCCGGCTTCTTTGCGGGTGGTGCGTGAGGCATTCTGTCAAAGATTTTCAAAGTAATAGTATAATCGGTATAGATTTGCGAATCTTTTGAGTGATGAGCCGTACTTTTCTTAACAAGTGTTGTGTCTGAAGAAAAGCCACAAAACAAAAGTCCCAACTCTGGGCATGGACTGTGGTATATATACACTCTGTTTATATGAAGTGCTATGTGAAAGAGTCTTCGAAGATGAGCTGTGAGCTGTACATTTTTGTTTTTTGTTTGGTTGGTTGGTTTGGTTTGCTTGTACTCCGTATGACTGAGCAATGCACAAATTGTGATGTGAAGATGCAACAACAACAACAGACTACCTACCTACCTAGACAAGAGTGGCTACCAATTCTTGACAAACTCACCTGCCTGCTTAAATACCAGTCAGAAACAACACATCTTTGCCATGGAGTCAGGGGCAGAATATCCAAACGCACCACACGTGAAGTACGAGAGAGAAGACGTGAGGGAAGAAAAAGAAAAAGAGAACAAAAGTGCACGGTGTGGGATATGCCGGGGTAAATAAATTCCAGCCCGCGTTCTACCGAGCATGCATCGAGCAACTGCACAGAGAGAAGATGCATGACAGCAAGAGGCTCTCTGACAGCGAAATGAAAATCTGGTAGATCGTCGCCCTGAACTCTAATGCATCTACCGCTTTTCATGATTATGACGGCGCCGGGGAAGAAATCTGCCAGCATGTAGCATCACAGCCATAATCTTGGTCGTTTTTCCTTTGCGCTGCTAGCACGTATGTATTCGGCTGCCTGCTGGGAAGCGATTGTGTGGCCGGCAGGGGGTATTTATATCCCGTCATCATCATCATCACCACCATCACCACGAGGGCGGTCGCGAGACAGCATACGTTTTATGATATCCAAGAAAGGTACCTAGATATCTCAACATGGCCTAGTTGTTATTGCCCGAGGGATATCTATTTAATCGCTTTGGAGTGACAAGCGACTAGCTAGTTCGGCTGTTGGGTGGTATTTTCTCTCCAGATGAAAAATCCAAGTCACATAAGAACATCTGCAGGATAAACTATTCGCGTCTTAATAGATATCCCATAAGCTGACCTTCCCATCTTTGCTCCCCGCAACCAACCAATGCGTCCTTGTAGCCTTTCGGATCCTCTCTTGGTTAAGCGATAGAGCCCCAAGTCGCTTGATCACTTCCTTGCCCTCCTTGCCCTGCTCTCCCTCTTTCTCTCCCTCTTCATTGTTCGACACCTCTAGCTCTACATCAGCGAATGCAACGGCAAAGCAGCCTTCCTTGTGCCATTTTAGGACGGCGAGTTCTTTCATGCTCTTGCTGCCATACACGCGGATCTTTGCATCCCAGCCAGCTGTGGCAAAGATTTTGCCATCGTTCCGAACCTGTAGACTTTGCTGGCCTGAGTGCTTGGTCTGGACTGTTTTCAGGGGAAGAGATGATGTGGAAGTGGAGGTGGAGGTGGATGAGGAGGTGGGGATGCTGTGTTTGGCTATTATGGAATCGGCCGACGAGGTAAGGTAGTAGTCGAATGAGGGTGAGATATCAAGAGAGAGGACTGGCTGGGTATGTGGTTGTGAGAGGTAAAGTGTTTGCCATTCCTTCTGACTAGGAGATATATCCTCTGCTATACCGGAAGTAGAGGCGGTCGTATTTTCAGAAGTTTGCCAGTGTTTAGGCATCTTACTGACTGTTGCTCTGGAGCTGGGAATCGGTTGGGGGTGACTTAGATGAGAAATACATGTGTGACCACTCTCATAGCCAGAGATGACCATCAAGTTTTCTGTTACGGGATGGAAGAAAAGCGATACAGCCATTATCATTCCACCTTTCAAACCAGGTGCGCTTGGCACAGTGTGGATTCTCTTGGAGGATGGGAAATGGAAAATGTCCACCTGAGCCATGATTAGATAGGAGCCTCAGTACACACGAAGTTTGCACTTACTGTTTCAGAGCTGAGTGTATTCGGTACTGCTATCAAGAGCTCCTCCGATGACTCTGAAGTCGAAAGTGGATGCGCTGGACTCTGAGCAAACGAACAGAAATTCATGGTATTGACGTGCAATATATGCAGCAACCATGGTTGCTTTCGTGGTTCAGGTGGCGTATCCACCGGAAGGACCTTGCTCATCGACTCCTCATCTTCACTCGAGAATTTCCACACAATGAGTTTGTTGTCCTTGCCATGGCTATTGAGTGTCAGTTCGGATCGCCTGCGGCTTGACGGGAGGAAGCGATGCTTTGTTTTGTTGCATATCGCACACATAAGCACACGTCGCTGAGAAAGGAAAGGCCAACCAACATGCATGCGTGCATTGTTTTGTTGCACGTCGCATGACACAATAAAGTTCCCCAAAAGGAAACCGATGGACTCACGTGATCAACCTGTCGTCTCCCCAAGCATCTGCACCCAGGATGGCAGCTTCATGCGCTCTCCAGACTGCAACCGGCCGCTTGATATCCAGACTCCAGACCACGACCCAACCATCGGCGTCACCAGTCACCAGGCGAGAGTTAGATCGGATGAAGCTGGCTGAATGGATCTGTGCAGCATGTCCTCGAAGGATGTAGGCCGGCTGGGCTGGTGGAAGAGCCATGCCTGACTTTCTCTAGAGAACGTGGTCGACACATGCATCGGGCGTGTTGATGACGGCTGCTTGCTACTTTATGAAGCATCTTGACTTTGTTTGCGGCGGTCATGACGAAGCGAGGGCCAAGTATCACGTGCTATGCTGACTGGGTATTCTCCTTGCTATGTGCACACCCTGCCGTCACTACTCTTAATTCTCCAGTGGTCCAGGGGCAGCGGGCTTCTCCAACTCCAAGTTTCCAACCCTCCAACCCTCCAACCCACAAGACCCCTCGAGGAGATCGCCCGAGGTTGGATGCTTCAGGCACGGTGACGGCGGCATCGGTACGACAAGCGATCGAGCATCGCAATTATTAATACGGTATGGGACTCGTGCTCGCTCGTGACCCGGTCAGCCAGTTCAAGTATTTGTATTCTTGAATCGGGTTTGGCTGGTTCAGGTCCACCGAAGCGTCTCAAAGCAACGATTCAACTCGATGGACGACTCCAGGCGGGTGCTTTCTCATGCTCACGTACTGGGCCACGGCATAAGCTTGTACTGCTCATCCGAACTCTCTGACATTCGCGAATGGGGTTCTTGTTTGACCAAGAGTGGCTGTGCGACTCCTGCTGCAGTGCTGCTGTACCTCATGAGGCCACGCCTGTCGCCAAACCACACTCAGGCTTCACTGTCGCGCACGAGATGCAACGACGTGATGACAGCGACGAGACAGATCATCCCTTGCTTGCGCTCTTAAGCTTTAGGAGTCGGTCTTGGCCGGCAGCGTGGAGACTCGAGAGAGGGAAAGAGAGGTAGGAGGTGGTGGTGATGAAGCATGAGTCGAAGACCTGCATGGTTTCTCGTATGCAAATGTATTGATATTGATTGTTGCAGCGACAAATCTGAGAGTTGATGAAATCCAGGTCCCACCAGCCAGCCAGCCAGCCAGCCCAGTTTGCCGACGCAGAGGCTATTGGACTTGGAATGGCAGGTCGGCACACTGCTACTTCCCCTTCCCCAGCCGTCACGGTGCGCCTTGAGATTCGATATCTTGTTCTTCTTGCGCCTTTGCGCCTCGGACGGGAATGTGGTAGGGATACCGCTCAGTGCCTCGCAGATATAATTCCCTATTCGACGATCCAACCGTCAGGTCTGCGCCGCCAATACGATCCCGGTCTTGGCTCCCCGTCGTGACCCTCGGCTCTGAACCGCCCGTCGAAGCCCTGTGCAGCGTCATCTCATCAAATGTCCTCTGTTGTGGTTGACGTGAGGATCATGTGTGCAATGCATACCGGGGCTGCATTGTTTGTCTCGAGCCCTCGTGGTTGAAAGGTTGTTGTGGTCTGGTCGAGCATAGCGAGAAAGTAAGGTTGGTGAGTTGGTAGGCGACGGAAGCAAAGAGCTGAAGCATTTAGTTGGCAGACATTTTGCAATTGCTTCAGAGCGTATAACTAGTACGAAATTCAGAATTGTCGTTGAACAATTAGATACTACAGGATATATGATTCTGTTAACCAAAGATAGCTAGCTAGCTAGCTATAAGGTGTAATTAGGGCACTGTACAATTACCAGTATCCAACTAGAGAGCTGAACAACCCAAAAGCTGGACGGGGACTAGTGAGGTGTGGCCAAGGCCAGGCAATCCAAGCCGACCCTTCAGAGTTCTGAGAAAAGCCAGTCGTGACGGTCGGCAGTCTCAGCGGTGATCATCGTCACACTTTACAGCCATTCCAGAAGCTAAGGTTCCCCCCCTACCCGTTGCACGTACTGTACTTGACTTTTGAGCTTTACTTTACTTTACTGTACTTGTACTTGTACATTGCAGC
Source organism: Pseudofabraea citricarpa (assembly GCA_029641185.1). Lineage (NCBI taxonomy): Eukaryota > Fungi > Ascomycota > Leotiomycetes > Helotiales > Dermateaceae > Pseudofabraea > Pseudofabraea citricarpa. The sequence continues at coordinate 713,652 of JAPWGK010000018.1, forward strand.
AACTGTATGTATAGTACCAACCTTCCGATTAAGTAACTACCTTATCTATATCAGATCCGATACCTACCTACTTACTTACTTACTCAGAATAACAACTACAGAACTCTTCCCCCGTCAACACAACCCTCGTCCCGTCCCATCATTCCTCTTCCTCTTCCTCTTCCTCCTCCTCTACCCCAGTTGCATCACATTCGGTTCTCGGAGCCAGGGCGCCAGCAGGGTTTCACGTCCCCATTGACTCCCCCAAAGCCTCGCCCTCTCGTAGCGGCCGGATCGAAGCAACTCCGGTACCTCTTACCCCAAAATAAATTCCCGTGGGCGTCGACCCTGTCCCGTCAGCCTCTCTGCCTCTCTGTCTCTCTCGCCCAATTGCCAATTGCGTCGCTCACTTCCATCCAGACCACCACTACAACCTCCACCACAACCTCCACCACACACCCACCTACCCACACACACACACACACCCCCCCCAGGCCACAGACGTTATTAAACTTCCAGATCCATATCGCATGCCAATGTTACTTGAACCTCGACCTTCCCACCGACTAAACCACTGCGAGAAATCGCAGAGTCTCCATCGTGGCGGCATTCGATAGCCAAGGTTATCTTGCGTCAGGTTTTGATCTGGCTGCTGCAGACTACAACTCCTACCAGATATCCTCCAACCCCTCGCCCCTCTACTCTGCCTCGACCGCCTCCGACCTGACCATCCCCGGAGACCACTTTACCTCACCGGTATACAACCTCAGCGAGATCAATCCTCCACCAGCGAAGCGCCTCAAGGTTGCGGGTCCAGCCAAACAAGCAGGCGGTGCTGCGAAGCCAAAGGTCAACAATCAGATGCCCGCGAATGATGGTGTTACCGCAGCAGCAGCAGCGGAGGTGACGGCTGCTGCAAACAAGCCGAAGCGGGTACGAACAGGATGCCTGACATGCAGAGAACGCCATCTGAAATGCGATGAAGGGGCAGTAGTATGCCAGAACTGTCGCAAGTCGAGTCGAGTCTGCAAGAGAGGCGTGCGCCTGAACTTTATCGACACCCAGGTGAAGTCGCCGCCGATGATTCCCCCTACCGCGGACTGGGCAGGTTCGTGAAGTCTCCGTTTCCCAGTAGATCTTTGCTAACCATGGACAGTCCAATTTCAAGACGAATCTCGCGATATCGCATCTGAATACAAGGGCGGTCTAGGCCGGTATGCTCACCTCGAACAAACCATTACCCCTCCAAGAGACCAGGCTCTTGACTTCCCTTCACGACCAATGGCGGTTGACCATCCAATGACCACAAACAATGCTCTGCCCCCCATCCAGAATGTTGGCTCCTACCCAGAAAACTCGCTGTCTGCGAAGCATGAAGCTCATTCTAGGAGAGGAAGCCGTCACCATTCTCATACTGGAAGTGACTCGACCTTCATGACTGCCCCGCCATCTACATCCTACAGCAACCCTGAACAGAATCTTACACCTCCTAGTGAAACTCGTGATTACCTCAATTCGCCCGAAGAAGTGTTATTTATGCAAGTGTTTGTGGAAGAAGTTGGCTTATGGATGGACAGTATGGATTCAATGAAGCACTTCTCAAGACTATTGCCATTCCACGCATTGGGCGAACCGATGCTGTTGAATGCCTTCCTGGCCTGTGGGGCTCGCCATCTGACACTTGTCAACCCTGTCTACCACGAAGATAAAGCACTTTTATACTACGATACCGCAACAACTCAACTACTAAGATCCCTACAAAACCCTGACCGAGACACCATCATATGTGCCACCACTGCTGTTGTTTTAAACGTGTACGAAATCATGTCAGAAAGAGCCATGCAAAGAATGAACCATATCGCTGGAGCACGAGCTCTTATAAAAGAGTGTGGATGGAATGCGCGAAGTACAGGCATTGGAGCTGCTTGTTTCTGGTTGAATGTTGGTATGGAGCTCCTAAGCTGTCTCCACTTCAACTGGCAGGTGGCATGGGAGCCAGATCAGTGGGGCGTGGATATGAATTTTCAGAGAGAGACAGAATCATGCCGAGAGGAGCTTTGGGTCCATCGAATGCTTTACATTGTTGGCAAGATTGCTAATTTCAGGGCTTCCATCCCACGGTTTCAAGAGGCATCTCCACATGACGAGCAGATACGGTTACAGTCCAGATTTGCTGAATGGCAACGGCTAAAGAACCTCTGTGATAGTTGGAACAACTGTATTCCTCGGACAATGCACCCAATGGCGTATTTATACCCCACACAAACCAGTTCTAAATCTGCCTTCCCAGAAGTTTGGTAAGAATTACGTTCCTTAATAATGGCCATGTACTAATCTTGACAGGTTGATCAAACGTGCGACGATTGTTGGTCGATTGTTCTATCACACCGCCATGTGCCTCTTACCTCAGATCAATCCCATGATGTCGAAAGATACCGAAGAAATGCATACGATGCAATTATCTCACGCTCATCAAATATGCGGGATTGTAGCTCATGTCAAAGACCGTGGTGTTGCTAGTGTAGCTCTACGCTCACTAGCTATTGCTGCTGAGTGTCTTGACATAAGGCGCGAGCAAGAAGAAGTACTCGATATCTTTGAAAAGATTCGGAAGGAGACTGGTTGGAAAGTGGGCTTTCTTAACAAGGAGCTCAAAGCGAAATGGGGTTGGCCAAGCGAGGAAGATGCTCAGCAACAGATGATGGCGCAGCAAAACTCTCTCGCCCAGTTTTTCCCTAATACCTCACAAGCACCGCCAACAAGTTTACCACCAGCACCTCCTGCACCTGCTCCTCAGAGACCGCCGCAGGGTGTCATGAATCCCCTATTGAGAACGGCAGATTTCTCTCTGCCGAACCATCCTTATCAGCAATATTACCAACCACCGACTCAGCACCATAATCAGTTCCCACATAATTACCTCTGATTCTTAGTAAGCGGCTCTCTTCCATTCTCGACCATCGGGTCAACAACAGTACCGTTTGTTAGCATGTTTTTGCATCATATCAATTGTTTTATGAAAAAAGGTCAACGAAAAACAGGGGTTTCGGGGCTTAGAAATAGCTTCACCAGCAACAGCAGCAGCAAAATCTGCGCACATGATATTATGTCTTGTCTTTGCGTGGTTCACTTTCTTTTTATTTCCGGAGTTCAAAGGAGAAAAAGAAAAATATAGTATGGTCGGTCTTTTTTCTTTTGGTGTAATCTGCTTGCCGGTGAAGGGACAGCGTGGTGTATTTCTTTTCTTTTTTTGCTTCTTTCTCTTCTCTTTTTAATAAGGAAGATCTCAGGATCGCTAAAATATTGTTTTTTATGAGGTTGCTTTGCTGCTAGCGCTGTGCGAGGGGAAAGCGGTCTCTGTATTTTTATTATCGACCTGGATGATTGCTACAGGATGAGACGAGATGGCGCAGGATGATGGGATAGGATGGGATGAAATAGTCAGGCAGCCGGGCGGGCAGGGGGTGGACTTGGGGTTTTCTTCTTTCTTCTCTTTGAGAAGATAAGATGAGGTGGTGCCTGCCTACCTACCTACATACCCTGCCTTAGCTTAGGTATGATATTATATGATATGATATTGGAAATGATAATGTCTTGATGACTTGAGCTACGAGTACTCTGGTTGGGTTTATGAATCTCTGCTTTGCTTACTTGTTTTACGTGCTTGGATTGATGTGGCAGTAGAGACATACACACGCACACGCACAGAGAGAGAGAAAGAGAGATAGTTTGATACCCAGCTTGATTTACCTAGGTATGGACGCCATTTCGTGATTTGGAGTTGTCAAAAGACATTTCACCTTTAGGGACCTAGATATCTTAGAGATCATCCAGGTAGTGCGCTTTGAATTTCCGATTCGCCCTGTCCGAAGCGCGATACTTAAACTGATTTCCAAGAATGTCGAAAACCACATCCTTCATAGCTTCTTCGTTGGTGTCTGACTTTGGCCGCGGGATACTGAACCGGAATATTGTGTGCTCCTTTGGTACAGTCTTGAGTGCGTTCTCCTTCGTGATAATGTCAAACGTGAATCGCGTATCTCTCACGACAATACCCTCCACACCAATTCTGCTCGTGCACCGACTCCGAATGACCTGGAGCTCCGCACCGTGGAAATCTGCTGAGACCACCTTTGCCGCGTCTTGTACTGTGAGAACTGTATGCGGTCCAAGACCAAGTACTGCCTGCATATAGCTTATCCACATTGCGTGCAGGCCGACGTAGATTTCATACTGCTGGTCTTCTTCGGGTATCGAGTACAGACACATGCCGCGCTTCTGGCGTGCTGACAGTGGCTTGGGCTTTTGTTTCTTCTTGCGCTCCTCCAGTTTGTGTTGTCTCTCAACGCGACGCTGGTGCTGTCCATTGTTTGGTTCTGACGGCTTGAGGTGGAGCGGTCGCTGTTTGATTTTCTCGGTGTGAATTCGTTCGACTGATGAGGGAGAGTGAGCGCGTGATAGGAGCTGAGTCGCTAGAGTCGAAGCGTCCTTGTCGCTGTCTTTTGACGCCATTGCGATCGTGTTGGGTGGTTGCGATCTGTCGGACTTTGTGTGGGGAAAGACGAGGCTGAGACTTGGAATGAGGATATAAATCTGACATGGATGGACGGACTATGGTTTCTCCGAGCGTCACTCAATTGGCTCCGCATCCCCGCATTCTCGGCCCATTAGCCTCGCTCGGCATGTGAACGTCAGTAGACTATCCTGAACTTGTCATGAATCCAATACAATAGCGATATTCTGCCCCCGGCTGTAGTAGAAAACGATGGTTGATCGAACGTCGGCCCCGGATCTCGAGATCCTCGGCGACCAAGTGACGCTTCATCCCAGTGGTTATGTGGAGGACGAGGCCGCTGGCCATGGCAAGGAGCGCAACCTGGTAGAGAACATGGCGCGCTTCAGAAGCCACCCCTTAGAGTTCCTGAGGGAAGTCAGCTTGCATGTCTCAGGCGTATGTACTAGTTCTTCTTATACGTGAGAGATGTGTCGAAACTAATGCGCTTGCAATAGACGGGATGGCGAGCATACGATCACTTCATCGGTCAACCTATCTTCTACCCTGGCTTCTCAGAAAACATGAAGGCTGCTGTTCTCTCAACGCCGATTCTACAACAACGAATATCAGAATTGGCAGAAAAGCGTATCGAGAAGGAAGAAATGGATGGATTGTTGAAGAAGGATGATCCGTTATACATGAGCAAGAAGGCAATGAGGAAGAGTGTTATCGAACAAAGTCTACAGGAAGTCAGTGACAAATTGACCGACAATATGATCTGTAAATTTGAGAGCAGGCCATTTATTCGTGGCGCGTATTATATGGTTACTCAGCTCTTGACTCGAGCATATCATCAAGGTATGTGCTCAACTACGAAGGAAGTGCTAAGGCTGATCACTCTTGATGATAGGCATTCATGTCTCGAGTGAAGAAGTTCTCAGATTACGGGATGTAGCAGAGAAAGCAGAAAAGAACAAGCAAAGTATCATCTTCTTACCCTGTCATAGGTCACATGTGGACTATGTCTCTTTACAACTCATCTGCTACCGTCTGGGTCTGGCTCTTCCAGTTGTTGTCGCTGGAGACAATCTCAATTTCCCTGTTGTTGGTAGCTTTTTACAGCATGCTGGTATGTGTTATGGTTTTATATCAAGCAACATCATGAACTGACCCGAACAGGCGCAATGTGGATCCGAAGAAGTTTCGGAGACGATTTGCTTTACACCACACTTGTACAATCATACATAGACACCCTGCTGCAAGGCGGTTTCAATTTTGAATGTTTTATCGAAGGAGGAAGATCAAGGACAGGAAAACTCTTACCGCCAAAGTTCGGAATCCTCAGTTTTATCCTCGACAGTATCTTGTCTGGCCGAGTGGAAGATGCCATAATCTGTCCTGTTAGCACACAATACGACAAAGTGATCGAGACTGAAGGCTATGTTGATGAGTTACTCGGCGTACCAAAGAAGAAGGAAAACTTGGCAGATTTCCTCTCTGCTTCATCGGTTTTGTCGTTGAAGCTCGGACGTGTGGATGTTAGATTTCATGAACCGTGGAGTCTCCGGGGTTATATCCAAGAGCAGCAGATGAGAATGACTGGCATGCCTCAACAATTAGATCTCAAGATGTTCCAGAAGACGATCAATCGACAAAGGTTATTACGCACAATGGGGTACAAAGTTCTTTCCGATATCAACGCCGTGTCTGTGGTTATGCCGACTGCCTTGATTGGTACTGTGCTGCTGACTTTGAGAGGTAGAGGAGTCGGTAAGGATGAGTTGATTCGGAGAGTCGAATGGTTAAGTGATCGTGTGAGGGCTAAAGGTGGCCGAGTTGCTCATTTCGGAAATGCACCAACATCTAACGTGGTGGACCGTGGCCTCGAAGTACTCGGCAAGGATCTTGTTGGTGTTGTGAGTGGCCTGCCAGAGGAGACATACTATGCTGTCGACAGATTTCAACTCTCTTTCTACCGCAACATGACGATCCATCTTTTTATTTCCGAGGCATTGGTCAGCGCATCGATGTATATTAGAGTCAAGCGCGGCGGCGGGCCAGACAACCAGCGAATATCCTACTCGGAGCTCAAAGATCAGGTCCAGTTCCTTTCACAGCTGTTTAGAGGCGAATTCATTTATCCTACTGAAGGACTAGCAGTAAATTTGGACAATACTCTTAGAGGCCTCGAGGCTGATGGTATAGTGGAACTCATACGCAATAAGGAGGGGGATATCACAGGAGTTGGTCTAGCAGATGCAGAGCGAGCGGCAGGACGCGAAAACTACGATTTCTACTGTTTCCTTATCTGGCCTTTCATCGAAGCTAGTTGGCTTGGAGCTGTCTCGATTATGGGCTTAACACCTCCGCCTGGTCACCAGGGAGAGGCATGGTTGGATGTAAAGAGAGCTCAAGATAGCGCACAGCTGGTAAGCAATACCTTTACTTTTGCGAGAATTCAACTGACATCAAAATAGTTAGGCAAGACCCTGTATCATCAAGGAGATCTTTCTTACTTCGAGGCTGTAAATAAGGAGACTCTGAAGAATGCGTACCAGCGCTTCGAAGAGGAAGGCATCCTTGTCCTGATTAAGTCTCGAGATCCAAAAGTTCAGCCCAAACTTCGCGTCTCAGCTGAATGGGTACCAAGCCGCAACACTACTACAGGTCATATAGAACCATCTGGCCGACTATGGGACTTCATTGAAAAGATCGCCCAGAGTAGACGAGAAGGAAAGAACAGAAGAGACGGCGCAACAGTGAGCACAAGAGTATTAAGGCTTACTGATACCATCGGAAGAGGATTGTTTGCAGCCCAAGCAAAGGAGGGAGAGACGAATATAGAGATTAGCGAGGAAGAGAAGAAGAGGGCCAAGCGACGACGAAGAGCTTTGAAGGCTCGGGCACATTTGTAAAGGATGGATGCGGGCTGTATTATACCTGTTGGATAGATCAGAATATATGAACATAGGATATGAATCATGGGTATGCTTTTGAGAGGATTGTTGAAAATGGACTGAGATATAATTGTTTGATCATCCCTGGGGAAGGAATCTAAATAGTTTAGCACACACTACTATGCTCTTAGATAACTCTTTTTTCTTCTCTTTCTCTTTTTTAATAAAAGAAATTAATTGTTTATCGCACAGCAGCTAAAAGAATAAAGAAGCTTCGATGCTTCTGGGTATCTTGTTTTCAAAGGTATAGCTTCATGCCACAATACCATACTCCTTATATGGGAAGTTTTCTAGTGTCTTCAGGTATTTCCCATACCCGTCACCTACAGTCCCTATCTTTCCGTCTTCGATGTCTGAGCCACCTTCTCCTGTTGCACCAGCAAGGACCAGTTCCTTTCTTTCCTGGTATTCTGCAAACAACTCAGGATGTGGGCACCATACAACTCTCATGCCCGCTCTCCTCCCTGATTCAACACCAGGCACGCTATCCTCAAAGACCAAGCATTCGTCGGGCCTAACCTCCCTCTCCCCCTCGTCCAAGGTATCATTAATCGTCTTCAGCGCCAGCAGATAGATATCCGGGGCTGGCTTCCCCCTCCCCTTCCCAATCCGCACATCATCGCCAAGCACCATCCTCTCAGGGAGGAAGACGTCAAAGAAGTCCGGGAGATGCTGCGTCTTGAGGCGAAACATCTCCCGATGGCTACTCGTCGCCAGCGCGATATGTACACTTCCGCCCTGTCCACTCTTCGCCCTATTCAAATCGGCAAGCAGTCTCTCCACGCCTGGCAGAGGCTTCACGGTCGGGAAGTGCACATTCATTAGCTCGCCCACTTCCGCATAGTACTGGGCGCGCGAGATGGGCAGCTGGGCCCAATCCTCGAGAATCGCACCCGCAGTCGCCGAGGGCCGGCCTTGTAGTTTAGCTATAATCGACCACGGCAGCGGTGGCCGGTCGTACTTTGCTAGCACCGCGTTCGTGCAGAGGGTTAGCTTGTCTTCCGTGTCTAGCAGCAGACCGTCCATGTCGAAGAGACATGCCCGGATGGGTGGGAGGAGACTTGGGGGTGCGTTAGCTCTTGCATTGCTGCAGCCATAATCTGAACCTGAATTGGAATTCAATCTGAAACTGTGCGTTTCGAACGAGTACATGTGTTCATTGAATCGACTTACGTCGTTGAGGTCGGCATCTTTCCTCCTGGTGCTGTATTGACTTTCTGCGAGAGTGTGGGGTAGTCATGGAGGGGTCGCATTTGTAAGTAAACAATGCGGCCGCATCCTCAAAGCTTCTTTTCCCTACCAGGGCTGAGCATCATCTTATCCCCCCCCCGTACAGATACAGCCGCCATGTCAACACGCACCGAGAGATTCGAGCGCAAACCGACCCCCAAGCAGCCGCCAGAAGAGCCTGCAGAGGTCATAAAATTCTCGCCCGAGGAAGAAGCCGTGAGCTCGTCCTTCCCGTTGATCGATTACATCGCGACGTGCTGGAAGCTAACGCAGGGTCTAGTCTCTACTTGAAGAATCGAATACGCAGAAAGCCTCGGCCAATGAGTTGTTTACGAAGTCAGAATTCAAGGAGGCGATAGAGGGTTATGATCAAGCTCTCGCGACGTGTCCGAATTATCTCGAGTATGAGATTGCGGTGCTGAAGAGTAATGTGGCGGCATGTCACCTGAAATTGGAGGATTGGAAGGAGGCTGTTAGTGCTGCTACGGCTGCTCTGGATGGCCTGGATAGGCTACAAGGGAAGACTGGAGAGGAGCTGAAGGTTGAGGAGCAAGAGGAAGAGGCAGATGAGGAGATTGTTAGTGCTGGTGCTGCGAAGGCTGAGGATGTTAGTCCCAAGGGCCAGAGAGAAAGGGACATCGATCGGATACGTGCGAAGGCTCTTATGAGGAGGGCGAGGGCTAGGAGTGAACAGGGAGGATGGGGTTCCTTGCAGGGTGCTGAAGAAGGTATGTTTGACACAGAGAGGTCTTTTGAGAAAACAAGAGCTAACTGCATGGAAGACTACAAGATTCTTGATAAAATGGACATCCTATCTGTCGCCGATCGGAAGATCGTACTCCAGCAATTAATCCAACTTCCTCCGAGAACAAAGGCTGCACAAGAAAAGGAGATGGGCGAGATGATGGGGAAGCTGAAGCAGGTTAGTAAAGTCACGAAACACTCTGCGAAATGTCTGCTAATCGTCATTTCTAGCTCGGGAACGGCATTCTAAGTCCTTTTGGTCTTTCGACAGACAACTTTCAGATGGTCAAAGACGAGAAGACAGGTGGCTATAGCATGAATTTCAATGGTGGAGGGGGTTCTTCATGATAGCAACCCGAATCTCAATTCTATCGCTTTCATTGTCGAATAAACTTGAGTTCCACTGCATATTCATTTTTGGCCAGCCGACCTTTCATCTTGCTTGTACCTCTATTACATCCCATCCTTGGGCCCCAAGACGAAAACCACCCCTCTATCAATACCTTACCCCGCGCTAAACGAGGCCAGTCCTTCCGAGAATCAAGATGCAACCAACCAATCCAAGCCGCTCCTCTTTGCACGATTATGCCTCACGATTCATGTCTCAACTCTGTAGCCATCTCACCTACCGAATACCACAAATCAGATTTTAAAGAGCACAACCCCGAGAAGCCGCGAGTTTATTGTTTGCTCATCTTCATTTGCGTACTGTACGAGAGAGCTGTCAGTGTGCCTCCGCGTGTCCCCGTATGCATGGCCACGTTCCTCTCTGAACCCCTCATAGTGGATCATTCCGTGTCTCTAGGCTTTCAGGCTTTCAGTGATTGGATCCCGAAGCTACTCGGGCAGGGCCGCACACCTTAAATCTCTGCACGCTGGAAGCTGGTTCCAGGCTTTTCCATGGGGCTGCTCGACTTGTACATGCAAGTAGAAAAGCCCCCACCATGTACGGTACACATGTTCTGGTCCTGGCTCTAAGTTATATACATAGCCTCTGCTCTGCTCTTCTTCTTCTTTCTTCATACATACATACATAGACATGAAATCAACCCCCTTCGCTCTTTCTTGTGTCTTCTCTTCCATTGTTCTGTGTACATAACGCAACTAATCCCTTGACTTCTTTCCGACTTGTCTTGAGAGTGCACATCTCAAGCTAAGAAAACAAGAGAAAACGAGACAGAGAAAGCAACACAGGGAAAAAAAACAAAAATGGCTCTCCTCTCTGCACAGATGCCAAACCCAACCCTCACCCTAAGCGCCGGCACCAAATCGCATTCCGTAAACCTGATCCTCGGTCCAGCTCTGACGTCCTCGCTGTATCGGCTCCACTACCTCAGCTATTTCCTGTCCTACATCCTCCTCCGCCAATCCCTGTACGCGAGCAACTACCTCCTGCTCAAGTCTCTCCATGGCGCCCGCGTCAGTCTGCGGAAAGCCCGGCAGGCGCTCCGGCGCATATGGAGGAGCCTGGAGCCCCTGAGGAGGAAGATCTTCTTCGAGGTTATGGTTTTTGTGCTCGGCACCTGTGGGAATGGCTTGATTCTTTTGCTGTTCTGGCCCGGTTGGCTGGTGATTGCTGCTTTGGCTATGGGCCTGTCGTGGGTTTGTGGATGAATTGGAAGAGGGAGAAAGAGGTAAGGTATGCATGCTTGCACGATCCGTTCGTTTTTGGGAGGCTTGGATTTTTGGATCTGCTTCTGGGGGTATCTAGCTAACATCTTTTTGGGGTTCTCGGCCTACTAGGAATATATCGCCTCTTTTTCTGTCTATCCAAAGACTTGCCCTGCGGCGAACCTCGTCGCTTCTCTCTTACGAGAAGAAAAACGCATTCCCGCCCGCATCCCTCTTCACCTCCTTCTGGTAGTCCTTCTCGGCGTCAAACTCCTGCCATACACTCGCAGGGTAGATATGTTTGTTCCGCTCATACCACCGTCTATCCACGACCTTTGTATACGTCGCGTCGTCCTCTGCGCCCTCAAGTTCTTCCGTCGGTATGGTAACAGCTTTCGTCTTGGTAGGTCGTGCGAGAGGATTGTATTCTTCGGTTGTGGAGGGCTCAACTGTCGTCGGGTTACTTGGTGGTTCGGCACTATAATCGAAGAGTAACCGGTTCCCGGGTCCAAGTGTGTGGTTTATGATGAAGTAGTAGAAATCGTAATGCTTTTACCCGTTAGTCTATGTGCTTTTGGAGATGTGTGAAATAGACAAAGGGGGAATACTCACATGGGGAATAATCACACTCCCTCTCACCAACATCAGATCATCTACTCCAATCCTAGCCCACTCACGGCTACTGTTCACCTTCTCACCCACACCCAACTCAGCCCCAACCTTGCGACTGCGATCCAGGAAAACCCAGATAAAATCGCCTTTGGAGATCCTGCACACGCCACCAGGTATATTCGTGCCATCATAGAACACAAAAGGGATACAGATTTCCGTCGCTTTGACCTGTTCCTGAATGACCATGAACTCCTTGCGCAGCGATTCTCGCGTCTGCGCTTCTCTCAGCAGGGCCGACTTGGTGAGGGCTTTGGGCGCAACCGCCACGGACGAATTCGCAACCATCTTGCTCTTCTTGCGCGGCACGGGAGTGCCTGCTCGGGACGTCGATGTCGAGTCGCCCGTCTCCGTGCTATTTCCCGTCTCTTCATCCTCGGGCTCGTCGTCGTCGCCGAACGAGAGCTTCGGCGTGCCTACCTTCCGCTTCTTCTTCTTGGGCGGGGCTTCTCTGGGACTCGAAATACTGTACTATGGCCATCAGCACTTCCTCCTTCCGTGCGCCTGGTATTTTCCATGCCTGTATCCCCTGTGGAATTTTAGAAGAGACAGATGTAACTTACCCGTCTGGTGTGCTCGTTCCCCGGCTGCTGCTGGGTAGTAAGGCATCGTGCGCGTCTCGCTCTTTCTGCTCCAATGCCTCTGCGCGCCGCTTGCGGAAATCTGAGAGGTTGACCAGTCCCTCCGTCTGCTTGGAGAGCAGGTCCTCGGCCGTCTTTGCCGACGCGGCAAATCGCGGGTTGGGCGTCGATGTCCCGGATCCTGAATTCGAGGCCATTGCTGCTGTTCCGTTGTGCAAATGCTTCCTGAGAGAGGTGAGCGATGATGCGGGATGGAGGTGATGTTTTGCGCCGCTGTTATCGTGGCGCATGCCATGGCTCCGTGGTTCGCTTAGATTCGCGGCGGCCGCAGGAGGTGGCTGTCGCTTGTCGCTTGTGATGGAGAATTGTTATTGTCTCTTTGTACGGACATGCAGCCACTCACCGGGTGCTGGAAGAGGCCAAATCTTTTATCCATTGTCCATTGTCCATTGTGAATTTCACATAACACTTTTTTCCCTCTAGTCCAAATCTTCAGGAACCTGATGATTCGAGAAATCATGAAATCAAGGAAGGCTCTTTGCAGCTTCAGGCGCAAAAGGGCACCAAAGTTTTTGGGGGAAATTTGTTTGGCTTAATTCAGGATTGCGTAATAGGGCATTCCTTTAAACCAAAATGAACGTTCATTTCTATTGGGCTATTTAGTTTATTTAGCAGAAATAAGGATATACTCATGCGTTTATGAGAGGAAAGTTTGGATTATTTGGTGCTTGCCCAAGGTACTACTTATTCAACCCAAACCCTCTCCACTTTAATGTTTTGTCATTCTGATGCTGTTTCATTTCGATGGGACCGGAACTTTCAACAATAGGCATTTTCTTTGCAAGTGTTTCCGAAATTCGTGTATTCACATCCAGTGACTTCGTGCCTGCGGTCTCATGATTAGCAAATTCAGCAACGTCCGATAATCTACACGTTTGAGTTGCATTGGTGCTGAGAAATTCTAGATTACCAACTATTTCTGGGCTTGTGTTTCTTGTTTTACAAAAAGTCTCACAGCAAGATTAGTAAGTAAAGTGCTATAATCGTTGTGGTTGATTGTCGCCAAGGAGGATATACTCTTGTGACAACGTATAACTTTTGAAGAGCTGTTGTCTTTCTAGTTTCCTGCTTTCTATTCCTCCCAAAACCCAATACAGTTTTATATCATGAGTCTCTATTTTGCTTAATAGAGCTCGAGTTGTAATAACAACTCTTTCTGGCCTTGCAAGATTTTTGAGGCTACCCACATTGGTCTGTCTTTAAATTGCAACTCTGCCAATCAGGTTTTGGATATTTAACTTTGTGGCTATCAGATGTGAAAGAATGGCGATGAGCTTCTGGACAATTGAACATGAAGTTGTTAAGCAAAGTGGAATATATACCGCAAAACTATTTCACCTTCAGAAAAGTAGCGCAAGCTCTTGTGATAGAAAGCAGTTGCTATCTATGAGTACAGAATTACTCCGTCGTCTTGGTCGATAAACACAATGCATGTTAAATTGGCTAAGCCAATCTTACTTCCTGTTGAGTAGAGTGTATCTTATTGCTATCTAGGGGTTACTTGGCAGTTGAAGTTGGTACAAGCGGTGTCAGTGTTTTGGATTCTAGTGGAAGTATTTGTACCTGCCAAATCATAAGCCCAACGATATTTTGCGAGAATGCATCAAGGTTCTACAATGAGCGAGCTGAGATTATCATCCGAGGTATTCATAGAAGAAGAAATGCCCCTTCTCAAGCCTCCTGAACTACCTTGATCCATGCCCACTCTGGACCTCCAATCTCAGAGGTGACTAATCCAAGAGCTTTCTTCACTAGGTCGGAATGCTCATAGTCTTTCAGGAAGATCATCTTTTGATTTGGAGCCACGTTGCCTCTCATATCAATATCGCCTCTTAAATTAGCCAGAAAGAGGTAGATAGGCAACGCCTTGCTGAGATGATTATAAATGACATCCTGTCCAAGACAATCACGGATCTGATACTTGTCAAACAATCCATTTTCTGGGTTCCAGTCAAGCGGCCTCCAAAGGTACTGGTTGTACTCTTCGTCTGCGATGTATGCTTTGGCGTAGGTTCGTAATTGCTGGATTGAGTAACCCCCTTGGATAGCATCTTGTACATCAATCCCAAGAAGATTACATACGATCTGATAGAAAAGCTGCTCAACGGTCTCAAGAGCGCTACCTTTTCGTCGCTTCGATGAGTTGTTAACATCGCTACTCGATGAATCCTGGTCGCGCTTGCGTTTGTTATTCGCGAACGAAGAGATCATCTCGCCTTTGCCATACAGTTGTCGGACTTCATCAGCCTTCATACCTCGTTTCAGAGACTCGCGTCCAATTAGACTCAGCGTCTCTTGTTTGATGTTGGTAGCTTGGTTTCCTTCCTTACGCTGAAAAAAAGTCATTTATGATCCATTTGCTTTCCGCCAAGGACGAACAAACCTTCAGCTCAACATGTGGGTTATCAACAAGGCGATAAATGAACTTGTCATCCAAGAGGCTTTTGCATATCGATTTGTAGGTCTGCTATAAGTTAGAACAGCCATTTCATTTCAGGAAGGCAGTGGACTTACTCGACAAGCTTCGACGATTGCATTGAATTGTTCATCGTATGAATCGAAGACCTTCTTCTTCCTAATACAATGGGCATCGAGTAGCTTTATACCACAATAAGACTTGTTGAGTAATTCCTAAGATATATAAGACGTTTGTGCTGCCATACAAGGATGGCGTAGAGCTTACGATTATGTCCCAACAGAGTTCTTCAACGATATTGTCAGGCCAGTGCCCATCAATTGACATTTGTACTGGTCTCGCCAGATTCCCATTTATCATTTTCTTGTCAACAGCATTCGAAGTATCTCGAATAGCCTCGAACAGAATCTTAACATAGCGCATCTTATCGGCATCGCTTTGAGGACATTGGCTGTATCTTGCATCGTCTTGGTTCAATCCTTGGCGAGCCTTGAAGGCTCTGTACTCTTCAACTGATTTGAAGATGGCCTGGTACTCAGTATGTGTATTGCTGATCGCATTCCTACGAAGACGAGGAGGTTTAGGAGCACGAGTTGCTGAGTCTCCTTGCTGATCGTCGCTATTGTCCACCGCTGGGGAACTAATCTCCATCTAGAGCGCAGGTTAGATGTGTGGTTTTCCATATTCGCTGAAGTAAAGCCGGTGTAAGAAAGGGTCAGCTTGCTTTGACGTACCTCTGCACTTGTCGCCGTATCGGTGGCCATTGGTCTTGAATAGGGCCTGCTCCGCGATTCGTGAGTTAGTTGAGGCTGAGCCCGAGAGTTCGCAAAGCAACAAAGGAGGCATCGCAGGACTGAGACTGATGGTGCAGCCTGACTCACCTACTCCAATTGGTATTTGCAATCTCGGGATTAATCCTTCCCAATGGAAAGTTTTCACGAAGAGGTAGAAAGGAGACTTGGTCGGGATCGTAGAGAGGGAGGGAAACCGAAGAACGCTTGCTAATCTTGCAAAATAAACTCCAGGCCGCATAAATTTATTAACCACTTCGAGAAAGCGATAAGCTATACTTATCTTTCTTGTTGGTTAAAGACTAAAGAGTGAATCTGAACATTAGACATCCATCTGGCAACACCAATTGGTTATATACCTCTGGTGATAAGGGCCCCTTTTTAAGCGATTGGTCGCCTATAGAGGAATTATGGGATTTAAGCGAAGTTTCAACGACAGAGCATAATAAGCGATAGGGAGACGGTAAAACATATATTTGATTTTTCGATACTGACCTTACCTGACTTGAGAGAGCAAATAACCCTATGTGGCAAGTTTCCTCTTTAATAAATACTTACTATACTGCTGCAAATAGGAAATCCTCTCGATCCCTCGAATAGAACGTGCCTCTCCTAATTGTTATATGATTCGTGGCTAAGAGCCTAACTGATCACCTTTGAAAAGGGGATATATTAATATATAGTGATATATTATCATAGCTAAAAGTCTATCCGCAACACCTTATAACAGAGTATCATAAATGGATTTGATATTCTACAAACCCTAGTGATATATTTCAATGACCGTAGGTTTATCCTCCGCAACAACTAGTAACCAATTATAGTAAAACCCAAGCTTCTTCTTCCGTAAGAATTAAAAAAGGACAATGAGTAAATAAAAGGAGTAATAGCAAAACGGAGACAATTGACTTGGACAGTCGAGACCAAGTAGATATCTCTCAGCCTGGAAAAATAAAGACCCGTATATGCCAGCCAACAAAGCATAGTAGAAACCCACAGAAGATTCAAGATAGAAGATAGAAGAAAGTTCTTATCAGATACTATTATCGGTATCGTCCTTATCGCGTTCATAGTGAATCGCATTCGTTTACTACTTAACAAGCCGTCCTTTCTCCACCAAACCTATTCCTTCTTCTTCTTTACAACAACCAACAACCGACCAGCCAACCAAGGTTTGCTTCCAGCAAAGGAGAACCTTAGAATCATCAAAGTAAGTTATACCCTTTCATATTGAAGAGCGCTTCTACCCCTAGAAACGCAAAAGCGCAACATATTCTTTCGATCTTACCCTTTCGATCTTACCTTCTTGGTCTTGCAACTACAACTGTTCTTCAGAGAAGCACTTGCAGCTCTGGATGCGCAACATCTGTGGATGCGCAACACCTGTGGACGCGCAACATCTGTGGACGCGCAACATCTGTGGACGCGCAACATCTGAGGATGCGCAACATCTGAGGATGCGCAACATCTGTGGATGCGCAACATCTGAGGATGCGCAACACCTGTGGATGCGCAACATCTGAGGATGCGCAACATCTGTGGATGCGCACCACCTATTCGATCTCACATTTTCGCACTTTCAGGGCTTACAACTTTTCATTTGGAAGAGCGCAATCTATATTTCCGATCTTGCACTATGAGCGACCTATTTTCGGCACCGCTTTCTTTGGACTTCAAACTCTTCGTTCTTCCCAGCTAACCTGAACTCTAGATGGATCGCTACACCAACTCCCTAGAACCACACCAAGCTGAGGAGGCGTATAGTCCTAGTGAAACTGGGGTCGGCAATCAGACTGAGGGAGCACCACTGCAAGAAATCAGAACGTTCGATGATTTTCAAGCCCGCAAGACTTATCGCACTCGCATTAACCTAGATAATCCGAAAACCCAACAATGCCCTACAACTGATGAGGAATTCAGAGGTTATGTCTCCTCTCTAATGTACGCTATCAATGACGTTTCTACGGTACTAGACAAGCCACTCAAGAATGGCAAACCTGCTCAGGCCGTACAACGAATCATTGATGGTTATTACCCAAAGTACATGATAGAAGAAGTGTGCTGGGACATTGTGGTAAGCTATGGAATTCTGTTGCTGTTGGACTCCGAATTCTACTAACCAATGATAGACAAAGTTGAATCAGTCTCACTCTGGTGTTCGCTTGGTTGATGAGGGTTATGGCAGCAAGAAGTTCAATGACTACGACACATACACTGAGAAGTTCTACGCTATTACCCAAGCTCTTACTGTATGTATTTCATGATTACCCATCCCTGAAACCTAGAAGCTAACGTTTCGCAGAAACATAAGTCCATTGTTAAGATGCTCATGGACGCGTCATTTATTGACCGATTGGTAGATGCTCCGGAAATCGAAATGAAAGTAAGTAATCTTTGCTATATGCCAACCTTGACCCAGATAACTGACTTGGCGTTTTTCAGTCCAAGGAGGCAAACAGTATCATAAACGCCAAACGAAACGAGCAAAATAGCGTTGGTAGGGAAGCGATTAAGCAAGGAAGGGATCAAGAGATACTTAATGCATCTGCCGCTGCCAGACAACAAGCCGAGGAGGAGCACGCTGAGGAGGAGCAAGTCGAGGAGGATTATGACGAAGACGAGTACTATGACCAAGAAGAGTACCCTGGCCAGGAGTACGCTGACGAGGAATATGAAGACCAAGAATATGCAGAGTGAAGTGGAAGCAGCAAATAGTCAATTGATTGGCTGTAGTTAGTAGCCGATAAGGAATCAATGCGAGCGAAACCTACAAATGGAACATGGAATAAAACTTGCCACATTGCCTCCCTCAGTGATCAATTAATTTGACGCCTTCGTTTGAGCCTCTACCATGAATAAGTAGAGACCAATGACGATTCTACTCAAAGACTTGTAGTAGAGTTCCCTTCGTGCCCGAGAATAATGCCAAAGTAAGCTGGTAACAGGATTACTGCGGACAATGACACTACAGCTGACAACGTAGAGACCGTGGTGGAAACCTTTCAGGATATCTATCTTTCCCCGAGGTAAGTGGATATCAATTGTTAGGACTTGATCACGGTGGGCAGGATACACATACGGCTCTCAATATGAACCTCTAGAGCCTTAGAGCCTTGGAGTTCTAGGGGTTTGATGACCAGTCTATTAGCTATAGGGAATGGCCAACAGCTGGAGAATTTAATGGTTTTTTTTCTGGTCTTTCCTCCTCGCAAAGGTATTGTCTCGAAGGTCATATCTGGGAGAGTCCAGCATCCTTCTGAATTTTGGTTTTCATTTTGATGCTGAGATTTCCCTATATTCCAAGCACGTTGTAACCTGTTGAACCATTGTTTGGCTGCCGCTCGCTAAACTTTTCGCAAGGTCGGAGGTGTTCTCTCACCTGCTCAGAGGTAGCTGCAATCATCCTCATCGATACGGGCAATCCTCATTTTGAAAGTCGGCTTGAATGTTTGCGATAAGGCTAGGGATGTCGAATTGGAGGGGCCTAATATGTGGCCAACGAAGACCAAGTTGCAGGACGGTAAGTGGTTGCGCCAGGATTATCCACAACGCTGACTTTTCAATCAGAAATCTCACACCTTCCAAAGACGTCGCTCAAGTCCCGTAACAATACCGAATTTGCATCTTTCCAATCATAATTTCGTCATACTATAACCAAGCAAAATTGTTCAACCATTGGCCTTCCGATTATCCTTGGCAGGAGAGGCTCATCACAAAAGCAGAGTAGTAATCAGAGACGGGAGTTTCATATTGCCAGCATACATAGGCAGCTCAAGGAGCTCTGCCGACCTCGTCAATGTTTAGAGTACGTGCCCCTTGAGTAGAAAAGCCAATCTGCCTGACACTTGGTGTTGGTTGTTGTGACCTTCTGGCATGCATTGAATAACTCCAAAAAGCGGTGCCTTTTGTCCAGGTTCTTTTTCGTAGTTGGGGGTCAAAACACGGATTTGCTAACCTCTGATAATAGTACTTCTTGAATAAAACTGTCCGTATGTGGCATGTGCCCACGAATGAATACCCTGCAGCTTGCCTCTCCGACCAGGCTCATCCATATCTTCTCCCTCGAAATTTCTTTGCGGCACAGCCACAGCTTGCTCGCTACCTACAAACACCACAGTTACCCTTCGAAGAGTATCCTATTCCATAAGCTTCGCCTTACACCGCCCTCTCAGCCGAGTGCCTCGACAGCTTCTATGCGTTATTGTTTAACTCAAGCCAGCATACAACTTGAGTCTTTGAACAGTCCTTCGATGCCTTGCAAAGAAGCATCGTTTGTATCACCGAATTCATAAAACTTCGTCTTATCGCCAGTAGACAGTTATTGATTGGCTAGACTTATGTTTTCCACTTGGTTGCTCGGTCTTTCAATATATCGAAGCCGGCTTAGCCACCATTGTTGCCCTTGTAACTTGGCATCTACCACACTCAGTTAGCGATTACTTCTGAAAGAGAGCAACGAACCTTCCAAAAGCAAAAGTACAGATTGTCCGAATTGCGACTTGGCCTTTATGATGGCTTTCGCTTCTTTTGAGGGGCGGATGTTTTAGTTGGTGATCACACGCAGCAGCGGGATGGATTGCCCAAAACTACCTAGGTAGCTTCATCCCCCGATACGGAAGAACACTTGGCTTGGTTTGAGAGCTTGGGTGTGGTTGAGGGAAGAGGAAATTATCTACATACCTTCAGAAGACCCCGTCAGATTATGGTTGGCTTTTGTATAAAGCAGTAACACTCCTTGCAACATTTCGGTGGCAAAAAGCTGGAAACGCGTGTTAGCTTGCTGCACCGAGAAATCAATGGCCAGAATATACTTCACAAGTCCCGGAGGCAGATTAATAGGAGAGAAGCTCTACGAGAGACTTATGAACTGGAAAAGCCGGGAATGAGTGCAATTGGATGGTAAAGCGTGTCTAGGAACGCTTTGTGACACTCGCTTGGCAACGCGTCTCTGTGTTCCTCGGAAGCAAAAAAAAGCAACAAAAACGAAGTCGGCAACATGCAAAAAGTTCAGCCTCTCACCATTTTCCAAGATCCCCAGAGGAAATTGTACTCTTTATGATAGCCTACGTCTTTGGCAGTTTGTGCATAGCACAGTGGGACAACCCATGGCTTGCCAGAGCCCCAGGTTCCTAAGCAAGGCAGTGACCAAATCTCACATACACTCGATGTGAAGTCATGATACTATGCGCTGTACTTGTGTAGATTACTGGTGTCAGATCCTCATGTACAATTTGTACACAATATGGATCTACTGCAGTTAGACACCAGTAATCAGACGGGATCCGGAAACGCGTCGCGCATCTCTAGATGACCAGACCCTCAATCAAAGTGAATGATTACCAGTTGTGCCACGTCCGCTGTCAACATGTTGACAACTACAAAAGTTCGTATCTGTATTTATGTACGTACCTGGAGGTGGCCTATCCCATCAGCAGTTGGGGAAACCACGTCTCGCCAATTTTTTTTCGCCTGCCCAAACAGGGAGCCGCCGCCAGTGAGCCACAGCAGCAGAACGACGAAATGAAGCATATGCGCAGAAATTTAGCAAGAATTTTGGTTATCACATATATGGTTAAAACCAAAGCGACCATCCATATTTCCTAAGAGAAATTCCCCAACTAGCAGGGACTGCATCGGACCACTGAAACCTGGCTGGCTTTTCTTTTGCTGTGCTTTCGGGGATAATTGCCATGGAAAGTTTTATCACTTCTAATGTCTCGGACTTCCTTGTTCTTGGTACCTGGTTTCTTTGTTACTTCAACTGGCTTTCAGTCCCTTTGCTCGCATGGATGCTTGATTTGCGGGTCCACACTTGATGGTATTTAGTAGAGATAGCACGAGGAAAACTTCAATAGTTTTGCATTGTATGTATTGGGGTTTTATTTTATCGTATCTTATTTCACTTTACTTTGATAGCCGGTTCTTTCTGCATCATTATTGTGTCCTTGATTTAGCTACAATGTCCTTGTCTGCATCCATGGGCAAATCACCCTTCTCATACCGTACTGTGTAACATGGTTCTTTATTTTAGGTCCTAGTAGATTCAAGACAGTAAAAGTGTCCCTGTCTACATATTATCAAAGGGCTGTCAAGTTTACTGCAGAGTTTTTGGGTGTCAAATTCCTTTCACAGCAATGCAACAATACCCTCATTTTGAATCTCATTATTTATCGGTTTATAGAATCTTTCGTAGAAAATATCATATTTCATTCAGAGTGAGTATCTTTGCTAGAGAGCAACACATAAAATGAAAATGAGAATAGGAAATTACTTTATAGCTTTCCGGCTATTTCAAGACACAAGAAGAACTGATTTCAAATGAAACTAAGCTATCTAAGATTTCGAACTACCCAAAATCAGAGATTTTATAAAATATCCTTACTCTTTCGCAGAGTTAGGCATTGCCGATACACCTCGTGCTTAGCGTTGATCACTTCACGTGTTCACTGTAGATTACGAAAGTCAATTGAGCCAATATCTATTCAGAAGATATCGTAAGGATTCCATTGATAATATAAGTAAGGAATTATTCAGGATTGAGCATATGGGCAACACAAGGTCATTCATTCTCTCAGGTTAGTTGCAGTAAGCAACCTTACAAGTTGAGAGAAACCCATATTCTATTGTTCAATTCGTGAATAGCTTCAAGTCTCCCCCTTTTGACCCAGTCCTTTATAACTAGTCCCAGTTGCTTAGTATCGGTTCCTTGCGGTAGCTCTTTGCAGGGTTGATACTTTGTGAGTGCATCCGTAGAGTTGCAGTTTCGACCAATCCTCCGAGTCTCGTTGATCTCCCCGCGTTCATTTCTTTGGGACTGTATTATTTGGTACCATGTGGATCAGTCTCGGGCTCGGTAAGTGATTACCAAGCTCGTCTTTATGCAACACCAACTCCTGATGCGATTTCATCGTTTGAGGGAAGTGAGTGGAAGTGAGTGACATTTCTCGTAGCGACGGAAGAGTCGAAATGCAGCACCCCGTCTGTTAGTATACAGTACCAAAGGCATCCAAGAATTTAAAATTCTTGATAGCAACATTACATGGGTACCCATATGGTGAAGTCTAAATTATTATTGTTGTAACATCTTCCGATTTGTGGGTTAGGTAGTCATATGACGAGGAAATTATGTTTTGGGACCTATACTTTGATCCAGAGATATTATATTAAATCAAAATCACGACACATAAAGAATTTATGAGTAGAATTGGCAATTTACAGTAAAGTTATAATTTTCAGGCACTGCTAAAGTGCTTGTAGGGACACTAAGTAGAACACTGCAAGAAGAATTTAATACCTAGGTTATGTAAATTGATTGCCTGCAAAGCGGAGAAAAGATGGAGACAGGCAGCACCAGCACTCCTCCCAGCTCGAAGCCAAAAGAAGATGCCAAGACGAAGAAGAAGTTTCAGGCACATACGTCACCGGAACGCGGAATCTTTGATGCGTTTTGTTCTTGTATAAAAAAGGGGATCTTTGATATTCTGTTGTCAGTCGTGCTTCTGTTATCAGCCATCGTCTTATAGGCACATACGTCACCGGAACGCGGAATCTTTGATGCGTTTTGTTCTTGTATAAAAAAAGGGGATCTTTGATATTCTGTTGTCAGTCGTGCTTCTGTTATCAGCCATCGTCCTGTTGTCAATTGAATCCATATGTCAGCATCTAAAGTGTTTCTTGTATTCAATTACAGTGAAACTACAGTACAATGAAGAAGTAGAAAATCAAAACAGGAGAATCAGCTCCAGAATTTCGCCCAACCTTATTGCCGAAACTACATCTCTCTCCAGATATCTTCATGGCCAGCGGGGTCAGCCAGTCCTAGCAGCCACTTTTCTCTAGCAATGTTATCAGGATCGAAAGAAATGAGCTTCGTGTATGGAACCGGGTTTCCTTGCGCATCAATATCACCTCGGTGTAAAGCCAGAGCATATGCCCATTCGAGGATTTGAGAAAGGTGCGTATAAATGACATTTCCAGTAAAGAGATCAAGAACCTCGTGACCAAGGAAGCATCCCTGCATAGTATCCCAATTAACAGGTACCCAATACTTCAGCTTTTCCTCTTCAATGTATGCTCTTGCATACAACAGTAGTTGCTCAAAGCTATAGCGATAATCAATGGCGAAGTCTCGATCTACATCCATTAATTTACACAATTCGCCATAGTAGTCATCCTCAGGAACTTGAGCGTCGGGATCAATAGGGGACATGGCAATACCCTGACCAGAAACATCAGACATTTCATCTTGCTCGAGAGACGATTCTGAGTCGGGATCAATAGCAATACCCTGACCAGAAACACCAGACATGTCGTCTTGTTCGCGAGATGCTTCTGACATTTCGGCGTCTGGACTGAAAACATTCTGGTTGTTTAACTCGCCCATTACAGGTTGTGCCGCCATGGATTGTGATCGGGTTGCCTTTCGTCTGATTTGTTTCGGGGAGTCACTCGTGTCAAGCTTCTTTCCTGGCGCCTTCTCCTTGTCGTCGCTTGCTGTGGAGTCATCGGTGTCCTCGTCGTTGTATTTTTGCTGGCGTGCTAAGGCTCGCTTGCGCTTCAAAACTGCAAGAGGAATATCGCTGTCTATAGAGTCATCGCTGTCTATGGAGTCATCGCTGTCCTTGTCGTTGTCTTTTTGCTTGCGCGCGGAGGCTCGCTTGCGTGCGGTGACTCGCTTGCGTGCGGTGACTCGCTTGCGCTTCGAGACTGCAACAGGAATCTTTTTGTCTGGCATCTCTTTAATAGTTTGCTCCTCGAGTCCCTTGAGTGCAGCGGCCCGTCCAAGCGCATTCTGAGTATCACGTTTGGCGTTGATGAGTTTATTTTGTTCTTTAGACTAGAAGAAGTCAGTCACCTATGTAAGATAAAATGGGAGAGAATTGCCGAGGATTTGGAACTTACC
This sequence comes from Pseudofabraea citricarpa, assembly GCA_029641185.1. Classification (NCBI taxonomy): domain Eukaryota; kingdom Fungi; phylum Ascomycota; class Leotiomycetes; order Helotiales; family Dermateaceae; genus Pseudofabraea; species Pseudofabraea citricarpa. Next base: position 738,087 of record JAPWGK010000018.1, read on the forward strand.
TTCAATTCTGACTTAGGAGAATCTACCAATCTATGAATGAATAAAGGATCAAGAATATTCTTGCACATGGCTTTCGAAGTCTGGCACAGATCAATTAGTATATAATGTTGTATAATGCGTTTTGGGAATATTACCTTGCAAGCATGGGCAACTGCGTTGAAGTGTTCGTTATACGAATCATACTTGTCTTTGGTCTTGGAATCGTGATGTTTATCGACTACTTTCACGCCGCAATATGCGTTGTTTAGGTTGTTCTGTAAATAAAGTGATTAGCCTTCAAATTGTTGCCATTTGGATTGTGATCTAAAACCTACGATTATGTCCCAGCACACCATTTCGATTTCAAAGTCAGGGTAATATTCCGACTCCATGCGTTGGACGGCCTGAGCCTTTTTTCCATTCTTCAACACCTTGTCGTGTACATTCGAGGTGTTTCGTATGGCTTCAAATAAAATCTTGACATAACCTCTCTTCTCGTCATCTGTTCTAGGACACTCGTTGTACTTTGCATTGTCTCTTTCTTGATCTCTACGATCTTTGGCTGCCTGATACTGATTCGTAGACCGAATCAAGCCTTGATACACAGTGTGGACGCTGCTGTTATCTGTTTGACTGTTGGCAGCATGATTATCGTTGCCCCCATGTTCATTGCTGTTATCTTCTTGACCGCCGGCAGCGTGATCATCGTCGTCCCAATTTTCATTAGGTGGTTTTGCGGAATTCATCTACACAACTGATCAGATCCAAACAAGGGAATGATAGGCAGGAGGTAGTCTCTTGTATGAGAACCACCCGGGGATATCCTTGTTGCACGGCAGAGGAACTTGGTGTTTTTACGTACCGTTATTGATGGCGATGAAACCTGGTTGCTGGTATCTGAGGATTTCCGAGTAGTAAGTTGAGGATGAGGATTGCAGGTTACAAGGCGAAGCTGAAGTTGATGAATAGCACTAGTAGAGAGTCCTTTACAACCTCGAAGATGATCTGTGTATTCGGAGTAGATTGTTCCAATCAATGGTTGTTAAGTGTTGTGGATGTTGTTTGGAAAAGCACTCGCGCGTAAGCGACGTGGTAAGCGACGCGGTAAGCGACGGGGCAAGCGACGAGGCAAGCGACGGGGGTCTAGAACAATGCTAAAGGAGCTCGTAATTCACCATCAAAGACACTCTATTGTAAAGGTCTGTATTGTCAAATTCTTTGTGATCAACATCGCCATTGTCAATGTCTCCATCGTCAGCATCTCGATTGTCAGATACCCAACCTTCCCCCGGGTTCTTCCTATGGATTATTATACTTCCAGTGAATTCAAACCCATAACCCCAACATCAAGGACCCGAGAGCATAACTTGCTATTGTAGCTCATGTTAATGGTACTCAAATACCTTGAGGCTGGTCGCTAAGATCTAAATCTAGCGAGCCAGATAAGGGAGCCCCTTGATAATCGCCAGGTAACCAGGTGTCACGTTCTGGTGCCACGACAAAACATGTAAAGCTCTTTGCACAGATCCGAAAGCAACCCTCGGGTTCTCAAAAATTTAATAAACGGCTTTTATATCTGTTTGGTAGAGACATTCATTTGAAGAGTAGAGAACATCGATGTTTATGAGTTACTAAGGCACAAAAGAATAAGAGGAATTTGCCTATGAAGAACCCTCTTTTATAGAATTCGGATGGTTATATACAAGAATAGGAATCAAGAATATCATGATGAACCTTCAAAGTTCTTTCACGATAAGATTTCGGGGCGGGGTATAGGCACTAAGAAATCAGAATTTCAAGTGCTGGTAGATATTGTTATTAAGGTATTTATAAAGATCAGAGCACTCGTAAACAGTAGAAACAATTTATAAGCTACAAATTCAGTTTATTTAAAGCTACAACTTTAGAAGTGATCGGTAGAGTACCTGACGTGGCTGACTGAGATATAAAATTATATTCACATTCGTATTCCCTCAAAGGAGTATTCATTGAACTTCATGTTCTTACTTCAAATCCCAAGAAAGTGCCAGATTCATTGCTTCTTTATAGAAAGGAAATTTGTTGCTTTATGGACAATGCACGAAACAATCATGTTGTTTCTCGCCTTGCTTCTGGCAGATAGGAGCAAGCAAGCAAGCACGTTCGCAAACGCAGTGTTATCAAGTAAAAACAGCCTGCAGGTCTTTTTATAATTGGTAGATTTAAGTGCACCGTATTGCAGACACACGGCAAGGTTTTTAGAACAGTAAAAGCTTTTATCACATTAGCAAGTATCAAACAATTCAAGAAAAGAGGCATATCCCGGCACGTGATCTTATCTTGTTACTTTTGAACCAAGCTTCACCATTGTGAGGCTTAATTAGGTGGAGGAGTATATCTACCGATACCTGTACTTGAGATGAGATAAGGCTGGTGATCTTCACGTAGTACACAAAAGCAAATTGTGTACAGAAATCAAACTGTTTATATTTCACCATGATTGTGTTTTTGTGCCAGACTCCAAACTCCTCGTATGCAATCCACCTAATGGCGCCAAAGTATACCTCCCAGAAAGAGTCTACCAGTTCCTGCCCCGTCCACGACCCCTGCCAAACCCTCCACGGCCACCGCCGCCCTGGTTTTGATTCATTCCCTGATCAAAGCCATAGCCCATTTGACCTTGGCCTTGATTGAAGCCTTGACCTCCAAATCCTTGTCCTTGATTTCCTGCTTGAGCGCCCCCAGCAGCCGCACCTGCAGTTCCTTGAATTCCAGCAAACATGGTTGCGGGGTCCATCTGAGATGGGTCCATGCCAGAGGCCATCATTTGCTGCATCATTTGCTGCATTTCTGGTGGCATACCCTCCATCCCCGGCATCGCTCCAGCTGCACCTGTAGCCATTCCTGGCATACCAGGCATTCCACCCATGGCCATCATCATGTTCATATCCTCAAACATCTTCTTATTATTCTGCGCAATTTTGTCCTGGTTAAACTCGGATCGCAAAGACTCCTGCTTGCTCGCGTACAAAGCCCAAGTGAACTCATCAAATCCATAGTTGAAGTAATCGCTGATGTCTGTTCCTGGCCGCCGCCAAGGCTTCTCATTCTCGTTCAAATCTTCGTCAATATTCACCTGCGTAATGCGCTTTCCAGCAGGTTCGTAGACAGGCTTCGCATCGACATCAATCTTGGAGGTCGAGATCCCTGGCAGGTTCGCGACTGAGGTACTTTGTGTTCCCTTGGCTGGGGTTTCTTTCTTGACCGCGGGCATCTTGGTTGAGACTTCGCTGGTTGATGTCCTTTGGGGTATGTTTCGGATCTCGTTGTACTTAGGCTGGCTATAATATATCAGTTCTGACATCGCAGAGAGGGCGCGAGGAACCTACGAAGGGGGCGCGGCTTTGCTGCCGTCTTTTCTTTCCGTGATGATATCGATATCCTGACATGAAAATTAGCAGCCGAAGAGTCGCAAGGCTTCTGGAACCTTACAGAATCGCTTCCATCCTCTTCCATCTCATCCTCTTCCTCGCCCTCCTCTAGATCATCATCGTCTTGCGCTGGCTTGACATCCACCTGTGGGGGTGCCGGGGCGGATTTGGGCTGCTCTGGTGTTGAGGGCTTATCATCGTAAAAATCATCATCTTCATCGACGTCCATTTTGTATGACTATAGTAGATAATTGGGTGGAAAGGAAAGTATTGTGTTGTTGGAGGCGGCGATGTTTGTGCTGAACATCCACAGATGTTCTACAGTATGCGGCAGGGGTAGCTCCAGGAGCGCGCTAAAAATATTTAGGCGCGTCTCCTTCGACATCGCATGTTCCATCTGGCTCACTTTCGAAGCATTCCCGTCAACCCTACATACCTGACAACGCCGTTTGTCTGTGATGGCATTGGCTCGATCCGCAAGTGGTCCTGGAGGTTTGAGCATTAATACCAGCTCAGCCAATTCACTCTTGTAAGTTCTCGAAGACACCATATTAGCCCCATATCTTCAGCGCGTCACTATGGCCAAATTTCAAGATAATTTCTTCAGTCTCATTAACTTGTTACCCAGTGGATCCGGCGGTACAACTCCAGCGACAGGAGGCATGTTTGGAAGTACACAGGCCGCTCAACCGGCTGCAGGCGGGGGACTGTTTGGATCGGCTGTTGCCAAAACATCAGCACCAGCTACCGGAGGTCTTTTTGGATCAACATCAGCGGCGCCTGCAACGGGAGGTTTATTTGGATCAACACCGGCAACTACATCTGCTGGAGGTCTCTTTGGTGCGGGTACTGCGACAGCTCAACCTAGCACTGGTGGATTGTTTGGCGCATCAAGCGCAACACCAAAGCCGGCTGCAGGAGGATTGTTTGGCGCGGCTGCAACTACAGCACCAGCAGCAACTGGGGGCATCTTTGGAGGTGCAGCTAGTTCTCAGCCTCAACCGGCTGCAGGGTTGTTTGGGCAAACCACACAGAATACGCTCGGCGGATTGTTTGGCGGACAGAATGCGCAGAACCAAGCGAAGCCCGCGAGCTCTATATTGTGAGTGAGCCCTTTTTTGATTCTCGAAGGCATATCTAAGTGAAAGCAGCCCGGGTGGTGCTAGTCAACCGCCAGCGGGCCAAGTGCAACAACCCACCCTTTTTGGCGGCCTGAACCAGAATCAAAATCAGAACCAGAACCAAACTCAACCACAGACACAACCTTCTACAATGTTTGGAAATACACTCGGGTCGCTTGGCCAGTCGAATCAGCAGCAGACAGTTCCAGGTGTTAGAATCGATCTTTCGAATATTCGAACCACCAGCCGATTCAACGATCTGCATGACGAGTTGCAAAAAGAGATCACCAGCATCGACAACATCATCCAGTCCCAGATGCGATTAAAGAACGAATGCGATGCCATAATGCCATCTCATAAGCAACAACTGAAAGCTGTGGAGCCTGATATCGAGTTTTGTACCAGAAAGATGAACGGAGTCTTGGACGCTTTGGCATCAGATGCGCAAGCCATTCATGTCATACAAGGCCAGCATAAGACAGATCAGGAAGCTGCAAAATTGAGCTTTAGAGTGGTCGATAATCTGAAGCTCCCTCCACAATACCACAACACGAGTTACTGGTCTGGCAAGACGAACAACGACAATGCGCGAGGAGATGATGGGAACGAAGAAGGATCACAAGACCTTGTTGGCTTCTTCTCAAGCACCGCAGACGAGCTGGCAGCCACATTAGCCAGATACGAGAGGAATATCAGCGAGATTGAGGGACACTTGCGAGGTGTCGAAGCGCACAGTGCTCATCAACTGAATGCTATGGTAGCCAAGAGGAATGGCAGCACCGCAACGGACGAGAACCCAATCCAAGAGCTGGCTGATACACTTTCGGCCTTCGAGCAAAGCATATTCGTGGTTGCAGCGAAGGTGGGCGATTCGAGAGTGGGCGTGCAGACATTACAGAGAGGCGACTTTGTAGGCACTACATCTGTGCGGCCGAATGGGAAGAGAGGAGGAGTCTACTGAAGAAATTCTGGGTTACGAATGGCGGGAATCTGTAAAAAGGGCGGTGTTCTTGGCGTTTATAGTGAGTGGCCGTTTGTTGCATAGGTCAAGTGAACGAAGGCTTTGGCTTCTTTTTACAAGGAGAAATATATAAATGCACATGGTGAACGAGAGATATGAATGAAATCTGATGGATATGATCTAGTCGGCTTCTATCAAGTGCTTGCTCCTGGGTGATGAAACGATGATTGATCAAGTGATTTTCATGCTTGCAGGGATGTAAGTCATCGGCTTCTCCAGTGCTATTCTATTGATTCAAGCTAGATAGATTCTGTTTACCACTATATCATATGCCAGGCAAGCTGCAATCCCCATCTACTTATTTTATATGCAAAGCAAATACACCCCCATATCTTCGAGTAGATAAATCCTCGCTCACTCCCACCTAGCATCAACAACCCTACCAACGCGTTCCAAGACTTTAGAGCCGCCACAGAGACCCGCAAACATCTTGACCCTCTCCTCGCTTCCCATCTGCACAAAGGCAAGCAGGCCGTAAACGCGTGCATCTGGCTTATCGAGCTCAACCTCAACCTCAACTTCTGGCGCTTTCAGCTGGCTGATTATCATTTGCGCCGCGAAGGCATTCAATCCCGCTCGGCGCAAGAATAGTTCCCAGTGAGTCTCGTCTTCGAGTAGCGTGGTGTTCTGTGCTTCCTTCGCAGTCGACGGCGCATGCTTGATGATATGATACGTAAGCCATTTCCCCATCTCGCTCTCGTCGCCCGCGATATAGTGTACGCGCACACAGCCGGGAAGGGAGCAAGCGAAAGCCATAAATTCTGTAAGGGCCATGGCGTCAGATTCAGAGAGCTCCTGGGCTATACTCCCTCCTTCATTTACTAGAACGATCAGCTTCTCATAGCGCATGTTCACTGACTCGACACGTTCTCGAATCGCGGCTTTGCCTTTCTGGCCTGGGAGTGGCTTCTGTCGGACTTTGGCGAGCGTGGTGAGGATTATACCGGTGCTTGCTGAGACAGCGAGGTCCGCTTCGCTCGCGAGTGGAGAGATAATTGGAGAGCGTGTCACTTTTCCTGGTCCCTCCCAGCTTGTTGTATTGTGTTTGGCGAAGTCTCGCTCTGTGAGATTCAAAGTAGGAAAGAGGGATTCAACTTGCCGGATTAAGGATCGTTGTCTCAGAAGTGTGCTGGCGATGATGACGAATACTGGATATGGAGGCGGGTTCAATTTCGGCGAGGGAAGAGTGATATTAGGCGTATCAATTTTCATTATTTCCGTTTGTTCTGCTAAGGGCTGGGCTGGTATAGCGGCGGGCTTGGGTTGAGCTGAGGTTTTGGTGGTTGTAAAGTAGCTGCTGTCGCCTAACTTCTGCCGTTTTGATCCTCGTAATGCGAGAAAGTTGTTCATTTCGTCTGCAGCTGAAAAGTCTCCTCCGATCAAGACACTCGGCCCGCTCAGAGTATTTAATATGTCGCTTCTCGTTGAACTAGCCATGCTTTTTCTTTTCAGATTGGCAGCATCCGGAGCACCTTGCTGTTGTAATGCGTTTTTCTTCAAAAAGTTCTCCACTGCGGCGCTCATGGTAACTGGTTGCTGTTCAGAGTTCATTGCTTCATCCTCAAAGAGGCCCATTTCAATTTCTTCATCTTCAGCCTCGTCATCAAGAGCCTTCAATCCCTGCGGTTTCCATGTAAAGTTCGAGCTGTCGATGATTCTCTCGCCTTTTTGGTCGTACACAAGTTGTTTCCATATATCCTTCTCTACAAATCCAGGCCCGTCTAGCAGTACGTCCGGCTTCCATCTGGAAAATAGATTCCACGGAAGCTTGTGGTTGATGTCTTTCATGCCTTTCAACTCGAATGAGGTATTACCAATGGCTAATCGTACCATATCTTTCTGTATTGTCTCGAGGGCCGCAGAATTCCTATGCCGTTCAATCTGTCCCCAAGGCGGCTCTGGCAATGATAAATCTATTATCGGCTCTGTAACTCGCGCCTTGGTAGACTCTTCGGGAGGTAGCTTCTCCTGCTCAACCATTCGCATTGCCTTCTTGTCGGCATCGCCAAACGCTTCCTCAAAATATCTTTCCTGAAACATGTCTGGAGTAGGCCGTGGTGGAGAAAGACTAGGTATTGTTTCCATAATTGTATTGAAATGGATATCCTTTGAAATTGCAACTGCTGGCCGAGGTGGTGTGAGTATTTCTTCGACCTTGAGATCCTCCAACTTGAGTGGTTTTGTTGCTTTCCTATCTACATCGCCAGTTACACCATCGAAGTCTTTGAGTGTTGATGGAGATGAAATGTTTCCAGTGCGAGCCTCTGCGTTGCGAATGGGTGTTGGCACATCTTGCTCAAATAATTTCTCTTCAATAGCTTGCAGCTCTGCGCCAATGAGTGACGGAGGATCTGAAAGTAATGGGACATCAAGCTCAGAAGAGGTTGGCTCATAAGGTGCATGCTGCGGATCTGAAGGAAGAAGAGGTGGGGTAACAGGCTCTAACGCGTTGCTCTTTAGTTACATATTAGCACTGGCCGAAATGCAAAGGAAGTGACTAACTCGTTCATAATTTTGCAGACTGTTCCATACCTTCTCCTCGTTTGCTTCTGTAAATTCCTCCTTTTCATCCTTCACAATACCTCCAAGATACGTCAAGATATCTTTGGTGACCATGAGCTTCTCTGTCTTCAGTTTTTCCAGCGTCTCTTTCCCGAGATCCCAAAGGTGCGCAGGAATACTCAATCCATCTCCGTTTTCTTCGTTGACATATTCCCGAGGAAGTTGGATTTCAGTCAGCGCTGGCTCGAATCCATCTCTTCTCGCAAATGCTTGACAGTCAAGTTCGTTATCGGTCCTCAGAATTGGTTCCTCTACCTTGAACTTCTTTGCCTCTCTCACATCTATTAGTGGCAAGATATAATCGACACTGGGTGCTTCTCTTTGGATCGATGATGTCAATTTTGCGCTTTCTCTTGATACTGTCAATCGTTCATTTATAGTGAACTTTGCAGTCACTGCTCCAAAATCAAGTTGGGGAACAGGGGAGTCATCGGCAATGAGGTCAGGAACCTGTGCTTGCAGGGCTTGTACTTGATCCAATGGGCGGGTATCCGCCAGATGGTTCAGAGCGACGCCGTGTTTTCGTGCATACTTGAGGACTGGGAGGTCTTCTTCTTCGCCTGAATCAACGGATTGCTGCGACTGTTGTGACATGACTGAAGGCTGCGCCCTTCAACCGAATAACGGATTTGGCTACAAACAGTAGTAGAGAGCAGTGATGTTCTGGTAACAAACTACATATATAGAAATATAATATATATTTTATCCGCCATGTAAGAATACGACGTCGATTGTGCTGTTGATACAAGAATGCGAATTGAACTCGACAACTGCCTAGAACAGACAAGGGCCATAAAAACGTGACCTGACCCGTACCCGAAGCGATTGGTTTTGCTTGAGAACAAAACAGCATAGAGCGACAACTAAATAAACAGACTGCTGCTGCCTTCTCTGTTCCAATATCGTTTGACGGTGATGACTATTCCGGTGATATCTTCTGCCATTCCTATAAAAGACACCAACTCTACTAATTGAACTTTTCAGGTCGAAGTAATTACCAGAAAATGCATATTTTGAGAGAGTACAAGCACGCACAGAAGGCGGTTATCGAGACACCTACCTAGGTAGGTACCAAATGCTAGGTCAAAAGCTGGTGCCTGAGAATCAAGCGGACTGTTCTTTGTGGAATTTGTCTCCCTATTCTGTTGCAGACTGGATATCGGCAGATGATGGCAAGCCTGCTCTTGCATGGTCATGTTCCTGTCCTTGAGCCCGGCCCTACACTAATAGAAGCCATGTAAGCAGTCCTTCTTCCAGGGTGGCCATATTCAATTCTTGCCAGACAGGAGTATGAAGATTCCTACTGCAAAACACTTCTTGAATAGGAATCACCGTCCATTCAGCTCATCGAATGCGTGCTTTAAGGTGACTGGCCGTTGCATCAATGGCTGTCGCAAACCCCACTTCAGGTGCTTCAATCTTTCCAAATACGAGATCCAAATCGGCTCTGTTTCCGTTATGGTGACTCAAGAGGAAAAGCAACGTGTCTTACTTAATACACACGTACTAGGGTAAGGTGCTGAGACAAACCTGCAAAGCTAGAGCAAGCAACTCCAAGCTTAGCCAAAGAACTCCCTCACACCCTCAGATAAGCCGCCGTGCTCAAAGGATGTATATCTTCATACCAAAGGCTTGGAATCCATGGATCGCATAACCAGTTTGCTATTAGCGTATGTGGGCCGACGAGAACAATCTTGCATAACGAGACACAAAGGACTGGGACATGCTGGGGGTGCTTCTGTTATAAGTTTTTTGCGTATCGGTTGAAGGATTTCCTGACAGCACCACTTCTTTAGCTCTCGGATTGATAAGCCTTGTTTGGGAACTTGTTGTCGATGGGGCTGCTGCTCCAATTAGCCACCATGGGCTCGCATTCTTTTCTGCTGGCCGAGTAACTCTGAGGGCCTCTTTGGCATACATCTTTCCGAATACGATGCTAATAGTTGATTGCAGGCTCCGAGCTTAACGTCACAATGCAACTCTTTTCCGGTGTTGGTCCATGTTACCACTGTGCAACGATAACATCAAGCCCACCTGTCAACTCCAGCAAGCTAAAGACTTCATGCTGTTCTCTTGACTATCGGAAATGTATGATTGGTTCGGTATGTCCGGGTGATGGTGATTGCCATGCTTCCAAAGACCTTTGAGATCTGAAGGATGGACGTCGTCGTTGCCGTCGGTTGGCCGATAACGCTAGAATAATCTCAAAACGCAGCCCCAAAAAACAACGATGGGCAGCAATGGGATGGGATATTGAAAATCGGAAAACGCATTTTTTGTCGCTCGCAGACGAAACCCTTCGAGTGTTAATATGAAAAGTTGAGAGCGTTGGGTGAGGATATATGTCTTCTCGGCCGTCCGGTTTCGCACGTGGCTTCAACCATGATCTTCGGCGCGACACCCACCTTTCTCCTCTTCCTCCTCTTTTCATCCACTGGCGTTGCGATAACACGGACTCACGACAGCACACATGATAGATCGATCCCCTTGGCTCCCAGCCTGCACGATGAGGGACCCAATTTCTGGCAGTCTGATCCACGGCTCACGACTCCATTTATGACGTGGACTGGTGAGATCGGTGATTCGACCACTCGGTCATGATTGCCAGGGTCGACCTACGCCGGAGAGGACTGCAAAGGGAGTGCAGTTGCAGGTCGTATGATCATGGCCACCAGGTTATTATACGATACAACATGTACGATCTCCCAGACTCTTATCCAGCGGATGCTGGCCAGACCGAGATGGATCGAAAGCGGACGGTCCATGTCTTGAGAGGTCCCGTGACATTGCGTCTTGAACACTTGTCATGGAGTACGAGATAACGATAGCGATGGCACACGGCGCACTCTGCCATCAAGGCTTTGCAGACCGCCGTTTCCGAGGCGTTGGATGATTATATATTGTGGATTTCCGCCATATAAAGTGTCGTAACTGAGCACGCAAGACTGGTACGGGATCGCGTGCGCCAGGAGAAATGTTCAAAGGACCAATGGCAACACGGTCCGGCCTGACGGCTTCATGTCGGGGTGCATAGAGGCGACCTTAGCTGATCTCCTTTTCAACGTCCTTGCACTTGGGGTTCCTGGAGAGAGTGAGCCCCATTCCACGTCACCCGGTCTCGGACTATTCGCGTACAACGACGATTGCAATATGAGATCAGAGCTCGATCCAGGAAGCCAGGACTGAATGCAGTGAGTTGCAACAGAGTCGATTTGTCAGTCAGGGAGGCAAGTGCACACACTACATGTCTAAGCTGATGGTTGCTCGCAGCTTGCATAAGCCATATATTTTGTCAGCAGCAAGGTGACCGTCACACAATCTCATCACCGTCCAAGAAAGGGTAATAAAAAGAATGCTTTTACCAGACCCAAACATAGCCTGTGGTCCAAGTGCATCAGGCAAAACATGACCAAATCGAGACAAGCTCATGTGGGGTAGGTTCCTCAGCTTATGCCAGTTGGTTTTTGAAACTCCGTGTGCGAGTAAGGATGGTGTGCTGGCTTGAAATGATGGTGCAATAGTAGCCTTAGTCATTGCCTCATCATGACTTCTGGCCTCCCTATATCTAAGCTTTTTCCCTCCTTCAAACGGAGCTCAAGTGTTCTCCATCACACTCAATCCTCATTGCTCTCCACTTAAAACTTTCCCATCTCTGTTGCGTTGTTCGATATTTCAAAAAAGTACATTTCATAAGTGCTTGCTCTTGGCTCAGGCCACACCGCCACAGATATCCAACACAAGCACATCATAAACACAAAGACATTTCAACATGGCACCATCCCTTGAACTCCGGTACGAGGAGACCACATCCCTTCCAGCAAAGGCTCCTTCCACGGGCGTCAAGTCTTACGTCCCGGGTCGTTCTATTGTCAAGAGTCAAGACAACTATGCCTATGAGGATCTGAAGCCGTATTTCCCCGACAAGCATTGGGCACCTTTGGAAGAAGTTCCGTACAGTGATAAGGGTCTTCTCGGATCTGAGGATTTCCACGATCTACTTTCAACAGCAACCGATATTTTCGATTACAACCCCAAGATAGGTACTGAGATTCAAGGCGTTGACCTGGCCAACCTCACCGACGCTGCTAAGAATGATCTCGCCCGACTTATTTCTACCAGAGGTGTAGTCTTCTTCCGCAACCAAAAGAACCTCGATATCGATGCTCAGAGAGAACTGGGGAAGTATTTCGGCACCTTGCACAAGCATGCAACGACCAGTGTCCCCAAGCGAGGAGATCTCGACGATGTTCACGTGGTTTACGCCGATGGGCAATCAAAAGATCAGCGTGCCTTATTCACACCGACATTCCTCTGGCACGCCGACGTAACTTATGAGCTCCAACCACCGTCCTACACTTCTCTGAAGCTCCTCTCTTCTCCACCACCAGGAGCTGGAGGTGATACGCTCTGGTCCTCACAGTATGTGGCATATGATACACTATCAGCGCCCATGCAAGCATACCTGTCTCAATTGACCGCCATCCACTCGGCTGATATGCAAGCACAAAATACTACTGCGGCAGGACGCACTGTTCGTCGTGCTCCAGTCACCACAGAACACCCTCTGATCCGCTCACATCCCGTGACGGGCTGGAAGAGTCTGTTCTTCAACCCTGGTTTCGTTACCGCTATTAAGGGCATTCCCAAGATCGAGAGTGATGCCATCATCAAGTTGTTGAATGAGGTCGTGTCCACTTGCCAGGAGGGCATGGTGAGATTTAGATGGGAGGAGGGTGATGTAGCTTTCTGGGATAACAGAGTCACCGTGAGTCTCTCTACCATATCTACTGCTCGCAAGTTCTCATACTGATTATGCCTCTAGAACCACACAGCTACTTATGGCTTTGCTCCACATCGTAGACATGCAGTCAGAGTTGCCTCTCAGGCTGAGAGACCTTCTCTCTCACCTGATGCAAAGAGCCAGGAAGATGATCTGGCTGAGAAATACAGCCTGCCCAAGGTGAACAAGGACGGCAGCCGCCAAAGCAACTACAACGACTAGTTTTTTGCATTCATGTTTTAATCCCAGTATACTTAGCGGGCGGGTTCTGAGGCGTTTTTTACTTGTTGGGCAAAATATGGATATCACGGAACGATATATGATGAATAAATGAAACCAAAATCTCTCGTTATAATGCCCATACTTTTATACTGTTATCAGGCATCTCTTCATCTGCTTCAGATTCTGATGATTGTGAATCTTCATCGTCACTATCGCTATCACTATCACTTTCGTCTCCGATCGTCGGGGCCGCTCTTTTGCCAGAGCTCGTTGCTACTACTGTGCCTGAGTTATGGACAATTGCCGATGTGATTGGATCTGCAGAAATGTCAATATCGATTCTGAGAATCAGTAAAAGTGCAACCTTACCATCATGAGCTCTCCACTGCCAAGACCTCTCAATAGCACCCTCGTTCATGCCCACATTCTCCCAGACCTTCACAACACCATCAGTTCCACCAGCCCAGACCTCGACCCCCGTCTCTTCTCCACCAGCAAAGACATCCACGCCGAGTCTCTGGTTCGTCATAGCCTCTCTCCCTTCCAGCCAACATACGAGTTTCCCCGTGACCCTGACATCGAACACCAACACTCCTCGACTCATTCTCTCCGCAACAAGAAGGTATCTCCCGCACGAACTCCACGCAGTCTGGCTCACCCCGGCTCCGCCAATCCCGCTATCTTTATCTGCAGCTCCAGCAATACTCCACGTTGCGACCGTCCCGCCCATGCCTCCAGCGTCATACAAGCCCACCCATCTCGTCCAGCTCCCTGCGGCAAGCATACCGTCTCCCATCTCCGAGGGCTGAAGTGATAATGTCGAGATAATGCCTCGCATTCCAACTCCGCCGCCTTTCATCTTGTGCCTCTTACTCGGGATCGTAGGCATCCTGGTCACTGGACCCTCTCCGCTCCTCTCCACATCGAATCTCGCAATCAAGCAATCCGTGCCGGTTAGAAAGTGCGTCCCGGGCGATGGCCAGAGGATAGACGACGGCTGGAGGTATGCTTCGGTCGTGGGGCAGATCAGGTTATACGTCGCGAGAGGCGTGCTTCCCGGCGACGGCGTGAGGATATTCTGTAACCGGATTGGGATATCGTGCGGTGCCGATAGATAGATCGTAGAGCTTGGCTCTGAGAGTGTGAAGTGCGGATAGATAGTGACACAGGACGTTGGTGTGGGGAGCGTGTGTGTGCTGTAGGGAGATAATGTGAGGGGTGATGCGGGGTCGTCGAGCAGCGTTGGAGGGAGGATAAACGTGCGGATCCTGTTGTCGGCGCTGGATGTGATGAGAGAGGTTCCATCTGCTGACCTGGTGCGAGTTAGAATCGCTTTATCTTGCAGTTATGGGTCGAAATGGGGCTCACCATTGCGCGCTCTTGAAGTAATTGGCTTCGTTCTCTTCTGCGCTCTTTGTTATTGGTTTTGGAGAACCACTCTCTCCGTTCAAACCATCCCTTGCTCTCTGTTCCCGAAATTGACTTTCTGCGATTGAGCAGCAGTATGTATCGGCAGTCGAGGCTACGAGCGTCGGTCTTTTCTGGACAGGCTCCTCTGTATGTGGCGGCGTGGACACAGCTTCGACAGCTTCCATCGTGGTTGTTGGTAAATAATCAAGCTCCAGTCTCTTCAACTCGCATCAAACCATTGGGCACCTGCAGCTCCTCCCCATGTAAATCGATTCGAGCTTGCCATGTTTTGTTCTTGCTCAGCACGTTTGGACGGGAGCTCTCTTTTTAGAATTATATTGCCGCTTCTCACCGCTAGCCAGCTTGGATATATATATCACACGTGATAACAGTCTTTTCTAGAGAAGGTTCTTGGTGGAGTGTGTTTTGTGTATTAAAAAGGCTTTGAGCATTAAATGTCTCTTGTTTTGGACGTCTCATGATATTTCATCAGTCGCTTTGAAGTAATATCCTTAATCCGGGTTATTATCAAGTGAGCCTGCTATTTTCTTGAAACTGGCATAATGTCTCTTCACCTTGACCAGTTGACGACTGAGAGGTTGGAACTAATATCTAGATAAGCTGATACTTTTTAAATCAAGAAAAATTTCAGTACCAACTTTAATCGATGCAATATTCAAACAGAAATTAGTTTGAAGTCAATTTGTTTACTGGTTGTACCGCATCTTTCGCTCTTGTACGGCTATAATTGATGTGCAGTTTTTGAGATTAGCTTGGCCCTTGGGATAAGCTTGATTTCATTATAGCATTAGATTTTCAGAATAGCGCTTTCAGACCTACCCGTAGCTTACCAGCCATGTCAAGACAAAGGAGACGCGCCTCGCTTAACTTAAGTGAGCGAGAGACTAGAACCATCAAAACACTCGAAAAAGACCCCAAAAAGAGAAGAGAATGAAAATGCCCAAAAGAATATGAACCAAAAACAAAATGGCAAAACGTAAAGACCCCTTTTTCAGCGTGTCGAGGCAATCACGAGAAAACCTGGCGGACCAGCATTTTTTCTTCGTTATAACGGGGCAGATTGTGGGACAAAGAGGGCCACGAGTCACGCCCACTCGCTCTTAAGCTCCCTCGATCTCCTACCACCCCGCCGAATTGATCTGATTTTCTTATTTGAACTTATATAGTAGGGTCGGGGTGCAGGTGCGGGGGCAAGTTGTTGCGGACCCGGGGTGTTTGCTATATTACGCGCTAAGCAAACTACAGTATACTAACTAAGTTAGAGCTTTCAACTATAACCTTATTTCAGATATCTCAAATCACGCCGCAAGCAATGAAACTGATCAGCGAATATTTAGATTCAGTTTCACTCAGTTTCTTCGACTTCAAAGAGGTCATACACTTTCAAGTCGCAGTAGAGCCTGGGTATCTAAATTCTAACGTGGACTTCAAGTCCTCAAGTTAACTCCATCGCACCATCCCGGAATTTATCTAGCAAGAATACGTACAACTCTGGAGCTTTTATTTTTATTTTTATGCTATCACAATAGGAGTCATATACACAGCTATTCAGCTTGTTTCTCAGATCATGTATTAGATCACATTGCATTGGGAAAGTTGCTCTGTTGCTCTGTTGCTCTTCGCTGACATTGAAGACTGGAGTGGATCAAGTGAACTCGATACAAATGTCGACTTGCCACCGAAGAAAGTTTCTCAGTACAAAGATACATTCGAAAATTCATTCCGTACGATCATAAGCTCGTACTGCTCACAGTTCTTAATCTTTTTAGGTGTGGATCATCATCTCATTATAGCTTAATTCAAGAAAGTGGCAGGAATTACAACAGAATTATAACTAACAAACTGCAAATAAAACTCACCATAACCTGGGGAAAACGCAAGCAGATATCATGACCTTTTGCTCGCTATTTTATTCCCTTGACTGTATTCCGGTAACGATTCGCCAAGTCCCTTAATTTACACATTTTTGAAGGCTGCAAGAGGGGAAAGGATGGTATGTAGTAAGTAGCATTTGGCGTAGATGCCCCTTTTTTCGCTTCTTAAAAAAGGCTGTCCAGTTCCAAATAAGTAGATAAGCTACATGCCTAATAATAATTGTAAATCAAGCTCTTGCACAGCAATTCCAGAACGAAGATTTACTGCCGCTGAAACGAGTGTTTAATTGGCCTGTCTGTAAACAGGATTGCACTATTCATATCTCCCATCAGAACAGCTCTTCCAACCACCATCTAAAGAAGACAAGAATATGCCTTTACCCCCTGTCCGTCCAGTCTGCCTCGGTATTGACTCTCTATTGAACAATCTTAACCTTTCCATATAGCTGGCCCAGGAATAGTGTAACTGGTCAGCGTGGTATATGGGTTGAAGTAAATTCCTGGGTCAGTCTTCTTATAAAGATCAACCCCAAGTGTCCCAGTGGGGTTTTGTGTGCCAGAGCCTGTGACATCAATGTTGACACAGAAAGGGTAGTTCTGTGTGCCACCGAGTGTGCCGGCACCGTGGCAGGCGATTATTTCGTGACGGAAAACGTAATGTCCTGCCATTGATTGTTAGTCAGCTACAGACTTCAAAGTCGAGGTAAAGAGGTAAAATAGGATGGATGGCATACCTGGAGCAAGAGTCTTTGGTACAGTGGTACTCCAGGTATTGTTGTTGGCGATCAGAGCACCGGAAGCCCATTTCTGGGTAGTGAAATCGATGCCGGATTCATCAATCTTCACAAATTTGAGCGTTTTCTTATCAACCTATTCGCCTTGCGACTCAGCAGATATTCTTGTTTCATTATCAGGATGATGGATTTGTTATATCGAAATAATGCAACCTACACTCTTGCAGTCCCCACCACAGTTGGCAACGTAGGTGATGACAGGGCCAATGTCGTGTGGCCAGGTGGTCCACTGAAACTGAACCGTTCCGCCAGCAGCTACTGTAGCGGATACGTTTGCATTGACTGCATTCTTGTGACAGACGATATCGGGAGTTCTTTGTGCAGTATTAGTACCCGGGTACCTTTGATGAAACAAGTGCTACATAGTAGTGCTGCGTACTGGTATTGATCGGGAGAAACGAAACCAAGATCCAATGCCTCTTCATACCACCCTGGTTGTTGAGGAATGGGAACCTTGTTGACAATGTCGTACCAATATGATACCTGCCATCCTTTGGTATAGGCATTATTTGCCACGATGCCAGACACATAACCGTGTGCCAGGGCAGGACTAGCAAAGATACTGAGGAGAGTCGCGATGCTGAGTACGGACAACATGATGAGTATGAAAGGGGTGGTCTGGATCCATGAGAACGACAGAGCGTTTGGAAGAGTATATAGACAGACTGGGAGGGCAGAGGAAAGATGCACGTCGAGAACGAAAAGAAGCGCGTGATGGTACTTGAGAGTCTCCAATATTGAGATAACCTAGTTATTGGTGCGAATTCTTCTAGATCTTGGAGTCGCTGATTGAAATTTAGAGTACACTATAGAGGCAGAATGGCCATTGGTGCGAATTTTCACAATTCTTGAAGCAGTCCGTGGATTCGCAAGCATCGATGTGATATCTCTAATTAAAATCTCAGCCAAGACAATAGTGCCTCATATATGTATATGCCGAGGCTTATGAACGAGGAAGTGGGCGGTCAGTGCAAGTTGGCTAAGCAAGAATGCAGAGCCAGGCATCGCCCTACTTATACTTCTAGCAGGTTTGAGTGAACAGCATCCGATAAAGACCTTTTGGCTAATTATTGAGGAAAAATTACATATCATTTACTGCCAACAGAGGAGGAAATCCAAACCGAATCTGGAAAAGGTTCTAAATTTAGCCTACCGCAACAGTTGTATCTTGCTGTCTCAATAGGCTCACCTTCTTGAACTCACGCTGCTGAGAAACTCTTAAGTTGGCTGGCCGGCCCAGATTAAATTACGCAACAGGTCAAATAGATGGACACGGTGCTCCTCCTGTCAGACTTCTACTGCCGATTTACGTGCTACCAGCTGCATATTACGTATTCAAAACCATTGGGGTCTTCAGTGGCCTTCGACTTTTGAAGGCGTTTGATTAATTGAAACGCAGCCAATTAATCAAAGAGGATTCAATTAATCAAAAATCTTCTAATTACCCAAAGAGCGTTACATTATCCAAAAAGCCTTTTGTTACGGCATTTAGGCTAGCTTGAATAAACGAATAGCCGACGAGGAAAGCGGAAGCGAGAGGGCACTACGATGCCTGGACTGAAAGAGTCGGCAGATGTCAACCTATGTTGACCTCTTTTTTTTTTTACCTTTAATGATTGGCAACTTGATGATTTGATTCAAGGTGTAATCTCATTCCCTAGCAATACCCCGATCTCTTCGGCTATAGCCATGATTCTCTCTTCGGTGAGTCTACGTCCAATGATCTGGACAGCGACGGGTGCGCCGTGATACATTTCGGGGTCATCTGATACTCGTTAGTACAGATTTGATCTTGGGTTAGAGAGAAACAGGGAAAAGAAGAAGAAAACCTACACTCATCCTGCACAACACCATCAATTTCCGACATCTTCTGGAAAGTTTCATTCTTAACATCTACATCCTTGTCTGCAAACGTCACCGGCACCACTACACTCGTAAAATCCAAAAGATTGATCGCAGACGCATACCCGTAGTACCGAAACTGGTCGTGTCTAATAGCCGCCGTCGCTGTGATGGGAGCAATAATCGCATCGAGTTCCCTGCCATGCTCGGCTTCGAACTCAAGAATCTTAGACAGATACTCGCATTGATACTTCCATTTTTCGAGGTGGACAGCCCAGAGTGCATTCATATCAATTTTTGGCAGTGATGGGTTGATAAGGTCTTTAAAGTTAGGTATTGCAGGCTCCCCGGAGGAGTTCAACACGGCGAATATGTCCTGGTGTGATTTTCTATTAATTTGGGAGCTTGACGAAGGAAGAGAGATATTACGTACTGAGCCACCATCAGAGGCATATATCCCATTTATTAAATCAACAGCAAAATCGTGCTTGTATGGTTCCCAGGGAAGTACGGTGTGGCCTGCTTTTTGGAGAGTTGAGACAACAGTTGAAATTCCACGGAGGATCGGTGGGTGTGGGAGAACCTCGGAGAGTTGTTAGCTTTAATGCTCATGTTGAAGAGATTGGAAAACCCAGAAACTCACGTTTCCATCGCAGTTATAGTAACCCAAAGTCAATCCATTAGATGATATTTTCGCTTTGATGGTGTCTTCTTCGAGACTTCTCCATGGCATGGGAATCACCTTTGAATCATATGACCATGGATTCTCTGCTAAGACTGAAGTAACAAATAGACGCATATCTGAGTCAAGTATAAGCCTATAAGATCGAAGAAAAGGAGGAATAGCAGTACAGACCTTGGATAGAATGAGTCAATGGCCCACAAACACTATGCACCGTCTCTTGACCCTCCATACTATTTGCCATTTTCGCATACGGCAACCTTCCATGACTCGGTCTCAAGCCATATAAGAAATTAAAAGCTGAAGGTACACGAATCGAGCCACCAATGTCGGTACCAACCCCGATAATGCCACCGCGAAATCCTACCATGGCCCCCTCGCCACCGGAGCTTCCTCCGCAAGACCAATTTTTATTTCGCGGATTGACGGTTCGGCCGATGATATTATTGATTGTTTCACAAACCATCAGGCTTTGAGGCACACTGGTCTTGACGTAGAAAACTGCTCCAGCTTTGCGTAGCAATGCCACGAGAACAGAGTCTTCTGTGTCGTACTTTCCTATCCAATCTACGTAGCCCATAGTTGTTTCAAGGCCCTTTATAATTTTAGTAATTCTGTGTGAGGATGAGAATTTCAAGACATACTTTGACACGGAATTGATCCTTAAGAGAAATTGGTAAACCATGAAGAGGACCAACTGTCTTCTTGTTTGTTGAATAATACTCATCAAGTTCTTTAGCTCGCTTCAGGGCAAGTTCAGGAAAGAACTCTAGAGAACAATTAAGCTATTATGTTTATTAAAATCTGCTCTGAAGTGAGCGGAGGAAGTCATAAGCAGCATACTAACTGGTGAGCTAACGCAGCTCTCTTGCAAAATGCGGTTGTGACAGCGACAGATGATAATTCTCCTTTCGCCATCTTATCCACCAGATCCGTCGCTGAAGATTCTGTGATGGCCAATTCTTCAGACGACATGATGCCGCTTTCCTTCGGGTACTCCATGACTGATAAGCCGGAAGGGGGGGTTTGGACTCGCCATTCTTTTGGGATGGTCGCAGCGATGCGAGCCTTTTTCTCTTCTGCTAATTCCTTCCAAGTCATAATGTTGGCTTGAGGTCTTCTCTGCTTATCGTGAAAGAATGAGAGATAGAGTTGAAGATATAATTAAAGGGTCCTGAGGTCATCATCATGCCGATCCATGACACCCCCTCTACCTTACCCCTCTCCCGCACACACTTAGTGATACGGTAACGGAGATCCTTATCGGCTATGAATGGCCGCTTCTTATTTGTCACAGTTGTCACAGCCAATTATCAGGCCTTATCTTATTGATTAATGGGTATTAAAAGCTTCGAAGCTTCATGGAATTCACCCCATGTTTGGATTCAGAGGATGCCACGCCCTGTGTTGACATACACGTGATATGTAAGCTTGACTTGTGGTTACACGTGACTTAAATTGACTCATCAACGACTATTTAAGGATGGTGAGCAATTCATGATTCCCTAAGATAATTTACCAAGACTGTAAGTGCCACATATAAGGTGACGTTTCTGGTCATTCGATTTTCATCATGGTGCTCTCAACCCCATTTCGTATTGATACCTGGTGTAAGTCTTCCACATACCAACACTCAGAGTTTTGCTAACAACTTCACAGGTCGAAACCATAAAGTAAGTCTGAGGTTTTCAGTTACTAAGAGTCGGAGACTGTCTAATTGTAGCTGCTATTATAGCCGTCCTCGACAAGAACACTCCATGGTATTTCTTTCTAAGGACAAGTTAGTGAGCACAACTAAACTGAATAGATTCGTGTGTTGTTCCATTAAGCCTCAATACTCTGTCTGGACTCTCCGAAGGGTCGAATACAAGTGCGCTGAGCCTGGATCTTCCACTATCCTATGGTTCTGTATTGGGATCACGAGGCCTTCGAGAGTCAGTTGCTGCTTTGTACAAGACCCAAGAATCAGCACCGGTCACCTGGGAAGATGTAATCATCACATCAGGAACGATATCTGCAAACTTTCTGGTTCTTGATACGCTCTTAGGGCCTGGTGATCATGTTATCTGCCAGTATCCAACATACCAACAACTTTACGAGGTTCCAAAACGCGCCGGTGCCGAAGTGAGTCTTTGGAAGATGAACCAGGAGGATGGCTGGATGTTGAGTGTAGATGTGCTTCACTCACTTGTGAAAAACAATACAAAGATGATTATCATCAAGTAAGCATTCTTAAACTATCCCTTGAATGTCATTGACGTATTCAGCAACCCATGCAACCCGACTGGCGCAGTTATACCTCGAGATACCATGCAGAAAATCGTTGACTTTGCCAAAGAGCGAAACATCATTGTATTGTGTGACGAAGTGTTCAGTCCCTTGTTCTTTGGAGAAGTCCCACCATCCATTCTCTCTTTCGGGTATTCCAACGTCATCTCCACCCGATCTTTGTCCAAAGGCTTTGCTCTCCCAGGTATACGTGTTGGCTGGATCGCATCACCGAGCAAGAAATTCGTCGCCCAAGCAGCTGATCTAAGAGATTATACCACGATTGCCGTCTCACAGCTCGATGATCAAATAGCTTCATACGCTCTCTCCGATTCTATACGCCCAAAGATTTTAGAGCGGAGTATCGATATCTGCAAGACGAACATCGCAACGCTCAAAGCTTTCATCGCAGAGCACGAGGAGTTTTGTAGCTGGGTGAAGCCCGAAGGGTGTGCCACGGCCTTTGTGAAGATCTCGAAGAAAGGTGAACCGGTTGATGACGTGCAGTTCTGCCTTGACGTATTGGACAAAGTAAAGCTGTTGCTTATCCCAGGAGGTGAGTGTTTCGGTACTGAAGGAGAATCAGATTACAAGGGATATGTTCGGATTGGATTTGTTTACGAGCCTGCCCAATTTATTGAGAATATGGGGTCGTTGAGGGAGTATTTCAAGATTTACTTTTGAGGTACTGAAGGAAGTGCACGGTTGGGATTTCTTTTGCAGACTGAGTTGCAGTATTCTTTTGCGGGTGGTGATTGAGCTTACATCAACTGAACATGGATATGACGCTTCTTCTTTGTGGATTGCAGCTTAGTCTCTCTTTCACTATTCTAGTACTTTTCATGTGCCTATTTCTTCCTTAACCATTTCCAGACATAATCTATAAACCTTCGAAGTATTGTGAACTTCTTATCTATAGTCTTCGACGTCTGTCGCTTAACTTAATAATTTCCCTGGACGAGCATCGTCGCCAAACGGGACGGTCAAAAGTTGGTGCGATACTACTAGTAGCAGTTTACTCTGTTTTAGAAGGAATATATTATATTATTAATATAAAGGACGGGACGGTCAAAAGTTGGTGCGATACTACTAGTAGTAGTTTACTCTGTTTTAGAAGGAATATATTATATTATTAATATAAAGAACGGGACGGTCAAAAGTTGGTGCGATTAATAGAAGCTTACTACGAATTAGAAAGAATATATTATATTATTAATATAAAAGACGGGACGGTCAAAAGTTGGTGCGATGCTACCGGTAGCAGTTTGCTCCGTTTTGGAAGCAACCTTATAAGGAAAGATATACAAGTTTTCCTCCAACAATAAGCCTTCATGGCCGAGTCGTCGGGACTCCAGCTTCGACTAAGCTTTACTAACATCTCTCAGGTACCTCACTCCTTCCACCACCTGCATTTCTTATCTTCTATCATTCCCTAGTATATATATATATTATGCGTATCTGGATATACCCTCACCGGTTATCGCCAGAATCAACAAGTCGGCACGCAGATGGATTCATTCATATGCTCAGGGCCAACCCGTAAGTTCTCCCCCTCCACTCCCAAAACCCCCCCGACGGCTCGGCCAAGAATCTTTTTTAGCGTTTTTTTTATTTTTATTTTTATTTTATTTTATGTCCTCCTAGGTCCCGAGCTCTCAGTAGCTATGGATTCTTTTTGCCGCGATTTTCCTGTTTAGATATTGATATATTAAGCTGATGTTGCGTTGTGATTCGTTAACACAAGACCTGGCAGGTCTAGCAATTTGATATAGTTAAATAGTTGCATGTTGCAAAGTTAACCCAGCGATGATGTTTAGAAGACATGGAGAGATTGAAAGACTATGTTAAATTCATACTAGCTATAAACGCCAGATGTCCAGGTTATGACCCCTGAAACAGACGATCAAGTTTACCGACGAAGAAAGGGGCAACCAGCCCAAGATATCACTAAGTCCAAAAGTCACCAATTAGTAACAAGCAAGGGATTTTGTTGCACGTCGCAAATTCTGAAACGCAGCATCAAGGGAGATAAAGAGAGCAGGTTTTTGTAACAGAAACAAAGGCGTTCGGCGAGGTGCCGGATCAGGTAGGTAGAAGGAGCAGGAAATCGCTTTGTTGGCCGCCGCCGCCCACTTCCACAGTAAGCGAGATGACATTGTCGGAGATAACGCGTATGCGTTATGCCTTGCCGACATGCGACTTGCAACAGCTTCGTCCGGTTTCAAATTGCACTTCATTTCGTATGCTGCCTCTAAGATTTGTTGTGGTTGCAAAATTGCCTCTGTTGATGGCGTGGAAGGGATTTTGCGCCTTCCAGAAGGTTTTTGTAGCTCGCGGCCATTATGCCTTGTGGAAGTCGACGTGCAACAGATGGTCCTTTTGGAGTTAGTTTTGTTGATCCGTTCGGCGTAATACTGAAGAGGGAGATTGTTTGCTCGACAGATACATGTCAAGTCATTATGCCTTGCGGCTCAGATGTGCAACAGGAATTTTATCTCATCGCGGAAGATGCTCAAGGTGGAAATATTCTGGAATGTTTCTTGGGCCAGGAAGGTCAACGAGAGGGGACTTGAAGGATTATTGCCTGCTGGCTCCCACTCAATTAGAAAAAAGCCCTTTCGGCTGCAATGAGCTTTCAGTTCTTGCGGAACCGAGGCCTGGTACTTGCATCCACGATTCCTGTTATTGTAGGCTTTGGAAATGAACAGGAAGAATCAATAGGACTGGTCAATTAATGGTAAACCTGCGAACTCAGAAAGTTATCTGATAGTGGGTGGCCAGGATGAAGTTCGTATCAAGGTCCTCGTCTAGAGCAAATAATTGATTTATCCTCGCCAAATCCTCCTGGGTACTTTCTAGGGGCTGGAACGCTATTTAATTATTATCTTGGCTGATCATCTCCGAAAATCATATCTGGATAATATTTATTGTTGCCGCTCTGGTTATTTGCCTTTATCAAAGAGTTTGAAAATTTCGTGTCAAAATTCTAGTTCGCCAAACGAAATATGATGGAGTGGTGGTTTGAGCTGTAAACCACACCCAACCCAGCCTTCTCTGCCCTGTAGATTTATATATTTGCCTGGATACATGGAATCAGAACGACGAGAATCGGTCGTCTTTGAATCTTCAGCTAATTTATCTCCTTTCGTCGCTCTGCCGTTGACCTACTATTCGTCCCTCGTTAGTCAGCTCAGTTCTTGTCATCATCTAAGAGCGTACGATATTTGGGGGAAGGATTTCTGTTAGTAGTAAAAGGTATTTAAAATTGAGAGTTCGTTCAATCACAATGCGCTCAGTCATGGATGAATATTCAAAATTGGGAAAGCAAGCGTTCTTCCTTATAACAAGTACAATGATCAAGAGAAGGCAGAGAGACCTCAATGCTTGTAAGAATAGCATTCAAAGTGCGAGTTTCTCAAGAAGAATGGGCATCGGTGATGATGTCACGGGAAACGAGTTGAGTAACGCGGTAAGATAATAAAAAATAAGAGGGAAGCAGCGCAGGAAGTGTCGCCTGAAAAGGGTTAGGGACGACTAGGTAAGAATGAAGCCGGGAAGGCAAGTGGTTTCTGGAGAAATATTAGTATCTGGTTTGAAGTCATTATCTATCATCTGCAGTATCTTTAGATCTGAACGGCAGATTTCGGCGATACAAGTATAATATTATCTTCGCGCCGTATGAGCACCCGCCCGCCCACGAAATAGCTTTTCTCAAGTCAAGCACCCGCGAAGTCGTTCTGAAGTTTCGCCCTAGCGATTCCTTTCGAAGTTGACTGCGACAAACTCATCACACCCCAGGCAAGGCGCAGTGGACATATTGTCACCAAGATTGTTGGCTAACGTGTTGAGTTAGGTCGGCACCGAAGATGGAAGAAATAGAGACACTCGCCGATAATCTTACCATGTCGCAACCCCAAGTTTTCCCAACAGAGATCTGGATCATGATCGCAAAGCATCTTGATCTCAAGGATCTGCAAGCACTCCGGTTAGTCGCACGTGAGCTAGAGGGCGTTGGCTTGGAGCGCCTCTTCGAGACATTTATATTCCGACCCGACAAACGAGACATCGAAAGGGCAGAACGAATGGGCCGGGAGACTCCCACATTCTTGCACAAAGTCAAATGCGTCCGATTCGAAACCGGCATTATGGAGGTGAGAAGGGCGGCTGGGGCTTTGGCACACGTGCTCTATAACGACCGTAGAATGTATAGCCCTGGATTTGAGAAGCTGGCCTTCAAAGCAGTTCAGGAATACGCCCGATGGAAAAGTCTCCAAAAGAAGGTGGAGCAAAATTACATCCATGGATTGCGCTTGACCCTCGCTCTTCGGGGAATGAAAAACATCGATACCGTCGAGGTAATTAAGCGAGCGTCGTCGTTCAAGAGTACATTGCTGCTGAGAAGCTGGATGTGTGATTTTCCAGATCATGAATTCACACGTTCCAGGGCTGAGCTTGTGGTGTTGCTTGAAGCCCTGGTTCAAGCCTCGATCCATCTGAAGCACTTTAGGCATGACGAAATACCTATCAATTTCTTCCGTCGACTCCCTGGGAAAATTGCGAGCATCTCTCCCTGCCTAGAAAGCCTCGAGAGTCTCCATCTCTCCTTTGTGAGCCCAGATGGTAAGCCTAGTCGATTCTGGCGTGGGCTTCGTCTGTTCATGCGCGCTGCGCCTAAGTTGAAGTCGTTGAGGCTCGGGTACACACCATGGTATTACGAAGACGGTTTCTTAGACCCCTCGATGTCTCATATCAAGTTGCAAATGGTTCAAATGATACCACTGAAAGAGGTATTCGAAGACTTTACATGGGAATATCTAAAGACGCTTCGATTCGACGGGCTTCTGACTTGCGAAGAGAGTCTTAGAGTATTCCTACTGCGTCACTGCTCGAGTCTCCGGGAGTTGTTCATACACAACTTGGTACTTCGGAGGGGCAGTTTCAAAATGCTGTTTTCCGTTCTCAAATATCAGCTTTCTTTGACCGAGCTGCATTTATACGGCGTACTGAAAAAGAGCCACGGACGACAAGAAACGTGGTATTTCCCGACTCCACTTGATTTAATAGAGCCACAGCGCTATCCGGGCTACGATTACTTTCTCGACGGTCGTACCCCTTCGAAGACATCCAAGTTGGATCAACAGGACATCGTTATCGATAGAATCGCATTGCCGCCCGACTTGTATGACTTGGCTGTAGAAGAGGAAACACACTACGCTATAAAATCGGGTGATGTAGATGAGCAGGAGATGGACATAATTGACAAAGCCGAACACTGGCGTGAGTTGCCTACCGTGTTCGATAAAGAAGATATCGAGGAGAGTGATGATGATTCAGGCTACGATTCATATGGTGAGGATGAAGAAAGTTTTGATGAGGATGAGGAAGGAAAATTTTCTGAATCAGATATGGAAAAAGTTGTCAAAACCATGATCCAGGTTCTGATGAAGCGATAGCGTTACGCACTTGGGAAAGCTCTAGATCTCTTAAATAGCCCCACTGAAATAGTAATTCACAACATGATCACAGCATCATTCTTGCTTGTATCTGCACTTTTCTTTTCTCTTGTTTCTTTCCTTCCCCCAAATATATCGTATCCATCCATTCCACGCCAATACAATACATAGCCGTTGGATTATATCCAGGACCCCCAGGCCCTTCCAGCAAATGGCCCAAGTGAGGCCAGCAGAAGGTCTGTTGTAAAATATAATCGTGAACGGAGTTGGATAGGGATCTTGCTTGTACTGCATAGGCACGGGATGGAGAGACGCCAATGCCAAACGGAGGAGTTTATGCTTCCACCTCTGTGCCATGGCGCACCGCTCTTCATTCTATGGCTGTCCATTTTGTTGGTATTTAGATCATTCGGGAATTCTGTTTTATCTAGGTACCTACTTGTATCGTGGTAACCAATAAGCTTGCTCACTGATCTCGCGAGAAATCGAGTGGGCGAGGGAGGTACTGAACTTGGCAAGAAGCCCATTCATTTCTAAGCATGTAGAATCTAGTTTGACAGCTTTGCATCAAACAGCAGTTATGGTTCGATCCACAGATTGGACACAATTATGGGTCATCAAACGGAGAGATGTATAAAAGGGTAGAAGTACGTCTTATTCTATTATAAAACACCAATCTATGCCGTAAACTAAAAGCAAAAGAACACTTTTATGTCTCATGAAACGCTCAATCATCCTCATCACTGAAGACCTCCTCTCCTCTCTTTCTCCGAGCCATGCGGTCCTTCTTCTTTTTCCGCAACTCAGCTGATGTGAGCTTCTTAGCCTTCTTTGTAGACACAATCTTATTACCCATAGCATCGAACTTCTCCTCTTCTGTGAAAGGAAATGAGTTAGCAATTGTATGGATTGGTAATCGTAAGTGGGAGTGAGGATGTCGCTTGACGATGCCACGTGATGTCGCTCAACATCAGGAATAGCGAATGTTGACATGAGAAAATGCAAAAAAGCTTACCTTCATCATCATCACCCTTCAATCTTGGTCCAGAACCCTGTCCGCTAACCCAGTTGTGACCCTAAGCAGGTTAGTTAAAGCCTATAACAGTGTTGGATTCAGATAAACTTACAGATGGAGTCATCTTTCCGTCAACGACAGCCCAGACTTCCTCAGTCAAATCCTTGGTGAATTCGGCGGAGTGAGTAATGATGATAACACCACCCTCGAAGGTCTTAAGAGCCTTTGACAAAGCTCCAAGAGAGTCACGGTCCAAGTAGTTGGTAGGTTCGTCAAGAACGATCAAATGAGGTCGTTGCCAAGAGCAAGCAGCCAAGACAACCTTGACACGCTGACCACCAGAGAGACCCAACATACGGGAATGAGAAACAAGCTCGGCATCAAGACCGAAGTTGGCGCAGTGCTGTTCAATTTCCTTTCGGACCAAAGGTCTGAATTGACCACTGGCGAGAGCCTCCTTCTGATCAACATCGGCAACCATCTTTTGATGGGAAGCCAAGATCTCAGTACGGGGAATCCAGGCGTTGTCTGCAGTCATCATAGGAACCCATCGCTCGTTCTTCATGCCAACGTTCTCTCCGAGAGCGAACGA
Organism: Pseudofabraea citricarpa; assembly: GCA_029641185.1. NCBI lineage: Eukaryota > Fungi > Ascomycota > Leotiomycetes > Helotiales > Dermateaceae > Pseudofabraea > Pseudofabraea citricarpa. The sequence continues at coordinate 767,133 of JAPWGK010000018.1, forward strand.
ACACTCATACTCGTAAGAGTTCTTGAACTTACGACGAGAGTGGATACCAATAACACGACGTTGAGAACCCTCGACCTTGTAGATCTTGTCCATAGCCTTCTCGTCCTCATCAGTGACGATCTTGTTGGCACGATCCATGGTCTCACGATCTTCACCAGTCTGGAAACGCCATTGGATGTACTCGGAAGGAGTCTTCTCCAAGTGGTGATCGATATGGGCGAAAGCGTGTTGTTTAATGTAAGCGATACGGATGTTCTCGTGGGTGTAGACATCACCGATGGTTGGGATAAGTTCACCGGTCAAGACGTTAATAAGAGTAGATTTTCCGGCACCGTTGGGACCAATAACGGCAATACGGGAACCAAGAGAGCACTGGAAGGAGATATCGGTAATTTGGGGCTTTGGGGTACCTGGGTATTGGAAGGTCATCTTGCTGACACGGACGATGGCCTTAGCCTTGGTCTTGACACCTTCAAGGAAACCTGGCTCAGGGAACTTGAACTCGATATCGGAGGCACCAAGCTCGTAGTATGAGCGAGCAGATGGGCACTTCTTGACGAACTCTCTCAAGTTACCGCGATAACGCTTGAGCTTGTATCTCTCGTAGTGGATGATGTGTTGGCAGACATTGTCGAGGAAACCACTGTCGTGAGAAACGATGATGGAGGTACAAGGAGAGTTTTGGAGATACTCCTCGAGCCATTTGACATTCTTGACGTCCAAATGGTTGGTGGGTTCATCAAGAAGGAGAATATCAGGGTCCTCGAACACAGCACGGGCAAGAGCCAACTTCATCTTCCATCCACCGGACAAGGCAGTGATCAAGTTGGAAGTCATGTCAGGGGTGAAACCAAAGTCGCCCAGTTGCTTCTCGACCTCAGCTTGGGAGGTGGTGACACCAACCTCAGCAAGCTTCTTCATGGTCCAGGCAATGGTGGTCTGCTCAGTATCGGCAGAGTCGAGATCGTGCTCAACGAACACAGTCTTGACCTCGCTCTTCTTGGGGAAACCCTCGACTTGCTCGTTGTTGATAGCACGCATGAGGGTGGACTTTCCAGAACCGTTAGGTCCGCAAAGACCATATCGCTGACCACGCTTCAGGCGGAGATGGGTCTGGTTGAGAAGAATCTTGGCACCATAAGCCAAGTTGAATGTGCAGTTGCAGAGATCCTCTCCCTCCTCGTCGTCGGCCTCCTCGGCATCCTCAGCCTCAGCGAGAGGAGAAGCCTTCTTTCGGAGATTATCGACAATGTTTTGGGCATCGGATTCGCCAAGAATGGCGACAACATATGGCTTAAGGTTGGAAGTCCAGCTGATGGTATCAGCATCCTTCTCGTCGATGAGTTGACCGGCGATGGCGGAGATATATTCAAGGGCTGGCTCAAACTTGGTGATTGCGGCCTTGTGCTTGGAGGCAAGGATCTCCTTGAGGATAGTAAGGACAGTGGCAATATCACCGGCGTGGGAAACCTCTGGGAACTTTCCATCTGGGCCAACAGCACCGACACGCTTGAGGGTATCGAGACCTTGCTTGGTCTTCTCACGGGCCTCGGGGTCAGCCAAGTTCTCGTAGTTCTTGATCAAACCAGGCATGAGCTTTGGCAAGAAAGCGGCGACAATGTTGGGGTCCTCGACCAACTTGCACATGTTGTCGACAATAACGGCAGACTTTCGCTTAATGGCAGTCTCACGCTCGGAAAGACCACGATCAAGGAGGGGAACCATGATGGCGAGTGTTGGCTCGTGGACATCGGTAACGAAGGTGGTGGCACCGAGCAAGTGAACGGTCTCTGGGACGTTCTCTGGCTTGGCGATACACTTGATGAGTTCGGGAATGAAACGGTCGATATCCTTGTTGACGATAAGACCGCAGACCTTCTCCATGGTACCATAAGCCATCTTCTTGACTTCTGGCTTTGTGTCCCACATTGATTCGGAAACGACTGGAATGAGTTCTGGTACGCGGAGGGCGAGTTGTGCTGGGGAGCTCTTAACGAGCTCCTCGATGAAGGTCAAACCAGTGATCTTCTCTTGCCATTTCTGAGCGGTCAAGATGGAGTTGATGACAGGCTGGAGAACAATCTTGACGGCGTTGGCGCTGATAGCCTTGGCGATCGCAAGAGCTGCGGCGTTGGCTGCATTTCTGACTGGAACAATCTTGTCACCAACGGCGGCGAGCACCGAGCTGAGAAGGACAACGAGGTATGGCTCGACGGCTGGGGAGATCTCAGCGTGCTCAGCAATAGCCTGGATGGCATTGAGAGCCTTCTCCCGAATGGTAGCATCCTTCTTGTTTGCTAACTGCTTCTTGAGAGCCTCGACGGTCCTGTAGGGAATAATTGTCAGCAACGTTTTGAGATTTCAAGGGAGAGCAAAATCTGCAGTGAATCTGCGACCGTGGCGGTCGACCCCATGCAAAATGGGGGTTCAAGAGACAGGAAACGGGTCAAAACATAGGATATCCTTTGCAGAATGATTCCCGTTTCAACGTATTCCCCCTTCGGCGCAGATGATAGCAGTCGGAGTTGTATTGGAGACGTACTTGGTTGGGGCATCCTGCTCCTCAATGTTTCCATTGATAAAGGTGGCCAAGTTCTTGGTGGCAGCGTTGATGTCTTCCTGTGCCTTGGAGACAGTCAACTTTGCCATCAAGTCATCGAGGACCTTTATTGAGTTCTTGTTTTCGGCCATCGTGGATGCTGGTGCAGATGATGTTGCTGCTGGCATTCTGGAGGGGGAAGATTTCGATGATAAGAATTTATGGTGGGTTGAAAAGTGCGAGGGGCGCTTCGAACACGCTAGCACCGCGGGAGGCGAGTCGGTGTACGGTAAAGTGGGTTTTTTCTCTATCTGGCCCGCAGTGAATTACAGGTAAGCGATATGCTTTGGATCTCGCAGCTCTTGGATCAAGAGAACGAAGAAAAACAGCAGACAAGAAAAAGGAGAGGAGAGTGAAGATTGAGGATTGGGGGGGAAGGTTGGCGTTTTGGGGGGGGAGTCTCGAAATTTAAAAGGGTTTGTTTGTTCGCCGCCTTGCTGTGCCAAAAAAAAAAAAAAAAAGAAAAAGGATTAAAAAAAATTGTTACTAGCGCCAACCCTAGCGTAGGCTAAAATCGAAACATAAGCGAGGAGCTCGGCCATAAACAGATGTTCCAAGTTCCACCACCACAACTTTTCCCCGAACATGGCATGGGATCTATCGAAGGTAAATCATTCTCTCTTTCTAATCAACCCACCAACTCTCCCCTCACTCTGGGAGCCATTACAAGAATCACAATGGCGACAATCTCTCTTGTAACCAGAAGAAAAAACAGCATCAAATGCTTCAACACTTCTTTTTCACCGCCCTGAGACGGCAGCATCGCGTTTCCCACAATAACACAGCTTCGCCACAACGTGTCCTTTCCCAGGGCATGTATCACGGAGCAGGACCAATAAGAGCCATGGTTCCTGTCAGCACATCTGCATGAATGGCACGGCTGCGCCCCGGCATTTCCAGCCTTATCTCAAGTACCCCAACATATGCTTTTTCCAGCACGAAAAAGGACCTGCGTGTTCGGGATCCCCGGCCTAGCACGAGCTGCTATTGTACTGTACAGTTCTTGCAGGAGAGGGGAGGGCTCTGCGCAAAGCCTCAGCCGCTACCGACCACAAATAATACTGGTACCGTACAGGACGGAAGATTATGGCTTGCGAATGCATCTGGTCTCTCACACATCTTCTAGAACGATGGACTACTTTACCTCACTCCTCCCTTTAATCATCGATCCCCTTGACGACGGTTTCAGGCATGCGACCTAGACCAACTCTGCTGATCTGCCTTTATTTGCTCCGAACAACTGTCGACAACTAACCCTTCCTGACTCGCCGGTCCAGTCTTCTTACTAAGGTTCCACGGCAGTGCCGCCCTCGACCACGCAGTCTGAATCAGACGGACAGCAGTTCTGCATACGACTTTTCCCGTTCCGCCACTGCTTGATTCATCTCTCGTCAGCAAGCCACCAACATGGAAGACCGAGTCAGAACAAAGTGAAGGAATTTAGAGATAATTTTGATATCCTACCCCAGGTTTCGCCTGATATGCTCCACACGCGATTGCGATAAGAAGTGGGTCTCGTGCTAGTGACTTGTTTCCTTTGATGGTTTTTGACGACTTCACGAACTGCTCCGTCTTGTCAGAACAATGAGCAATGTCACGAGATCTGGGATTCGGCGGCGGCGGTGAGCGTCTCTTGAAAGAACAAATCCCTTGAAATTGTACATCTCGGACTACATAATAAATTCCATCTAACCAAACGTCTGGCGTCTAGAGTGAGTAGTTGACCTTGGAAGCAAAGGATCGTTCCAGTATCATCTCCTCTAACATTTCATTCTTTGCTCAACCGAGTCTCCTATTCGAGAGCTAGCTATTCACGTGCTGGATTCCACGTGCAAGCGCCAAAGCTTCCCAAACAGGTCGTGACAAGATTCTTGACAGCCATCACCCTCAGAACTCAAATATAGTTCAACGTCTATTCTGCCGGGCTCAGCCATCCCACCTTTGGAGCCTCATCTTGACAGCAGGATCCAGTTACTGGGCTCTTATTCGTGCCTGCAAACTTGTTGCGCAAGAAAACGTCGCGGAAAGTCGGTTCACAGGTGGATCGACTGCGGAGACCATTTACCCGGCCATTTTACCAGGCGAATCTGGTCCTCGTTGTACTCAGACATCGTCACATCGAGCTGCTCATCTTTATTTTCCAGGCGCATTATGTAGTCCATATATACGAGGGAGAGCCTGCCTGGCTGTCTTGACTCTTGCTTTCTCTTCCTCTTCAATTTTCTGCGCCAAGAAAATCTAAGAAGCCTCAGAAAATAACACCACTGCCCCACATTATAGTTCTCAATATGTCGAATGGAATACTCAAAGTCGAAGGTAGGCAGGTTGTTGATGCTAGCGGTGCGCCTGTCATTTTACGAGGAGCAGGTCTTGGAGGATGGATGAAGTTTGTTACAATTCTACCAGGTTTCCCTACTTCGCTGACTGGTCTCAAGTATGGAGAACTTCATTACTGGTTATCCAGGCCACGAATCCCAACACCGAGCTGCCATGCTACAGGTACTGGGCCCAGAGAAATACGAATTCTTCTTCGACAAATTCCTCGAATACTTCTTTACCGAGGCAGATGCAAAGTTCTTTGCCAGTTTGGGGTTGAACTGTATCAGAATACCTTTCAATTACCGACATTTTGAGGACGACATGAACCCGAGAGTATTGAAACAAAGTGGATTTAAGCACTTGGACAGAGTCATTGAATTGGTATAATAATTTGGTTTTGGACTTTCATGCTCCAGCTAATTTGTGGCAGTGTGCTAAGTACAAAATCTACACCATCTTAGATATGCATACCCTTCCCGGTGGTCAAAACCCCGACTGGCATTCCGACAATCCTTCAAACTATGCCGCATTTTGGGACTTCAAGGATCATCAAGATCGCACAATTTGGCTTTGGACTGAGCTCGCAAAGCATTACAAAGGAAACGCATGGTAATTTTCGCTTCTGCTTTATCTAACATATTTGCTGACGTTATTTAGGATTGCTGGTTATAATCCCATCAACGAGCCTTGCGACCCACAACATACCCGTCTGCCAGCCTTTTACGATAGGCTCGAGCCTGCAATTCGCGCGGTTGATTCAGAGCACATTCTCTGGCTCGATGGAAACACATTTGCGATGGAATGGAAGGGATTTGATAAAGTGCTTCCCAACTCGGTATACGCACTACACGATTATACAACGATGGGATTTCCGACCGGTGAACGATTCAAGGGCACCTCAGAACAAAAGACCAAGTTGGAGCGTCAGTTTTTGCGGAAGGCACAATTTCAGCATGAAATGAAAGCTGTTGCATGGAATGGCGAGTTTGGCCCTGTCTATGCTGATCCGCGCATGGATACCAATGCCGATGAAATCAATCAAGAGCGTTACAATCTTCTGGGAGCACAACTCGAGGTCTATGACAAGTACTCGATCCCATGGAGTATTTGGCTTTACAAAGACATTGGAGTACAAGGCATGGTATACACCGATCCGAACAGCAAATGGAACAAGACGATCCAGCCATTCTTGGACAAGAAACGCGCTTACCAGCTAGACGCATGGGGTAAATACTCATCTCAACAAGTCTCGGATGTCTTGAACCCCTTCGTCAAATGGATCGATGAGATCTGCCCACAAGCCAAGAACCTCTACCCTACACCCTGGGCCACGGAGAGACATCTTGAGAGAGCCACACTGCAAACCTTCTTGAGCCAGGCTTTCTCAGCAGAGTTTGCGGAGCTGTTCAGGGATATGTCGCTCCAGGATCTGGACGAGTGTGCGAAGAGCTTCCATTTCGAGAAGGTTCTTAAGAGAGATGGGCTGAACAAGATCATGAGTGATCATGCAGAGGTTGCCTTGGGTAAGACGTACGAGTATAATGTGAAACCTTCTGATGAGGGAGAGACCTTGGGGTTCTAGATGTATCTTTTCGTTGATGCTGCTATAAATCCCGTCTTATCTTAATTTCCAAAATGAACTTCTTTGCTATTCATACTACTTGCTCTGTCAAGTCCTGCTTTGCACTTATGATTTCAAACTTGGTAATAATATATCCTTCTGTACCCGTTCCCTCTAGCCTGTGCTACTTTAGGCAGCAGTTAAAGTTATATAAGACTTGAATAAAGTATAATCACCTTCTATATAAAACGTATTTATATCACATACAATCCCTCTTATTCTATATATTCTATACGTTGTATATATTCCAAATATTATATAAATTAAATTGTATATATTATATGTTATATTATATATATATATATATATATTCTATATTTGTTTTCTATTAAAAGTAATTGGTAGTGCTACAACCACTAACATAAACATCAAATAACCTTAAGAGGCACATAACTATCATATAAAGCCGAGAGCTATAAAGCTCACAAGGCAAATAGCTGACAAGCGTTATATGGTATTATATGGATTTACGAGTATATAGATTGCAATAATTCTTAACTAAGTTAGAATGCCAAAAGGTTCGCATTATACTTCTCAGGGTCACCTGATCACCTGATAAAAGAAAATGGGCATCACCTGGTCTCGGGCCGATAGCTTCCCGGTCGTTTAACTTATTCCACTCCCTATAAGAAAAGAGAAACAGGCCGATATTGGGATGACAAAAGGCATAGAATTATTGTGGGTGATTTAGGGTCTCAAGGTAAGTAAAGCTAGCCAAAATTGACGAATTATATCTGTAAGGTATGCAACAAGTTATGTTAGAGATATGAAAGGGTTGGTAGTGTCTGCTCAAGATCTCTGTAGCCACATGTGGTAAGAACAGATGAGGGTTCAATAGTATTTCATTTTTGTGGAGAGTTTCCATTTATTGCGGTCGTTTATCTTTATGTAAACCGAAGGAAGTAATTACAGCGCTACGAGCCAGTACGCTAGGTAGCTAGATACTTGGCAATCGTTACTTCTTGACCACCGGGTTCTTTGATATCCAAGATGCCCTCCATCATCTCATCTATTCTCAAAGTCTCACAGCAGCGTCATGACACAACTCGACCTGGACTGCAGGATAACCGTTGACGCACAATAAATGGCCGACCTGATAAACACACTCGCGAGCATCCTGTACCGATTTGGGAAAGACCGTGACGCTAACCATGACACACTGGTGAAGCGAGGGCGGGGGAGAAGGCGAGAAAGTAAGTGCAGGACCAGGAGCGACAATATGTCGAGTGAGCAATTCAATAGCACTGCCCTCTTGATAGGTAGTCTTCTGGCCGTGCCGATCAACGATATCTCCGAAGGCTTGCAGAAGACGCTCCCAATCTGGCACAGATGGACAGCCCTTCGCCGTGGGATCCACGGGGCCGTAGACAACAAAAAATCCGCTGTTATCCGCCAATGCGTCGTGGAGTGGCTTCGGAGACATGAGAACGCTGACGGGTGTTCCCGATTGAGACCAGGAGGCTACCGTCTGGCAGATGTCGGTAAGGTGCGAAAAGGGGCCGTAGAGGATGGCATGCTGAGCAAAGCTGGTATTCTTATCCTCCTCGCCTCCCTTCTTCTTGTCCTGGTCCTTGTCCTCGGATCGCAGAACGAACATGACTCTGGCGCCGAACACGACTCTGGCGCCGCCCTTTCTAGACTGCTGAGAAAGGATCCGAAGCCGAGCATTGCCGTCTTGAGTTCGCCCTCCTTCTACCTCTGATGACACCCGGTACAATGTAGCTTTCTCGTGCGTAGACATGAACTTCTGGCCTTTTTGTGAGAGTTCTGGCGTTGCGGGCCTACTTGAGCTCATGCGCGGTCGAACACGAAGATACTGACTCGACGCATTGGCTTTGGCGGCGGCTGGTGGCAAGATCTGAAAATGTGCTCCGTCGAGCTCGAAGCACAGCTCGGTACTACTGGGGTCTTTTGATTGATTGGACATGTTGAAGGACGTACAGTGTTGCGTTTCATTTGATAGAAAAGCGGTGTTTGGTGATATGAGGGAGGGGGGTGAGATGGGCTGGTGGGATTTCTCCTTAATGGGATCTATTGGTTGTAAGAAGAAAAGCAGATGTCCGCAGGCGCGAGGCTGCTTTAAATAGGCTGCCCCCTACGGCTAATTTCACGCGCTTCTTCATATTCAGCTTGAAGTTGTTATTAAGAACAATCGATAATCTATAGTTTAGAAATCATTAATATTGTTGTGAAAACAAATGAAAGCTAGAACATCAGCTTGTCCCAAAAGGCTACCAGGAGATATAAATGTAACAATCAGAGTAGTCGAGTCGAGCAGCAATGCTATGAGAGCAAGTACCCCGAGGCATCTCTACCACTGCTTCCGTTGGTCTGTGATTTTATGATGGCCTTGTGTGTGTTTTGCCTCTGAAGCAAGTAGAAATCTAGTATCCTCGCTCTTAGTTAGGATTCATAGTAACTTATTGCATTTACAATTAATGCTTTTAGGGGAGCCACCTCTAAACGTATCAGGCTTCCAGAGACTTTGATTTTCCTCTTATGAGTTAATTATATAGTCAGTTGAATGTTTACTATTTAGTATACAAGTATACTTGGCTGATATCGGCGAGACGGCGCCATCTTGGTCTCAATCCCAAATCTCTGTCAATGTTTCGAGGTGTCCGCAGCCTCTCCCGAGCGAGTTTGCGAATATCCAAGTACCAAGGCTTTTCCGAGGATTTTCTGATATCCCAAAGGCAGTGCGCTTCTGTCCCTTAAATCCTACCACGGATGGATGCCCCTCACTTCAGGAATGGGATCGTCTTTTGATCCCGCTTGGTGACTTGGTTGATCGCCATACACAGACAACTGACAATCAACATGGTGGTGTCATCAAACTGGTCAATCGACAAGTCTACCGTCCGGGTCATGATACTCTGCTTCATGCAACTCCTCTGGTTCACATCACAGCTTGTCCCAAATCGGAAGAATCTGCGCGCCAGTGTATCTACCAGATTACCCATTTTCTATGTGTCAATTCTTACAACACCTTTCAGGTCGAGTTGGTTCATGATTTTGTCGTCCGACTCGGCACAGACTCCAACTCACAAGGTATGATGGGCAATCAAATCAAAAACTGCACATCTATGAGCTCTCCGATGGCCTGCAAAGACAAAATCGCTGTTATTGGTGGTTATCTTCGTCTCTCGGGTTCTCAGGAGCTATATGCTACCTGTTGTCAACATAGTATCTTCGAGAACGATGCCGTCAAATTCAATCCGGATGGTTATCCTGATCGCCCAGTTGAGTGCCCACCAGGGCGTCTTTTGGAGGATGCTATCACCTTCGCAGAAAAAGTTGTAGAGCAACGCAAGGATACTGTAGAGAAATACCCCAACGCCCTTGCTGCCTTCGACCGTATCGAAAAAGCCAACGAAGCCTTGTCGGCGCTCAAGCTGGGCAGAGGCAATAAGGACTTCGGATATATCTGTGGTTCATCTGGCATCGGTACCCGTTCAAGCAGCTTCCGTGAGGGTGATCATAATGATGGGCTGCCTATCGCCTCTGAGATAGATTGGGCCCTGATCAAGGTGCATGACGTAGCAAGAGTCAAGTCTCCATACAATTCTGTAAGTATCTTGGGCCCTTTCTAAACTATTTACATAACAGAGAACTTACTATAATAGATTGATGCACATCTCAGCCATGCTCTGTTTTGCATCACTGATATGGTCATTGAGAACAACGAACTCGAGTTCGCTAGCTTGAGTAACTACATCCTGGAACAAAAACCCAAGGCAGTACCTTTAGTCGCAAAATTCGACATGTATCAGAAAGACGCGTATGGATCTCTCCACAGCTATCGTGTCCGCATTTCATTTCAAACTCAGGGTCTGGCATATTCTGTCTCTCAGCCCAATTATGATGACAAGTTTGGAAAGCCTGGAGACGCGGGTGCCTGGGTGCTGGGTACAGAAGGCAAAGTAGTCGGTATTCTGTTCGGGGGAGATCGCAATGCCAACAACCCAAGCTGTACCTATATTATGGATATAATGGAGGTCCTGGCAGATATTGAAGCAACCACTGGTCGGAAGGTAACAATTGCCAAGTAGCTTCAGCCTCTAGACTACCGTAGTATGCAGTGTTTTTAATGGATGGTTAACTAATATTTGGTTGGTAAACTGTACCTAATCCACCTAATCAAGTGATAGAACTATAACCAACCCATCAAGCAATGTATTAAACTGTAGATAACTAGGTAGTTACTAACAAGATGTTTAACCTATGTATATTAGCTGTCAACTGCTATATAAATATCTGAACCGATACTAATTACGCCTAATCTTATAATTCTACTTATAAGATATTAAACTCACTTATTTATGTTCGCTAAGTTAGGAGGCGATATAGTTGTTTATAGGAAGAGGATCGTAAGAATTGGTACGGTTATATTAGAATAGCTGTCTGCTGCATGTGCGTCACTTCCCTTACAGAAAATGTTCCGGGAGCGGCCGAGTCGGTTGACTTTGGCCAGAAGCCTTAGAGAAGTGAGTCCTTATAATCCCTTGAATAAAATATATCTCAACCAAGTTTCGTTTGATTCTAGTAAGTGAAATCTTATATAAAGTTATAAGGCTAAGAATACAATTAATAACCTGTGAATAGGGGGTATATTAACAGTTATAGGTATAAGGATCTATACGAGATACCTGGCGTTATAGGGCTATATGATACTGTTAATTAATAAGAGGCTGATTGTATATATAAGCCTTACGAATCTGCAGACTGCAAAGCCTGGCAAGTTTTAATTATCGATATAATCCGCTACTATGTATCGCCGATAAAGTTTCCCACGAAAGATACCGCTAGAGTTCTAGTAGACTCTAGAGCAAACAAGAGGAAGGACGAAACAGAAACAAAAATACAAGGCCTATAAGGAAACCACAGACACACAGCAGGATATGAGGAAGCCGTGCTCAGGACGCTATAGAATACCTAGGGCCCGGTTGGTAAAACAGGAATAGCTGTCATTTTACTCCCGAATCAGGCTGTCAAAGGACCTACCATTTGGTTGCCGAAACGAGATTTCTTGGTATTTCACTTTTTATTAGCCTCCCGAGCTGCTTCTGCTTTTTTGTAGAGGCACGGGTAAAAGCTATTCTATCAACCGAATCGGGAAACCGAATCGGGAGTAAAAGCTATTTTACAAAGTTGTGGTGGTTGGTTACGCGAGTGAAGCCCTATTTGAAAAGTAAAATAGGGCTCTATTTGTCAACCAACCGGGCCCTTACTTTCGTAGCATTGCCAGCACATTGCTGCAGAGCTCGCGCGGGCTGGATATTAAACAAAAATAAACAACTAGTGGTGACGTAACAGTTGCCACGTAGTTATAACTACCAGATTTTGGACTAGATCTCATCATATTCAGCTGAGGGATAGAGAAAGCCAACTACGCTTCACCTATGAAAAACTTGTGTCTTCTCAGCATGTACGAATTCGAATGCCTCGAGAAAGGCAAATAAGTTAAACGACCGGCAAAAGGCCGGCCCGAGGGAGACCAGGTGATCGGAGGAAAGCCTGCTTCGAAGATCGACCGAATGCTAAAAGAGAGAACCTTGAGAGTATTGAGTTCGGAATGAAAATACTCTAAAGTAAAGAATGATAACAAAACTTTATAATTGATTGATCAATTTGAGTATTTGCTCCGAAAGAATTGAGTTTCCAATCAGTTCCGATAATGAGACCGGTAGACTTCTCGAATAAATTGGCGTCATCATTTGATGTCACATAATAGGGAACTATAATGGGAAGAATTTATGTTTTGATACATATCGAGATCTATTACGACTAATGCTGATTCGATCTTGGAATTAATGTGCGAGATCCCGTAGAATCCCCCCACCAATCCACTTCCTCATACAAATGAACTCCTACATCCAACAAGTTTACTTGCCAGGGTTAGAGGCCACGAATGTTACACCCTTCTCAATGTTCTGTTCAAAAATTAGTACATATCCTTGGAGGATCTTCATCATAACATACCTTCTTCAAGTCTGCCAAGCATGCATCCAAAAGCTCTTGCTCCTTAGCATCAATCTTTCCAACGTCGTGAATCTTCTCTACACCATTTGGTCCCAACTCGACCTTGCTGGCGAAGAACTCGATACCCTGGTCCTTGTACAATGGGCTGTCAACGAAGGTTGGCTCAACAACACCCTTCTCAGTCTTAGCCTTCAACAAGCTCTCAGCGAATCGGGCACCGGCCATAGCCATAGAGAGAGTGGCAGATCCAGCACCATCCTTAGCCTGGACAACCTCATCACCACCGAATTGAACACGCTTGAGAAGCTCAGCTTGTCCAACAAGATCTGGGTGAGATGATTGCGAGAAGAGAGGGACGATGGTGACACCGCTGTGGCCTCCAACAACGGTGATGTTCTCATCAGCTGGGTCGGACTTCTTGATCTCAGAGACGAATCGGCTTGCGCGGACAACATCGAGAGTGGTAACACCGAAAAGTCTCTTTGGGTTGTAGACACCTGCAGCCTTGAAAATCTCAGCGACAATTGGGACGGTAGAGTTGACTGGGTTGGAGATAACGAGGATGTTTGCATCGGGGGCAGATTTGGCAGCGGCCTTCGCAAGATCACGAACGATGGAGGCATTGGTGTTGAACAAGTCGTCGCGGGTCATGCCTGGCTTGCGGGGTACACCAGCTGGGATGAGGACAATCTCTGCGCCCTTGAGGGCAGCATCGAGACCGGAAGGTGTTGGGTCATATCCGGTGACCTTGCTGGCAGTGTTGATGTGGGAGATATCGGCGGCGACACCTGGGAGGGATTGCGATTAGCATGAAGGATGAGTGATGAAGGATAAATAAAATAAATACCTGGGCCTCCGCGGATATCGTAGAGAGCGAGATCGGTGACGCGCGGGTTGAGCTTGAGGAGGAGGGACAATGGCTGTCCGATTCCACCAGCGGCACCCAATACTGTGACTTTGGACAACTAAACGTTCCTGCATCAGCAATTGAACCAAAAAAGAGGCCGTTCTGTCCGTGATGTGAAGCTCCTGTTTCGGAGAAGATTCGGATTGTTGTTCGACTTACATCTCTAGCGGAGGCGGAAAATGCCCGTCGCTGGGCAGTTCCGAGGATTCTTGATGCAGCGAACATGATGTCTGATGTTGTGATGGAGGAGGGGATCTGTTGAGTTGATGGGAGGAAAGTAGAACAAGTAATGTCAAAAGTTTCTGGGAACCGACCGAGCTTCGGGTTGAGCGGCTGTTGCGCTAGCGACCTGTCACTAGCCCGAACGAGGAGCTCTCCATCTTTTCATGCCGTCAGGTGACGCAACGCCGTGAGACGACACCGAAACCTGCCAGCGCTCTTTTCGCTCATCTTTCGCTCGCATCGCGATGTTGCAAAGATGCTGAATATCAAAATGATATTTTGTAAATACTTCGAGCGATTGAGGGCGATGATTTTCACGACGTGCAACAAAACTTTGGTAACGAGGCTGAGCACGTGATACGGATCTATCTTCTTCCATTGGCCCGCTCCAATGGTCTCAATGATGTACTCGCATAAGAGAGGAATGATTTTCATTTGTCCTGTAGCCTGTGTTTCTCCAGAAAAAGGAAAAGTGAGGCCGTAAAGACGGTAAATACAAGTAAGTAACGTATTCCATGACTTCGTGCCAAGCCAGATTGCGTCATGTTCCTTCCGCTCATCAAAATGCTTAAACATTGAAAGAGAACAGACCAAAGAAACTCCTCCACAGATCCATTAAAGTTAGTTCACTAGAAATACCCCCTCATGGCATCTTCAAACCCTGGCCCTCCCTTCAAGTCTCGATCGAAGGCATTGGAAACATCCAAAACTCTCTTAATGTGCTCCATGCTAAGAGGTTCCTTCTTGTTGACGGCCAACGCTTGTGCGGTTCTGATGGTATTCTTGATCTGTCTACCATTGAGATCATTTCTTGCCAGCATATCAAAGTCTGCCTCCGTAAACGGCATAGTTTCAATCTTCTCCAGAACCCGAACGCGCTCAATGAAGAGCTTGAAGACGGATTTCTTGGCTTTGGTTGAGAGAGCTCCATACTACAAAGAATTAGCTTATTGGCCTCGAGATAAATAGAGTAAACTTACCCGCAAAGCAACATGAATACGACTCTGGAAAGCGTCGTCAAATGTCTAGATATAAGTCAGCCGAGTACAAAGGACTAGAAAGAAGAAAACCGACCTCAACACGGTTAGTTGTCAAGAACAAGATACCCTGAAAGTACTCCAAAAGTCTCAAGAAGATTGAGACGAGAGCATTTCTGTGAATATCTTGGATCGTTCTCTTTTCCAGGAAAACATCGGCCTCGTCGAGCAACAAGACAGCCCCCCACGCATGGGCAATGTCAAGAATCTTCTGAAGTTCTCCCTCAAGTGTACGAGGATCGGTCCCGAGCTCACCAGCCGAGACCATGTAGAGTGGGCACTTCAGCAATTCCGAGATACCCTCAGCAGTGAGTGTCTTACCAGTTCCAGGAGGGCCGTGAAGAACTGCAACAAGACCCTTTCCCTTCCCTTGGATGACATCGTCAATGCTTTCAGCGGGATGATATTTGTGAGATTCGACCAAAGCCTTGACAATGTCTTTGGTGTTATCTTCAAGAACCAGCGAGTCGTAGGCACCCTCATTCCAGACAATGTCTTTGATACCAGAGACAGTAAATTCCAGCCAGAGTTTCTCTGCAAAGGCAAACCCCAGCACCACTGGCGAAGCAATCAAGTACTCCTCGTCGCTGAAAGTAGGTAGTGATTTCTTGTCATCTTCCACCGTAACGGCCTCGCCTTCTTTGCCAGCAGCCATCTTACTTGGTACTTCCTGCAACTTCTCAACGACCACTTCTTGACCATCGGCATCAACTGGGACTTCGACGACGTGAGGTTCTTGCTTGTCGTCATAGACAAGCTTCAACTTTGTCTTTGGCTCCTCGTCGTCTTCATCTTTCTTGTGCTCAAGGCCATGATCTTTATGTTCATCGTCCGAACTGTCACAATGTTAGTGGGCTCGCTTTAATTAGATAGGTCTTTGTTCTTACCTGTCATTGCAACAACAGTCATCTTCATCGGAGTCTTCATCGGATGATGAATCAAGAAGGTCCGGGTCTTTTGGCTTGACGGTACTAACATTGTAGTTCGGCAAGATACGACGATGAATTGCGGGATCCACCATGATTCTACCATTGATATTAACCTTGACGATCTGCTTACGCTTCTTGTAGTATGCCATTCCTTCGTGGCTCTTGTAGTTAACACCTTGTAACGAAACAAACTTCTTGCCTCGTTCGATCAAGTCAGCGCGAAGCTTGGCTTCATTTTTGTGATACTTTAAGGGATAGCAATTTAGCCCGATGATCTTTCTCGCGCCCTTGAATGCTGGTACATCACAGTCCATGGTACCTGAAGGCAAGTTAATTATGCGTTTGCCATCGATATGAGGGGAAAACCTACCCATGCCCCATGATTTACCATCATACTCCAAGTATTTACCCTCAATGTTGTACCATTCTCCTTTCATGAAACTGACTTCCTTCTCGGCTAATTCAATCTTGAATGCACGAGGTTCTTCGAGTGATCCGTACGTGGTAGTAAAAGCGAGGGTATTTGGTTTGTAAAGTGCCCATAAGAGATCGAAGGTGATAAGACCAGATTCTAGCATCGGATACAAGGTCTTCTTAGTCGAAGCATAATCCCTGTCCAAGTACTTGAGAAGAACCCTGATATGGTTTCTCTTGAGTTCATTGCGCTTCTTTGCCTTCTTCTTCCCCTTCTTTACCGTGATCTTCTTCTTTTTCAATTGCTTCGCCAATGTCCGAAGATCTTCAAGATATAAGAACATCAGGTTAGGGTCAACACTTGGGCTCTCTTCAACCAGGCTAACACCTTTGATGCCATCCATGACTTCATTCAGAGCTTCTTTCAGTAACTTGCTCTTGATGTCGACCAAAGTTGCCTATATTGCTATTAGCCAAGAACCAATCGAGGAACCAAATGAACCTACTTTGTATTTTCCTTCCCAATCGAAAGTTCTGATGACCTATTAGCTTAACTTAGAATAATAGTGAAAAGAGACGCACCTGCGAACGTTGAACAAATACTGATCATACTCAGAACTGTCATCATCCTCATTGGTATCGGTAAGCTTGTAGTTGTGGATTGAACTATCCCATAATTGATCGACTCTCTTAAACTCTAGCTTGCTTCCCCGCTTCTTCTTCTTTGGCTTCTCTTTCTTTGCCTTTTTCAAAGAAGGATGATCAAGTCCCAAAGCAGCTAGTTGTCTAGCATTCCGAGCTATTTGTTGTTGAGGAGTAAGCCCTCGAGGAGGCGGCGGAAGAGCCCACGTATTTGACTGAAGGCCTGGCTGACCAAGTCCTTGGAGTTGCTGGTTCTGCATTTGGAGTTGTAAGATCTGTTGTTGCAAGCTATCGTCCAGGCTACTGTCCTCGTCATCATCAACTTCTGTCTCTGCTTCCGATCCGGATTCTGCGTCAGAATCTGAAGAAGAAGAATCGGAGTCTGACGAGGCCTATCTCTTGTCAGTTGTGATTTTTATATTTTCAGGTCAACACATACTGCCTTCTTTGCTTTCCGCTTAGACTTGGCCTTTTTCTTGTCCTTTGCCTTTTGTTTTGCCTTCTTCTTCGCCTTTCTCTTTCGCTTTTCCTTCTCCTTTTCCGTCTCGGATTCCGACTCAGATTCCGACTCACTCGATGATGTCTCGTCGTCTTCGCTATCGGAGTCGCTTGAGCTGTTCGACTCGTCGCTCTCGGTGTCCGCCACCTCAGTGGCCTTCTTCGATTTCGACTTTGCAACTTTCTCCAGCTTTTCTTTTGTCTTCGTCTTCTTGCCCTTGACTTTAGGTGAGCAGTCGGGGGTCTGGCGAACCTTCGCTTCCACCTTGGTGCTTGGGCCTCCCTCTCCTACCACTGGTGTTCCCTCCTCTCTTCTCTCTGTCGCTTCCCCACTTGTGCTGGTGGTTGGAGTATCCATGGCTGCAAAGAGTTGAGGGTTGGCTGTCTGAAGAATGTTCAGTTCGGATGGTTGTGGAAGGTTGCAGGTCGTGCGAAGGGACAGCGGTCAACCTTCGTACCCTACTCGTGTTGTGCAGGTCGACCAACGGGATGATGATCAGCGTGATCCGTCAAGTGCTTGTGCTTCTGTCGTATTTTTGTGCATGCGACTCAGATCTGTCGTAAATGTGAGCTCCTTTCTCTGCGATGTGATGAAGAAGAGTCTACACAGTCATCGTCATCACCAGACCAGATGCTTTCCCCTCAACAACCAGATGTGCGTGCGGGAGATCGGCGGGATCTTACCTTGGTGAATACTGTACTGTAGATGGAATGGGATGGGACGGATGATTACCTCGAAGGACTTACAGATGGACGGGTGAGCAGATGGGCAGATGGGTAGATGGGCAGATGTGGCCGACTTTAAGGAAGAGTGAGGCTTCCGGGGGTGACACATAAGGGGAGGAAGACGCTTTCTGCTGCTGCACTTGTCATTCATTCATTCATTATTCTGCCTGCGAGCTTCGTTGTGCTGTTCACGCTGGGCTGGGGCTGGGCTGGGCTGGGGTAAGCTCTTATCGTGATTGGGCTGGGGGGGAGTCCCTGTACTGTAGCCACCCCTGCTGATGACTTTCCCCACTCTACGCGAGGCTGAGGTGGGAACAACATCATCCAACATCCAACATCATCCACTGAACGCTTTGCCTCACATTCATCAACGGTGAGACGGATGCAGCTTAGTTGTCTGATACAGAGCTTTGGTTCCATTGACTCATCAGCCCCGAGACAGGCTTCCGCAAGGCAGCATCCACCAACAGACGCTGCAGCTGAACATGTAGGGGGGCTGCAGCCTGCTAATCGGTGTTTGCCTACCATGTGGATATATACGGAACCGCGGACCATCTAATCTCTGGCACTCTCTCCGCCACAGAGCCTCATTTTCAAGCTGAGGTACCACCGCCGTTGAGATTCTAATCAGTTGTGAGATCCAACTGCATGCATGGAGCTGAGAACCAGATGCGTTGGGTTGCTTGGCAAGGCTGTCTGAGTTTCCTCTTACGTGAGAGGCAGGCCGGGTATTTTGCAACCCCTGATATTTTGAGATACATAGTAGAATTAATATAACCTTAGTTCAAGGAGCCTCAGCATCCAGATAATCATTCAAGCCTTGAGAGTTACCCTGACGAGCCTGCGAATATTGAGATTAAGTCATCAGTAACCACATCACGTGCCTGCCCCTGGACATTGATGTGCAGTGTCTGTCTGACCAATTTGATTTGGTGGTATAGTAGATGTAAGTGTTTCTTTTTCTTTGGTTTTATGTCTCAGACATGTTGTTAAATTTTCAAAACGGTCCTTGTCATGAGGATCTCGCTTAACTTATCGCTTGGTAAAGCTAGCTTCTAATCGCAGATTATCCTTGTGAACCCGTCGATATGTTTGCTTGATGAACGTGGTGCTTTCCATGTCCAATTATCTCATGAACCCTGTCCAACATGTACCAACAAAGGACAACACAGAATCAACACGTACTCCTCAATCATTTTCAACTTCTCGAGAAACCCAAAAATCAACGAATCTTACTCGCAGCTTCTAGATCCTCAACTCCTCCAAACGGAAAGAGTGAAACAGACAAAGTACAACATGGGTTTCAAGAGCAGATGGCTCTTTTTACAAGGCGAACGAGAACGAAACGGCGGAAAAGAGATCGAACAATACCGAGCTGAGTTTATCAAGACAGTTGGGCCTTCGCCTTGGGAGGGGTCTGTTGTGATTAATCTCTCAGAGTGGGAATGGATCTGTAGCTCTGGACCTTGGTCGCCAATGACAATCTCACTCGAGATTGTCGCCTTTGCAACGCGAGCATATCCTGCAAAATACGTCCACAAGAACCTACCGCTGCTACAAAAGTCTTCATCCTCACGAGTGATCAACTTCATGGACATTTTCCCATGCATTATTCCAGAGATGGCTTTTGCAATTTGGCTTGTTTTCGAAGACATAACCCAGCAGAAAAATACACATCGATTCGGAATGTTTGCGTACACATTAGCGACCACTGCGTTTGATTCTCAATCCCGGTATGGCAAAGGCTTCGCTTTCTGCCCTCTTCAATTTGTTACCGTATTCGAAGCCATCTGCTTGTTCTTGAGTTTCGAGGGTGGCTACGGCCATGGAGATAGTCTGTGGACGGGGATATGGGATTTCTTGCTCGGAAATTCCCAGATGTGTCTGAACAAGATGCTGATGAGTGGGCTGTTCTTAATGATCAGAGCTGCCTTTAATATGCAGCCTTCTCGGAAGGCTGTGAGAAAGCTCCGGAAAGTTGTCTATAATCTGGGCCAGGGTAATGCACTGGAACTGGCGAATATGGCCGCCCAACTGGTGGCTGAAGGCGATCACAAATCCCTTTCGGTTTCTCGAGCTCTCCAGGACACATTGAGAGGGCTGGAGGCTTGATATGCGGGTTTCATGACTAATTCCGCGTGTTGAAAGTAAGCCTGTCGGTTATGGTCAAGGAAAAGACAGACAGTGGTATATTGTTCTAGACTTTTCAAAGGGACAAAATTCAAGACTTACTGAACGAAGAAAAACTCGGGCTAGAAAGGACCCACCTTATATACATCGCGCAGAACTCTCAGCCCCTGATTTATGCGAGAAAATTAAGACCCGTCCGTCTCATTGACCGCTATTTTGACTTTGATGTCAAAATGCCATTAAGCATTTTACCCCATAGCTCTAATATACATAGCTCCCAGGGTATGACACGAAGTTCGTCAGAGAAAATCA
Source organism: Pseudofabraea citricarpa (assembly GCA_029641185.1). Classification (NCBI taxonomy): domain Eukaryota; kingdom Fungi; phylum Ascomycota; class Leotiomycetes; order Helotiales; family Dermateaceae; genus Pseudofabraea; species Pseudofabraea citricarpa. The sequence continues at coordinate 787,471 of JAPWGK010000018.1, forward strand.
TCATTGAATTCTCACAGTTATTCTCACAAAGTCAGTAGCTCACTATCTTGCATAGAGAGCGACTGGGAGAAGTGGGCAGGTAGTCGATGCGTTTTCCAACATCAAGAATTCCGAGATTAGTAACCTCAGAGTAGTACGTACCCCTCTTGAGAAACACTCTCTTCAAACAACATCTCTGCGTTTTTCTTCTCTTCTTGTCTGATGTTTCCAAACACTGACAGCCATTACCAACCTTAACTTACCCTACTGTACCAGCCACATCCCGGGAGATCTTCATGCAGCCCTCTGAAACAGCAAGCCTCACCCGCTACGCCTTTACCTGAAGGTTATCTAGAAACTTTGAGCATGCACACCAACATGAACCAGACGCGCTGTCATCCAATGATCCGACTGCGACCGGACGAAATGTGCCCTGCAAAGGCCTGTGCCGGACCCCGCAGCCCCGCAGCTCAAATCATCATGGCGTCTCAAAATACTGTACGCAGCGCGGCGTTGTATCACATCACTTGAGTCTGGCCGATGACTCTCACGACTCACGACACACGACTCACGAGCAGTGTTCCTCAACCCAGGAGCCCTCCCTGCTGCAACTTAAGTTCTCGGCGGGAGAATCGCGGGCAGTGTCGAACCCAAGCTCCATTCCAGGCCTTAAACCCCAGAGTCCCCCATCGCAATGCGGAGACGTTCGCCGTATATCTGTGCCGTAAGAAGATCGCTGCATCCTTCCCGAGCGAACGGGAGATCTGAGAGCGATCATGGCTAATCCAACGACGGGTATCTTCGAGAAGGATGGCCCTTTCGCACGGGATATTGCTCTGGAGCGATTCTCGGTGCAGGGCCCACCATCTGTAGAACCAGTGCCCGCAGAGCTGCAAGGGGCCCAATACTTGAAGCCGTCGACCTGGGAACTTGTCAGGCTCTACAGAACTGCAATACTGGCATCTGCATTTATTGGCCTTGCGGCTATCAATTGGGGTCTTGATGGTCTGGTATGGAGTTCGATTCGTTCACTCACTCACTATTAAGCTTGCTAATAACCTGATTAGCTTTCCGCTGGCGTAGTTGCAGTTCCTTCATTTCAACGAGACTTTGGAGATCCGTTCGGTGATGGATTCATCATAAGTGCGGCGTGGCAGATCGCTTTCAATGTCGTTCCTTCGATTGGTGGCCTGTTTGGGTCAATAATCACAGGATACATGGCAGATAAGGTTGGGAAGAGGATGACTTTGGCTGTCGCTTGTTTCGCAAGTATATGTGCTGTATTCCTGCAGGTATTTGCAGGAAGTCGAGGAGTTCTTTTGATGGGAAAGGTAAATGAAGATGCGAACCCACGTCTTTGACTCATCCGATTTATTAACAGGCTGTAGCTTTTAAATGGTTTACCTCTTGGAGCCTTCCTGACGATTGCTTCTTCATACGCATCTGAAGTATGCCCCGTCGAGATCCGAGGCTTCACGACCTCCGGCGTTCAGTTCTTTATTGGATTCGGACAGTTCCTCGCAAACCTCATTCTGAAGGGTACAGGAACTCTCAAATCGGATATGGCATATAAAGTTCCCTTCGCCATCCAGTTTGTCTTCCCTGCCTTCATCCTCATCGGTCTTCCGTTCTGTCCAGAATCTCCTTGGTATCTTCTACGTAAGGGAAAAGTTAACGAGACGATCGCAACTCTTTCGCGACTAGGCTATCCAGCTCCTGTATCAACCATGGCAGAGATGTCGATCACTCTCACGCTGGAAGGAAAGAATGCTGCTTCGACTTCGTACTTAGACTGTTTTCGTGGTTCAGATCTCCGGAGGACCGAAGTTGCAATGGGGGTCTTCACCGTGGCCCAACTGACAGGCGTTGTTTTCGTCCTCGGCTATTCGAGTTTGTTCTTCCAGCTCGCAGGTCTTTCAGCCTCGTCGTCCTTCTCACTGAGTCTCGGCGTCACCGCACTCGGACTCTTCGGCGTCATCTGTTCCTGGTTCCTGATCAACAACACCGGAAGAAGGCCAACCCTGCTAGTAGGCAACACCATCATCGCAGGGCTCGTCTTCCTCGTAGGAGTCCTCGACGTAGTCCCCGGCAGCACGGGTCCCGTCTACGGCCAGGTAGCATGCATCATCGCCTTCGCATTCACATACTTCATCTCGGTCGGTCCCATGGGCTGGGCCTTGTTCGCCGAGATCTCGAGCGCGCGCCTGCGCAGCCGCACCGTCGGTTTAGGCATCGTCGTGCAGAGCCTCTTCGGCATCTTGTTCAATGCCGTCATCCCCCTCCTGATCAACCCCGACGCCGCGAATCTCAAAGGGAAGATCGGATTCGTCTTTGCCGCTACGGCCGCGGCGTCCTCGGCTTGGATCTACTTTCGGGTCCCCGAGACTAAGGGCAAGACTTTTGAGGATCTGGATTACTTGTATGAGCGCATGGTGGATCCGAGGAGGTTTGGGGGCTATAACGGGATGGTGGAGTATGTTAGATAAATTATATATAGGGAGGTAGATAGAAGGATACATCATTGATGCTTTGCTGTTTAAGTCATGTTTCGTTTTGGATTTTTAATGTGAGATTTCGACTTTGTTGATCTGCTTTACGTAGTGGAGATATACGCCCTCCGGTCAATACGGAAGGTTTTCCTATTCTTTTTATTTCATTTTGGAAATCGAATTAACAGCAAAGTCCAGTTCTTAGTTTGGATGTTCGGAGTGATCATGAGCCAAAATCAGCTACGCGTAACACTTTTGAATTACTTTCTTTGAGAAATATTGTGGTAGGGCTGGCATATCCAGTTGATCATTTTGCTTTCTTTTGTAAGAGATCACCTAGGCCTTGGGGAGTAGTTTCATGGGAGTGCGAGGTAAGTGCTCGGAAAGTACTGAAGGAGGAATCACGACAGCAAAAGAAATCGCCTTTTCAATCAACAAACACATTTTACTCACCTCTTCCTGTTAAAACCTCTCACTGATCTCTGAACATAGCTTGTAAGTAGTGATTTGTCATATCGATTCCTACTTACGCCCTTAACTCAAGTTATTTAATTAATAGGAAGGTGGTTTGATTCATGTTCTCCTTGAGTCCTTTGATAAAAGGCGCCGTGAGATAAAAAGTACTTGTAGCCTATTCCTAATAATACTCCTTGAGAAGACCTAGAAGATGAACATTCAGTTCATAATCAAGAACTAAGATTAATGATAGGAACATATATCGAGGTATCTGTGCAATTTATTATCTGCAAAGTCCCTAGACAGCCGCTTTCTATAGGCATATATAAATGGTATCATAGTATTTTCAAAAAAAGAAAGAACAAAGAAGAAGAATAAGAAGAAGTCAAAATGACACGGAAGAAATGCAAAGAAATTCAAATCCATCATTTAAGCGAAGTCCAGTTCGGCAGGATCAAAATGATATTCAGAACCCCAATAATCATACTCGACAGAACGCCCCAAAAGAGAAACGCATTCTGCAAATCGTCCGGATGGCCACGTAGCCAGAGAGCCGCAAAGACAATAGGTGGGATCTGGGACAAGATGAGCGCGGCAAGGAGTTTTCGGAAGGCGTAGCCTGGTATCGCATGCATGCCGTAGCCCTTGACCCACATCTTCTTCTCGAGCCGGCCGTTGACTTTCATGGGGATGCGAGACAGGAGATCCTCAATATCTCGAGCATTGTGGCACCCGTCTGGCGAGTGGAAGCGGTGCATGAGAGATTTCTCGAGCGTTTTGAGAAACTGCTCTCGTGGGTCCACGTAAATGTAGCTGTAGTTGTGGTCGACACCCGGCGAGGGGATGTCTTCTGGTCCGCACGCAACGAGTTCTTCGCGACAGTCAATTCGCTCGAACTGTACGATAGACAGATAGATTAGAGAATGGGAGCAATCATAGGACAGAGGAAGGCGTAGGAAAGACATACCGCGACAAATTTTACTCCGTAGCATTCCATGAGTGAGAACCACCCCCAAAACCTCTTGACGGATTGAAACGTGGATTTGAGATCCCGAATCACCTTTACGTCATTCATGTGGGTTATTGCTATGTGGAATAATTGCGTCCTGACGTGGCTGGAATCGACACACCAGTGAAGGTAGCGATCACGAGTTATACCCTGGATGATATTCGCTTGTTGAACATCTTTGACTGCTGGGTTGTTGTTCTGATTATTTACCAAGTTGCTACTGTGCGAAGCGTATCTTCGAGTTGTTTTATTGCTTTTGGTCGTTTCTTGTTTAGGACTTGACAGTCCAGAAGCCGAAGCCGAGGACGAAGGATTGTGCACTGGTAAAATCGGCGTAGCTGAAGGAGCAAATGATGCTAAAGTAGTTTCCTCGACCAGGACCTTCTTTTCTGGTCCCAATTGGCCTCTTTTCATCTCGTTTTTCCAAGCCCTTATTAACATGGGAAAGTCATAAAGGTGCTTGGCATATTCTTGCGCTCCTTCAAGAGAGAGATCGATATAGAGCTCAGATCCACATTTCTAATATATCTTGTTAGTCAGGTTAATAAAAGTATAACAGGAATATATCAACAACAACATGTATCAAAGATATTTCAACCACAAGGCGAGGAACTTACGCAGTTCCAAGAAATTCTTATGTCGTTCTTAGGGCAGGCGGTCTTCCTTGGTGCCAATGGCGACCAAATTACGGGATATCCTAGGTAATCCTCGACGCCTTTTTTGGTGCGATCAATGAAGCCAGGGAGTGGAACAAGATCGCCTGACGTGAATTTGACATGCTTCAATTTGTCTATACCGATTTCTGACTCGAAGCGTAGTAGAGCCGATAAAGTTTCTGGGTTTTCGGTTACCACAACTGGCGTAGAGACATTTTCTGATAGAGCATCAATACTATTATACCCGGAGTTTGGTGTATCATCTAGAGTTATATCAGATACAGAGTCTTGATCTGAACTATTCGCAGAGATAATAATACTGCTTTCTACAGGTGGATGTAGAGTACCATCGTCCGTTTCTCCAGATTTAGTTATACTTTCTCCCGGAGTTATATTTAACACAGGGTCCTGATCCGAGTTATTTGTAGAGACAATAATTCTACCTTCCACAGGTGGATAATTGGCACTATCATCCTTTTCTCCAGGTTTAGGTGTGTTGTCTTCCGGAGTTATATTCGATAGGGAGTTTAGACGATCCAGACCCTTCACAGAAACAAAAGCACTGCTTTCCAGAGGCGGATGTACAAAATCTGTCAAGTTTTGCCGCAACTTCTTGAATGCTTCGCTTGAAAGTATGAAATCCCTGACCTCATCAAAGGAAGCGGGATCATCTAGGTCAGCACCCGGCAATTCGTCCTCGGAACTCTCATCCGTATCATTTTCGGTTGCTTCAGTCTTGGTGGTTTTGTTACTCGTGTCCTCGAAGTGTCGGCGTACTTGACTCGAAATGTAAGTAGCACGAGATCTGAGTAGTTTGACAGCACCCTTTTCAATACTGGTCTCGGCTTGCTTCTCTAGATCCTTTGAAAACCCCTTTATTAGACGGGCAAAATTCCTTTCGAGTCGTTGAGCACCGATCTTTGGGTTCTGTAAAGCCGCAGGGTATAGAGGGTTTAACACCTCATCTTTGACAAGTACTAATACAAACCCAGTCACTGCCGTCGTGATATCGGCTGTCGAGAATCCTGTAGATGAAGAGCCGGCAGAAAGAAGCGAGAACAGAGAGTCAACTGACGCAACCGACGATTCTCCATCTGATACGCTATCTAACTCGTAGATCTCATTATTCTCGCTTTTGTGGTCATTAGACGAGACTGTATGATCTGGATAAGATGTTTGGGGCTTAACATCCATCTCGTTATAATCTGGCGGACGTGGCTCAACATCTGGTACTTGCCGGCGTGAATGTACCATATTTCTTATTTTATCTATATGAAGACGAGGAGAGCGAGCGGTAGGAACCAACGGATTCAAAGCATTTGGGTTTGAAGAAGTCCTGCTTTTTATTAACTTTGATAGGCAGGTCGAGGAAATATTCTTACGTCGAAGATTTTGGCTTGGGTACTTTGGAATGTTTGGACTTGGCTCGATGCGGAGTCACCTGTATGCAAACCTCTTCCGTAGTACAGTATGTGCACCTAGTATGCATACAATTGAAATTCGGACATTGCTCTATAAGTGTCGTCATACCTCCTTCTGCGCAATTGTGGCAATACCAGACCCAGTGAGATTCATCAGACATTGCTGCATAGGTTTCTGAAAGCTGAGATAAGTGCAGAGTTTTCTGATAATTCAAAAATTGAGATAAAATCAAGAGAACGAAAAAGACTGCAACACCATAGAAACCTCGGATGGGCAGCCTTATATTCCCTCGGGATAAAATGATGAGGCAGAAAAGCGAGGCTGACCAGTTGTGCGAACCATACCCAATTGGGAAACCTAGATATGCAGTGAAACCGTGATTGGGCTCACAATTCATGTCAGCATCTATCAATATTTCTGGTAGCCATACATAGGTAGGTAATCAAATAACCCCTTTCACTCGAATTCTTAATCTCATATTCTGAATAACGCGAGATCAGGTAGTTCTACAGCTTTCCCTTCAAAAGCATTACGGGATGTCTATATCCTCTTCTAAATTTGGTGTCAAATAAACGTTATCCTTTAGCACCAGGTGTTTCTGCCGTGGAATTTCATCCTCTTCTTGTGACAATCCTTTCTACTTTCGTTTTTTCTTTCTACAGCTGTGGATATCGTCCTGTAAACCTCGTGGAGTGATGACGGAATCGTGATGGATGGGTGATACAGGCTGCACACAGCCCCACCTCAGCCACCGCCAGCTCACCGAAGTTCTTGTATCACCAAGTATGTACAAGTATATAGGTACCTGAGCGATATGCTTGTACTGAGTAGTTTCTGAGACGGGGGATAGAATTGAAAAATAAGAAGAAAAGTTGATCATAAAAGTGAAGCAATAGCAGACAATACAAAATCAAATCAAATGAATTCTACTTTAGCTACATAAAAGATTCCCCAGCAAGCTACAGTTCAAACGCAGACGCAAATCATGCAAATCATAAAATGAACCAACCAACCAACCAAACAAAACCAAACCCCAACCTAATTAAAGCCATAAAGGAAAAAAAGAAGGAAATCTAGAACTCGCTTAACAAGAGCTTGAATCCTCTAACAATCTCCTCGGCATCTTGCAAAGAGACTAATCTCTCCGGCCCGAAAATGCCGATATCAACCGTACTCGTTTCAGTTCCAGTCCCGGCTTCCCGATAGCGGAGTTCGATATCAAGAGATTCCTATTAAGAAAATGGAGTCAGTATGTTAAAATCTCAATGCAGAAGCTGACGACGGGGTAACAAACCTGATAAACCACCGAATCACGACTCTGTGATTCACTTCCCCATTCCACACTCTCCACCGCAGCAGGTGCTTCCGGACGTGAAGTGACATGAACGAACCCTCCATCGTCACGATTATCGCCACTACCCCCGGCGTCCTTAAGGATATTGACAAAACAATTAACCGCCACGCCTGTACTCTCGTAAATCTGTCGCAACGACACAGAAGCCATGTCGCTCTTAGCGAGCACTCTCAGATGACTCTGAACATCTCCCGAGACGTCTTTGATGTCGCGGTCGGTATCACGCACCGCGAGCGGGATGAGGTTCAGCGTCGGTGCGGGCATATCCTGATAAGATTCTGAGCGGTTCGCGAGGTAGATGCCGAATATTGGCGATGTGGAGGCGGTGATGCGGGAGAGGATTTTAGCGACGAGCGAGAGGAGGAGCGCGTCGACTGTGACGCCGTTCGCGCGAGCGAAGGCTTTTAAACCCGGAGCTGGGAGGGAGGGCTTGAAGAGCTCGGTTCGTTTGTTCTCAGCATTGGCTTTTGCTTTACTTGGGATGAGGGTAGACTTTGCGTCGCCGAGATATGAGCGCCATTTTTCTGAGCTCGCGCTGGAGATCCCTTCCGCGACGAAGGATTGGAAGCTCGATAGCTGGAAATCCACTGCGTGCCCTTGATATAGTTGATATAGCTGGTTCAAGATAAGCTCGATGCTGAAGGCGTCGTACAGAGCATGATGTATAGTCAAACCCAGCGTGGTCCTTGCCCCATCGAGACTGAGTGTGACTGGAGACATTTCAAAAGGATTCTTCTGTACTGGAGACTCCCCATAATGAACCGGATTGTCGCTTTTCTGACTGACGGTTTGGTAGAGCTTCCCATTGGCCTCTAAGAATGAAGTGCGGAGAATGTCATGATTCTGAATCAGAATCCGCCAAGCCGACTCGAGAGCTGCCTTGTCAAAAGTGCCGGATGGCAGTTGGAATGAAAATGTTGGGTAGAATAGTTCACCTCGCGATGCTTGCCAAGCCCTGATCATATATTCTTGACCTGACGTTACAGGCAAAATATACCCATCGGTGGCAGTATCAAGTCCTGATATTGCGTCCGAAATAACTCCCTCTACATCAATTTTAGCCTCTACTACCTCGTCCACCTTCAGGGACTCAATCATAGAAGAGATTGTCAAAGCTGTCAGTATTTCCGACACGCTTAATTTGATCCCGCGAGTCTTCAAAGACTTATGGACTTTGTGTACGGAGATTGAATCTAGGCCAAGCTCGAAAATGGTGGTATCTTTATGAATCGACTCCTGCGGAATGCCCGAAACTTCATGAAGTGCTTCTCGAATCAACGATTCTTCTTTAGACCAAGCGCTATCAATGGTCGGGGGTGGCTGGCTAGATATTTGAGATGGCGAGTCAGTCTTCCTGAACGTTGGTAATCCACAGATTGAGATACCATTAGCATCAGCTGAGAAAGTCGGCATATTGACTGACTCCACAATACAAGTGAGAACCTTATCAAGAGCGTCCAGTACTTGAGAAGTCTCATCTTCAGTACGGACAGAAGATTTACAAGCCGTTGTCCACGTCAAGTTCTCTTGTTCGTCGATTTCCAACTCGACACAGATTGGGAAATCAACATCAGCATGACTGTATTCCGATTGATAAAGCTGCTCCATATTCTCAGTAGGCCTGCGTCCTTGGTAGATGAACAGCGTATCGAAGAAGGTGTTACCCTTGGTCCCCTTTCTCGAGCTCAACGCGATCGCTTGCGCTTCGCCCAATGGGAAATGTTGGTATTGTCGAATCGTGTTACTCATGTCTTGCATATACTTGAGCATCTCATCAAGAGTGCCATGAAGAACCGACCTGACGGCCACAGTATTCATCAGAGGAAACATGATTTTATCTGCATCTGGAAAATCTCGACAGGAGAGTACTGTTCCGAAAACTACGTCGAGCTGACCCATAAGCTGACCGAGCACGAGTGCCCAGCAAGTTTGACCAAGTGTTTGGATAGAGATACTCGACCTCTTGCAGCATTCCTGGACGCTAGAGAACGATATTTTAGATGTTCTTGTTGACCGGAAGACTTCTATGGGATCCGAATCTGCTTTTCGGACGAGTTGAGCAGCTGGAAGATCTGATAACGCGTTTCGCCAAAATGTCTTTGCGTCATCTGTCGTTGATTTAAAGACATCTTCCAAGCAAGCTCTTGGATCAGCTCTCACAATTGGCTTTCTGGCATAAGCTCTTCGTATGTCTTGGTGGAATGTCTGAATTGATGCTCCATCATATAGGGCATGAGCAATAGCTATGATCATGTACCTTTCGGATCCGATGTTGAGATACCGGACCTGGAAAAGTTCTTGGGTGTCTTTGGCACGAGCAACAGCGGATAGCCTCAACTTCTTAAGAAGCTCATCGGACATAGTTTTCTCGAAACTCTCAAACTCTACTGGCAGTATTGGGAACTTGTCGACCCGAATTATTTGAGCATAGCTGTCTGAGATGCGAGGTTCCTCAATGGCCACAATTTGAGTAGAGAGAATAGGAGAAGCTTGTACAGCTGTACGAACTGCATCGATCAAAGTCTGCGAGTCGGTTGTATCGCTCAATTTGAAGGCATCAACATTGAAGTACATCTGATAGTCGGATTGAATCATGAGATGGTACATCCCCTGCTGGAGTGGCGTAGCTGGTAGGATTGAAGATTGTGGGCAGTCGTGAGGAATTGTACTACTCTCCTTCAACCAATCTACTAATACTTTGGATTTTGTCTCGACGATATTTGTCTCCACATGTTCTTCCTTGGTAACTTGTTCGAACATGGTAGCCATCTTGTCAATTCTTTGACACTTGATAATCTTGCTGACCGAAAGCTCTAAGCCGCGCTTTCTCAATCGAGATGAAAGTTTGATGACATCGATACTGTCAAGGCCAAGTTCGAAAATGGATGATTGTAGACCAACCTCCTCTTCTGCGATGTTCGCAAGCAAGGCTATTTCAGACCGAACAATCTTGGCTTCGGTGGTCCAAGTCTCAAGACGGTCGCCGTTTTGTTGGCTGGAAGTATTAGAGGCCTGAGATGAACTAGAAGTGGACAACTCTCCGTTGATTTCTGCTCTGAATGCAGTATCTTGTCCCTCGCTTGATAACATCGAACTCAAAGATGCTTTGATCTGACTTAACAACCTTTCCGCCTGAACATTCGAAACATGAGATGCTTGGGCGACAATCTTCAATGCCAAATCGCCTTTCCCATCTTTATCAGTATGAAGTGTGGCTTCAAAAGCTAGAGGGTAATCTGCAGTCGCTAGTACTGGCACTTCAGTCCATAAATCCTTAGCATAGTTGACCTCACTAAAGTCTGGACGTTGAAAGACAAAAAGTGCTTCAAAAAGCGGCTGACCAACACCGGCCGGACCCCACCTCTGAATATCCTTCAGCGGCGTATGTTGAAACTCCTGCATCTGCATATTGAATTTGTGACAGTCTGTGATCAGAGACTTCCATGTCGTGCCGGATGGGATCTGCTTGTGGAATGGAATGGTGTTAAACAGAGGACCAATAACATCATCTGCACCAAGGAAATCTATCGTTCTTCCTGATATAACGATGCCTGTAGTAGTGAGGTTTGGCGAGTTCATCGATTGTAAGGTGCTGATCCAAGCAGCTTGCAGGATTGCTTGGTGACTAACTCCCAACTGTTTGCGCATCGCCTCAAACCTTTCAAAGTTCAAGAAATTATCATCCAGCTCGATCGTGGTGGTCGAATCGGATATTCTAGGCATATGCTGAGGATACCATCCCTGAAGTGTCTCGGCCCAGAAAGACTCAGCGCCAGGTATTTTTGCCAGTGGACCAAAAGGAAGCGAGTCGTGAAATGAGGGACCATAAGAGATGGGCTGAACATCTTGAGCATTACCAAGTTGGAGATATTCTTCCACAACCTTCTGTAAGATCATGACCAAGCTATTGCCATCGTAGAGAGCATGGAAAGCGTGAAGAATCATGATTCCGGATGTTATCTTCAACGCCCATGGATTTCTGAGTGCTTCCATCTTGTCCATCTTGTTGTAGGAGATTATATCTTCTTCATATGACGCCACAGTACTCGACTGTCTCACAATCTGAGCGAACCCATCATCTGTAGCTACAAAGCTCGTCCGTAAGATCTCCAGCTGAGCAGTAACATTGTTCCATGCTTTGGAAAGATTTTGGAGATTAACTTGATCATTTAGGCGGAACTCAAATTTGTTGAAATATAGGGCATCCTCGGATTCTAGGAACCGGTAAATCATCCCTTCTTGAACAGGTGTACACGGTGCTATTCTGTGAATTGACGAACTTTCGACGTTGAGCTGGGCGCTCGCTTCAGCCAAATGCCTCTGAGAAAACAAAGCAATGTTTTGTGACGCGGCGATATGTGCTGTTTCCCTCCCCGTATCGACATTCAAGTGGCCGAGTAGACTCTCTACTAAGCTTGAAATTGAAGTGTTCTTAGTGATCAAAGACAGCTTGGCATTGGCATATCCAGCACTCTGCAAAGCTCGCGAGAAGCCAATAATCGAGATCGAGTCCATGCCCAGCTCAAAAATATTAGAACTGCGGGTAATTGCCGAAGCTTCGACGTTCAGTGCTGCTGCCAGAACTTCGATGATGGCTAACTCATTGCTTGTCCATGGTTTGTGCTGCTCGCTGGAGCGACTCAAGCTCTGCAGTTTTTCGAGGCTGAGCCCGTTGTATAGAACAGCAAGTTGCTTCGAGTCTGCTTTGTTGTTGGCATTGAGTGGCATCGCCTTGATGGGTATGAAGTGTGTTGGAACCATGTAGCCGGGGAGTCGAGACTTGCAAGCATCTCGTACGGTTGCTATGAGATCGCCATTCTCTGAGGGTCTATCGTATGAGGGAGTAACAAGAAAAGATACTAGCTGTTCTTTTTGTTGAGTAGTATGTTTGAGTACCAAGGTGACAACTTCCTCGAGGTCTCTCTTACTCTTCTTGATGACTTCGTTGATCTCTCCAAGCTCGAGTCGTTGTCCACGCAGCTTCACTTGATCATCGGCGCGACCAAGGAAAATGAAGGTGCCATCATGAAGAATCCGGACAAGATCTCCAGTACGATACACACGTTCGTTGTAACCTTCGAGTGTCGGGAACCGTTCCGTTGTTAAATCAGGACGATTCAAATATCCCTTCCCTACGAGCATGCCCGAAACACAAAGCTCGCCTACAGCTCCACGCAACACTGGGAGGGATGTATTTGGCTTGAGTACGAAAGAACCAACATTGTCAAACTGTGGCCCGATATTTGATCTGAGATAAAGTCAGTAGCTGCAGCACACAATACTAGAATCTTCGAGACGGAACTTACGGCTTTCCGTTCTTAGGAACTCTAGGGTACATAGTGACGCCGATAGTTGCCTCGGTAGGCCCATATCCATTGTAGATACAGGCATGTTCACCCCAAACATCAAGGATCTCTTGCTTAAGCTGCTCGCCACCAGTGATGAAGACTCCCTTAGTCAATCCTGGAACGTCTTCCGGACGTAACAACCTCGCTAAACTTGGCGTAAGATCAATGTGCGTGACCCCAAGCTCCCTGATTGCACTGGGAATGTCTTCGAAAATCAAGTCTCGTGGTGCTGATACAACGCAGATGCCAACACTCCAAGACCAGAACTGTTCCAAAACCGAAACATCAAAATGAAAAGAAGCGAATTGTAGCCACTTTGAAGCGGGGGTCCAGTGTGGAGTAAAAAGACGTTGGAATGCGTACATTGCTTGAACAGCATTGGAATGGGTTAGAATGCATCCTTTGGGAGTTCCTGTAGTTCCAGACGTGTACAAGCAGTAAGAAGTATCTTCTTCGCTCACAGGTCTCGCCAATGTCGGGGATTTAGACGAGTAATTGTCCAAGAGGTGGTTGGAGTCGAGAAGAATGATCCGTTGATTCATTGACTTTTCCAGTTCTTTTCCAGGCTTTCCAGCTGATAAAATCAATTTCGCTCCAGAATCTGCAATTATAAACTTGGATCGATCGGCGGGAGCATTTGGATCCAGTGCAACATAAGCACAACCAGCTTTGAGAATACCGACAATCGCAATAGATGCTTCAGCGCACTTGTCAAAACAAATTGCGATCAACTCTCCAGGAAGAACCGATTGTTTCAACAGCAGATGCGCCACTTTATTTGCCTCTTCGTTTAGCTCCTGGTAAGTCCAAGTCTTGCTCTGTAGATTTCCAGGCTCGACACATGTTGCGAATTCTAGAGCAATCTTGTCAGGCCATTGCTCTGCGCCACTCTCTACAAACTGATGAAGTAGAGTGATTGAACCAGGGATTTTCGGTTCTATAGCTGGTGTGATAGAGAGTAGGTCCTTACCGATCATCGGCGCGTCGATAGCATTGTGATTGGGATTCAAGAGAGTATCTCGGAGGATGGCATCGTATTGCTTTAAGAGTGTTTCGGCCTGCTCTTCAGGAATCAATGAGTTCTGGAACGTCAGACGAAGTGTTAGCTTGCCAGAACTTGTCGGTTGAACTTCCAATGATACGGCATAGTCGACGACAGCTTCTTCTTGCACAATTCTCCATGGTTGATTATTGGCAGTTGGTGATTCCGGTAGCTTTTGATATGCGAAGAGAGTATCAAAGATTTTGCCCTCCGGAAATCCAGCCCATTTCTGAATCTTTGTCAAAGGTGTGAACTGGTGAGCATGAAGAAGAGCGTTCGATTCCATGGTTCTGGAAAGTAGTTCTTGGTTGGTGCCAGTTACATCGCACCGAACGGGGAGAGTGACAATAGTGGGGAACGTTATTTTGTCCGCATCATCGTGAATAGATCGTCCCGAAAGGGTCATGCCAAACGTCGTTGAGCTTTCGCCAGTATATGCAGCGAGAATCCTCGCCCAAGCTGCTTGTCCCGCAGCCTGCATCGTTACATCAGCTTCTCTACAATATGATTCGAGTTCTTGAACAGATGATGACGAAACAATCTCTCGCACGAAACTCGAAGTATCCAAAACGCGGAGAGGCGTGAGATCTGGAAAGCGATTGATGATGATCTTATTAGGATCACTTTGCCAAAATTCCTTTTTGTGTGCCTCATTTTCTTGTGCACTGACGAGGATGGCATTTAGCAAAGGTTCGATTGAAATAGTCTCAGATTTAAAATCCGGATTGCATGCATTTGCCACATCTTCAAGAATTAATGCAATAGATTGTGCATCGTAAAGAGCATGGTGTACTTTCAAGACCAGCAAGCGTCTGCCATCTTCGTTGTGAGCCCTCAAGCTCCAAGGTCGCTCAAGTAATTGGGCTGTAAAGTCAAACTTCACCACTTGACTTGCGTCCTCGAACCACGGTAACTGGTACCCATCTTTCTGGTATGTTATCATCACAAAAGGGTTTGCAGAATCTTCCGTTGCTGCGAAGCCAGTTCTCAGCATTTCGTGCTTATTGCAAACTTTAGCCCAAGCTTGCTTGAGGCTTGAAAGCGATTGTTCCTGGTTGAGTTCGAAGGAAATGCTGTTCATGTAATCTTTGCCATCTGAATGTAGACTCTGAGCAATCATACCCTGCTGCACGGCTGTACACGGCCGAATAGCTTGAATTTGATCAGGTAGAAGTCGGCACTTGGATATCACGACACGCCGATACTGGTCGTCAAACTTGGTAAAATCGTACATCCCACTACCTTCTGGTGCAGCAGAATGATTGCGGCCGAGGATTGCACTGAGCTGTTTGATTGTCGGATTTTGAAGAATATCCACGGCCGATACTTGATGTCCCTGCTTTCTAAGCATCGTAGCCACTTGCACTGTGCTGATACTGTCAAGACCAAGGCGGAAAATACTCATATCTCTACTGATTTTTGACTTTGGTACTGCAGTAAAGTTAGAGATCAAATCGCGCAACATAGACTCATCATTGGTCATCTGGAAGGATGTTTCTTCTGGCTTCGAAGCTGCAGTGTTCTCAGAGAAACAGATTTCATGACGAAGGATCGTATCTTTTAACCCCGGAGCAAGGATTTGGTGACGTGGAGTATTCATAGCCGTCTGTAGATTCGAATGGAATAAATCCAACAATCTCTGAGCATCTTCCGAGGATGTAGCAGAGCAATGCGTGTGCATCATAATCTCAAGGGTGTCTTTTGCCGGATCTGGTACAACCTCGCAAACAAATGGCAAATCCATCGCGCCACTGTCTGCCTCGATTGACCATATAGAAGGATCTAGTTCTCTCACAGGTTGCTGTAAAATAAAAAGGGTATCATAAAGACGAGCTCCATCGTCGCTAAACTGGGACTGAATCCGACGTAAAGGCGTTAGCTGGAAAGGAAGGCAATCAGCGTGGAAGGCCTGGAAGACTCTGAATGCTTCGAGGTATGAGAGTTTGTGCATATTTGAAATCCGAGAAGGGATTGAGTTGAAGCAGGGTGCAACTAAGCGTTCGATGCCTTCCAAGGCCGTTGTGCGACCACTGACAACATTTCCGAAGCAAACATCTGTTTTCTGAAGTTCTGTGGACAACACAGATGCCCACGCTGCATGGCAGATGGAAAGAAGAGATGTACTGTATTTCTTGGCGGATTCTTCTAGGTAACTGAGAGGGAAATCGGCGTATATGCGCTGGACCCGGCTCCCATGCTGCATGTCAAGTTCAGATTTCCCGATTCGCATCGCCTGTAGACTGGATGGTCTATAGCCATGTAGTTTTTCATTCCAAAATTGATCCGACTTCTCAAAATCCATCGAGACCATTGCTTGAAGGAAGGGGGAGAATGGCATGGGTTTGGGCAAGGTTTCCTTTCGGTAGAATCTCTCGACCTCTTCATACAGTATAGCAACTGCGGCACCATCATAAATAGCATGATGCATCGAGATAAGTAACTTTGTCTTTCCGTTCGAGTGCACGAAGTCGAGGCTGTAGCGCGGTTCGTACTCATTCTGTGGGGTACCTCGCTTATTTTTCTCGGCAATGATTTGGTCTGTGAGATCCGAATCGCATTTGAATTCCCCAAAAGAGAGTTCAAAGTTCTCCATGACTGCTTGAACATACGCAAAACGTAATAAACTTGTCTGAAAGAAACAAGTTCGAAGGATTTCATGCCTTTGTATCATCTCTCTCCAGCATGCTTTCAGCGTGTCAACATCGCCAGAGATATCCATGACAACATGATTTTGGTAGAGCTGGGAGGACGAGGAAGATTCGGCCGCAGAAAGCATGGCTTCTTGGAGAGGCGTACAGGGCAGAATTCTGCGAACTTCTCGGCCGGCGTTCTTAAAAGATCGAAAGATCTCTTCCTCGAGCTCGGCATCTATGCCGAAATCGAACTCAGTTGCCAGGTCAGTTTCTCCGAGGTCGACAGCACTCTGTAAGAGCTTCTCGGCAAGCCTTATAACCGAATGATATTTAAGCACATCAGAAATCTCGATTCTTAGTCCAGTTTCATGCCGTAAACTTCTGGCCAAAGAAATTGCCGAAATAGAATCGATACCAAGACTGAAGAATGAGGTGTCTGGTGTGATGTCTTCAAGTCTCTGGTTGGAGATGTCTGCCAAGTTTTTTGCTATCTTTGTCTCAAGATCAGTCCACTGATGATCCGAGGCAGATTTAGTCGAGCGAGAAGTTGAATCCAGATATTGGACACTGAGCTCTTGGTAAAGTCCGGCCAGCAACCGTTTGTCGATTTTGCCCTGGGGGGTCGATGGTAGAAAGGAAATAGGAATTAATGAAGAGGGTATCATGTAAACAGGTAAAGTAGAATCTAAAATATTATACAGTCTTTCAATCGTAGGTTGGTCTGGCTCTAGACACATTACTTCGGCCGAGCTTTCCTCGGAAGTCCAGAAGCAGACCAATCGTTCTGACTCGAGGGTGGAATTACCGATTATCATAGTAATACAGTCTCGTACTTCGTGGGAGCTTAGCATCACATGGGTTATCTCGCCAAGCTCCAGTCTCTGGCCCCGGATCTTGACTTGGTCGTCCTTGCGACCGGTAAAGGCAAGGGAGCCGTCTGGCATGAGGCGACCAAAGTCACCACTCCGGTACAATCGTCCATAATCAGGATGATCTATAATTTTGCCGACTTCTCGGCTGGAGTCCATGTATCCGCGAAATACCTGAGAACCACCAAAGCAGAACTCGCCTTCTCCACCACGAGGAACTGGCAAGAAATCATCATCGGGGGACAAGACGAAAGCAGAAGTGTTTCTAAAAGGCGTGCCAATGTTGTTTATTGAATCGCTCTGGGAAACAGCTGCATTTACCGTACAAATATTAGTTGTTTCGCTGGGTCCATATCCCTGGTAAAGTCCCTTTCCTGCCCACGTATTGAAAACCTTTTGCGTTACTGCTTCTCCAGCGGTAACAAGGAATTTGACACGTGGTACATTGGCTGGATCTACCAACGCTGCAACAGTGGGTGTCATACTTAGATGGGTCACCTCGAGTGATCGTATTGCTTGCTCGATATCTCGAAACAAGGTATCTTTGTTAGCCGAGCAGAGACATCCCCCAACTCTCCAGGCAAAGAAAATTTCAAAGACAGATACGTCGAAAGATTGCGAGCAAGATTGCAAAAACCTTGAGTCCTTTTTCGTCGGATAAAGCTCCTCCAGTACATCTAGATTACTAACGAGGTTGCCGTGGGTCACCATCACTCCTTTTGGCTTTCCAGTGCTACCCGAGGTATAGACACAGTAGGCCAAACTATCAGGCACAAACTCTCGTGGAAGATTTGATGAGGGCAGCCTAGATAAATCGACCTCGTCAATGTATATGACCGTCAAATGGTGAAATCTCTTGAGCGAGGATCTTGATTCGGATCTGGCTAGAATGACCGTGACATTTGCTTCTTCTAAAATATGTTGCAGGCGGTCTGTCGGGATATCTGGAGTTACCGGGAGGTAGCCGGCATTGAGTTTCACAACAGCAAGTATTGAGGCATATAGCTCGACGCCCTTTTCCATGCAAACACAGATAACTTCGTGTGAGGCGTCTTGAGCATGCACATAATGCGCAATCTTGTTGGAAAGGGTATTCAATTCTCCATAGGAAGTGGTTTGAATCTCGCTCTTGGTTTCTGAGATGAATTGAGCAAAAGCGATCGCAGGTCGATCAGGGTCCTCATAAGCCATTCGTTCTACCGGGGAAGAAAGTGTCCCGGATTTAAGTTCCGTGTCGGGGTTACTGTTTGTGATCGAAAGCAGTTCCATGTCGAGTGACTTGAAGGAATCTTTAAGGGCCATTGAATCATTCTCGACGATGAACTTCGTCAGGTTTTCCACTTGCTCTAAAAGAGTCGTAACCTGAAACAGTGGAAAGATTGATTGATTGTAGTTGGCTTTTAATTTGATGTTGCCCGTTCCAGGAATTATCTCTAGAGTCAAATTGAATTCTAGATTGTCGACGGAGTCTATTAATCGAACATGATTCCTTGTGTGGTCATAACTGTGGAGAGTTTGTTGCCAAATAAGGAGCGTATCGAAGAGAGTCGAACGTGGGTTGACTCCAGCAACATATTTGATTTCTCTAAGTGGCAACGCGCTATGCTCTAGGTGTTTTCTGTTGATTGCGTTGATTTCCTGCACCAAATTCAAGGATGACAGAGAGGAGGAGACTTCAACCCTGATAGGTAAAGTTGCAAGGCATGGCCCGACGATATCCTCAATTCCTGCGATCGGTAGAGTCCGACCCGAGAATACTGTCCCGAAGCAGACATCCGGTGTTCCAAGATAAGCGCTTAGGACCATGGCATATGCAGCTTGGAAAATCGACTGCGGACTCGAAGACATTCGTTTTGCAGCACTCTCAATATCAGATGTCGGTAGGCATGTGTTGTGGTAAACATTTGCAAGGCCACTTCTTGCTGCCTTTTTTGGGTGGAAGTTTGGAAGTGGGCGAAAGTCCATGTTTAGCAAGTGATCTTTCCAATAATCCTTGGTCGCCCATGAATTCGAAATAAGCGTTTTATCTTGGTATCCTGACACTAGTCGATCGAATGTGGGTCGAGATATTAGAGGTTTGTTGTCAAGAAGAGTCTCTATATCATCGAGCAACAGCTCAAGTGACCATGCATCATACAAAGCATGATGAATGTGGATAAGTACTCTTGTACTCGATGTTGATTGGAGGAGTTGAACTCTTAGTGGGTGATGGAAGGAAAAGTCCGTAATATCGTTAATCTTGTAATCAAATGCTTCAACCTCTTCGATCTGTGAGCCGTCTAGATTTTTCCACACAACCTGAATGTAACCATTGGAATCCTGGGATTCTGCAAACCCCGTCCTCAGAATTGAATTCTCGTGGCATAAAGTATATAGCATTTCACAGACATCTTCTATGTCCGTGATCCCAGGAAGTTCTATTTCAACCCAATTCCAGTATGCTCGACGGTCGATTACTGTCTCAGAAAGCATTGCGATCTGTAAAGGGGTGCAAGGCATCGTGTACTCTAAATCCTTTGCGTGGCCGTTGAGTGCTATTGATCCGTTTAGCACCTTGGGCATCGAAGGCCGGACAGCTTCAGGTACCGAATTTGTGGCATTTGAGCAAATTTGTGTGAGCGCTGACAGAGTTTCGGCTTGCAAAACTGTCAATGTGGTTATATCGAAACCAGCCGATCGCAGTTTTGAAGCCACTTTGATTGCGACCAAGGAATCGAGGCCTACTGCTGCCAGTCGTGCAGTTTTTGGAAAGGTACCGAGAGTATCTTGGACAATCGCTCTCACTTTACTCTCAATTGATGTTTCTTCGACTGGGTCATGTGTTTCACCGGAATTTCTTTGGTTTTGATAGTCGGCTTCAAGTTTTCTCTTGTCTACTTTCCCTGATGGTAGGTATGAAAACTTATCCAGCAAGACAATCTCGCTCGGTATCATAAATGAGGGAAGCCACTGAGCACAGGTTTTCAGAACATCCTCAGCCTCCACAATTTCAGTTCCAATCAGTGCAAAGACAACAAGAACACTGCCAATCACAACAGCCGAAACTGTCTTGATCCCAGGGTGCTTGTAGACAGCCTCTTCAATCTCGCCAAGCTCAACTCTCTGCCCTCGCAGCTTAACTTGGCCAGCACTCATGCGGCCCAGGATCTCCACTGTTCCATTTTCCAGCTGGCGAGCTTTATCGCCAGTGCGGTAATAATTTCGTCCTTCAAATGTCACAAAGGCAGCTTTATTTTGGTCAGGTCGGTTTATGTACCCTCTGGCCAACTGTGGCCCACCAAGAACAAGCTCTCCGAGTTCACCAACTGGCAAGAAATTCAACTGGGCTGCGTCATCGGCACTCGAACTCGCTGACACAATGAACGTTGAGACTGTGTCGAAGGGAACGCCAATATTTCCCGGCTTGGCGCTCGCTTCCATTTTGGGATAGATTGTGCAGTGTATAGCTGCTTCTGTTGGCCCGTACATCCCATAGAGCATATTTTCCTGGGTCTCTGAGCCTCCGAATTCCTCCACAATTGGTCTCGTCAGCATTTCTCCGATTGTGAGAAGCAATTTTAAACAGGGAGCATTGGATCTTTTTTGCAGCAAAGATCCAGCAACCGTTGGGGTGAGCTCAGCCGCGTCTATCTCCAACTGAGTGATCATGCCAGGCAAATCATTCAGCAATTGCTGCCTATCCACCCCGACCAACGTCGACCCTCGCAGGAACGGAAAGAATATTTCGAAAACCGAGACATCGAAAGAAGGAGCAGCAAACTGCAAAAAGCGTTTAAAAACAGGAATGTGCCGCTGGTGAGCGAGTAGAGACTGAGTCACTGCTAAATGACTGACTCCGACTCCTTTTGGGAGCCCACTCGACCCCGACGTGTAGAGAACATAAGCCAAGTCGGACTCAGTCACTTCACGTGATGGTCCGCCGGCTGAGATCTGTTTGGGGGAAGTTGGAAATTCATCAACAATGATAACGATCGGGCCATTCTCCCACGACACTGATTCCTTGAATTCGGAAGTAGTGACAATGAGCCCTGCTGCAACATCACCAACCACGAATTGTATTCTTTCTTTTGGTGCATCCAGGTTAATGGGTGCAAAGGCCCCTCCTGACTCCAGAATGGCCAGTTGAGTTATGTAGAGAGCTGGAGATTGAGGCAGCAGCAGTGGAATAATATGCTGTGCCCGTCCTTCGTGGGTTGATGAAGCAGGCAAGGCATCTCGTATGCGAACCGATAATGCGTCTACACAAGCTCGCAATTCTTGGTAGCTATAGAGTTGGTGATTTTGAAGGCTTGTAAAGTCCAGAGCGCAACTAGATGAATTCTTTTCCCAGCGTATGAGATGGTGCAGAAGTCTTGGACCCTCCAGAAGCTGAGGAGGGTCATTGAGAATAGAGAGTTTTTGGGCCATGTTCGGCGTTATGGCATGCGGCTCATGGTTGAGCAGGATGCAGCAGATCTTGACGGGTATCGTATCTAATAGGAAGTGCTGAAAGAAGAAGATGCTCCGTTGGCTCGCGCTTGAGGCGGGTACTGGTTATGAGAAGGCGGGTCAGGTGACGACAGCAAAGTCTCAAGGTTGTTGATGAGATAGAGAGAAAGCTAAGGTTCACGTGGAATGATTCTTCGGCTTGCTTTTTTTTGTCGAATTTTTCATGGCCTGGTCTGATGATAATTCATGCTCGGGTTGGGGGTCAGCAGGAAAAGAAATGGTTGTCGGCGGGGGGGGGATCTTTGATGGAGACGCCGGAGCAAATAGCAGAAAGTAGTCTGGTGTACGGAAGTGATGGCTTGACAATAATATGTCGGCCCCTCACCACGCCGTCGCCGCCAGGAAAATCGTCGCAGTTGGGTCAGAGCTTTTCTGCTTTCTGCTGACCCTAGTCAAGACTGAGATTTGCAGACATGTTCTGGGAGCTTTTGGTGGCTCGAGGGTGGCCAGCGTCGGCAAATGGCGTCATGACATTGAATGCCCTACGATGCATCTACACAGCCCCTTGTTGCTGGGGAGAATGTCACTGAATCTTGTTCTATGGTAGCGCCAACCTCTGCAACAGGAAGCCGCTTCATAATGATAATGTTAATGCGCTTTCTTTTGGCAACGTCCAATCCCTCTGTCAAAAGTCAGGTTGGCTCTTGTCTTACTTGTCCCCATATTAATAACCGCCTCAGCATATGCACCCATGCCAGCCTCCACAGTGCAATGCACACCTCATACACATACATACCCAAAGGGATGCCAAGCTGCTGCAGGTGACAACTAAGGACCAGCAAGATGATAATGTGCTCGTATAGCCCCCAGCCACGTGAGCTTCTAGACCCTGACCGGAGGTGGCTTTGCAACAACCAACGTAGGACAAGCACAAGAGACGGGAAGAGCCAGTGCTTCTAATCTTATCAGATGGCAGCATCTTATCTAATCACGGAATGAGTTGAGATGCGATGCTCAATAATAATGTTGTTGTTGAGTCGTTCCGATTACCGGCCATGGCATTTTTTTTGTTCTTTTTCTCTCTTCTCATGTCTTTGCTTCAACCGTACATCGTTCACTCGCCCGCTGACTCCACTCTTGCTTGCTTCATCATCCACATCACCGACCGCAGGTCAGCCGGCAGGGGCGGGGCTATCGCACTCGGAACATTTCGATCAGATAGCTTATGGAAGCTTGGCGGATCCGTCTTGGTCTTGTCCAGTGAGCATCTGGCTAAACACCAACCATTCAACCTACTTAGCTGTCTATGAAACAACCTGTCACTGACTATTTGGCTAGATTTTTCAGTTGGAGTTTGTTTTGCGATAATTATTGGGAAGGTCGTCACTGTCCCGGCACAAAAAGCCAAGTTGGGACAAGGCTTAAGGCTGGAATTACCCGCCATACAACTTTTCCGCCCAGCTGAAGATTCCATCAAGATGCCAATTGGGACTTTCACAATGGAGACGGGGGATCGACCATGCACGCGGCCCGACTTCGATGACCATGGCAGGTAGCGGGGAAGGGGCGGCTGTATGGTGATCTCCAGCTTCATCGCCGTGGTCTTCGGGATTCTCTCCACTATTTGGTTTGGGTGCTCCTTTCCGCCTCACAGTAGTGGAGTTGCTGGCAAAATTGGAATCTGACAAGTGACAGAAAGAAGGCTCTTTACAAATACGAAGATGCTCACTGGTCAGTCTTGAGTTGGTTGACCTAGCCACCAAGCGGCAGGCCACAGAGTCTCCCGTCGGCTGGTAGCTTCGTTTGTGGAGGTTTGCTTTTTGGCATTCTTTTTCTCTCGAAAGCATGCGTCATGATTTGAATTACAAGTCACTCTATTGGACATGCGAAATTGCTTCATTCCTTGTCGGAACATATCCCAATGAAATAAACTTCAAAAGGTTCTTTTGGCTAGTCGATATCGCTTTACAATACGGTATAACAGAGGCCTCTCAGTCAAGCCACAAGTCTCGGGGATTAGTCTCGGGGAACAGTCTCTTTGCGAGCTCTCTCGGATTCGATTTTTATTAAAAGTCTTGCCGGGCTTGCCTGTCATCTATCTCATCATTAGATATGACAATTATCAAGGAAGATCGTGTTAATTCTGACAGCAAATGGTGGGTTGACCCATTATCGGCGCCTCTCAATCGAATGTAGGCTTCAAATGTAAGCGCAACCATCTAGGATCTTTAACTACCTTTTGCTGTTATTTTCTTATTGCAGGCTAATGTTTTCTCGGGCTATTATTAACGCCGTGTATGATTTCCCCAAAGGTCCCCTATGGCCGAGCTTCATTCCGCTGGTCTTACTCTACTTGTTAAGCCGACGGGGATAACAGCGCATCAACGCATCAACGCCGGATCAGATAACAAGTCTTGGCATTAGCATATGCAAAGTAGCAAACGCCGATAACACCTTATTTTGAATTCACCCCGGTCGAGAGCAAGCATTCAGAGACATGACCCTAGTACAAACAGTCATACGTACAAGAGAAGCTGGACCATGAGTATAATGCTAGCTTGGAAGGCTTGAGATTTTGTACTCATGATGGGTGGAATCCCTTTTTCGATATTAAGCAGAGGTCACTCGGTACATTCCCAATGCAAGAACAACCCGGCTAAATCACACATCGTGTCTTGAAGATTAGCACGAGTAGCACTGCCACCTGCGCTAGATCTAGCACATCTAGAAGGTGAGAGAGAAATAACCATGTCTTCGCCTTCAGGACCCCGGGATAATCCACGATCTGACATATGGTTCAATAAGTTTAACCTCTTATAATCGGTCGACCGGCGACTTCCAATCCGCTCGCGTTTAAACGACTCGTGCCTTGCATGACGTCGAAGACATTTGCTCTCCATCGGGCGAGAGACGCGAATCCACGCCGTCTCCAGGCCCAGCAACCTAATACTACCACCCTAAGACACAGTTGCACAAGGTCGGGCATTCAAAAAAGTAAAGGAGGCTGCAATGGTAAGGTATCCACCATGTCCACCACCTTTAGTTTGATGCAACATCTTTCATATGGTGCGTCTTGCCTGCCCCAGCCAATCAGACAAGGCCTTTTACTCATCAAGACTCTACGGTGGCTTACAGGTATCTCATACTTGTAAACTAATCCTTGCCTCACCAGAAGACTCGAGGACCACTCATCGACTCGACATTTCAAAGCACAGATTTCCAGTCCTTTCCTACAAATCTCTGCCGTCCTGTTTGGAGTCCTTATTAATCCACTTCCCAAATTCTGATCACGTGTTATTTATCATTTTCATAACTTATCCCCTAAGCGACGGATAATGGCTCCTGCTGCTGTCAGTCCTGTTGAAGCACCGAATGGACAAGGTCTGTCTGTCATAACGAACAATCAGGTTCCCAATGGTAGTAAAACCTCACCATTTCCTCTTACAGATTCGGATGATCTCCTGGATCTGGTGTGTATAGGATTTGGACCAGCATCGCTGGCCATTGCCATAGCTTTACACGATGCATGTCGAACATCATCGTCAACAACAGTCCCAAAAGTCCTATTTCTTGAGAAGCAGCCAAATTTTGCCTGGCATGCGGGGATGCAGATACCAGGAGCAAAGATGCAAATCTCGTTCCTCAAAGATCTAGCCACCCCACGCGATCCGACATCTCCATTCACATTCACCAATTATCTGCATCAGAATGGTCGCTTGAACCATTTCATCAACCTCGGAACTTTCTTGCCCTCTCGGATAGAATATGAGGATTATCTCCGATGGTGCGCCAGTCATTTCGAGGATTGTGTTGAGTACGGTCAGGAAGTCCAGAGTGTAGATATCGCATCTACGAGTCCGGCTGGGAAAGTGACTTCTTTCTCCATCACATCGCTCTCCTCAACAGGCGAGCAGATGACTAGAAAGTCACGACATGTTGTCATTGCTGTCGGAGGACGAGGTATCATACCACCTGTATTTCAAGGGTTGAAACATGTAGCTCACTCGTCTCAATACGCGACGACTATTTCTTCAATCTCTTCAAAGCCAAATCTAAGTTTTGCCGTCGTGGGATCAGGCCAATCGGCGGCAGAAATCTTTAATGATCTCTCGACTCGCTTCCCTGAAGCGAAGGTGCGTCTGATCATCAAAGGGGCAAGTCTGAGACCAAGCGACGACAGTCCATTGTAAGTTTCCCCCGCTCAAGCCTCACAAAACAAAAACCACTTACAAAATCTCAGTGTCAACGAGATCTTCGACCCCGACCGCGTTGACGGGATCTACGCACAACCAGCTGACTCTCGAGTCGCCGCGCTATCGCTGGACCGAGGAACGAACTACGGCGTAGTCCGCCTGTCACTACTGGAACACCTCTACGAGGCAATGTACATGCAACGGCTCAACGAAGCCGACCCCTCTAGATGGCGCTGCCAGATCCTGAATCAGAAAACCGTCACGTCGGCCTCGCAGACTCCGTCGGGCTCAGTCGTCATGACGCTCAACGAGCAAGAGGAGGACATCGAGGCCGATTATGTGTTTACCGCGACGGGATATCGACGGAATGCACACGAGGAAATGCTTGCTAACTTGCACGAGTTGGCGAAAGTCGACCCGGCACGGTTCCCCGTTGCGAGGGATTATAGGGTTGTTTTTGCAGAAGGGAAGGTTGAGGAGGGCGCGGGGGTTTGGTTACAAGGCTGTAATGAGGCGACGCATGGTGTAAGTCTTTTCTTTCTTTTTCCCCCTCCCGTTTCTTTGTCTTTTTCTATTTTTCTCTCCCTTCCGATAGACACTCGATAGCAACTCCAGAGAGAGATACGAAAAGAAAATGCTGACCTAGTATACAGCTAAGCGACACTCTGCTCTCCATCCTCGCCGTGCGAGGCGGCGAGTTGGTGCAGAGTATATTCGGGAAAGAACTTGCTTCTCCTTGAGGAAGGCTGTTACTTGCTGTACGTACGTACCCAAGAGGGGTTGGTTTTGGTAACGGGTACGAGCAACATCTTTCTGTATACACTTAATTCCATACATCTATCAATCTGCAGACCTCATTCCCAAGAGCTTGTTTTTATTGACACGGTAACGAACATGACCTATCTTCCTATAGTTATTCGTCTCCTATGTCGATAAGTGAAAATGTGCCTAGAATTCTAGAGAAAAGATGCCCTGTTTTTTCTTCTGCTTCTTATTTGGAGGTATCAGAGTCAGGATAATATGATGATGTATTTCATCTTTTTCAGGGAACCGAGATCCGCTATCACTAAACCCCTTGATACTGTCGAGAATACCCAGGATGGAAGAAAATCCAGAGTGCAATGACAGATGGCCTTTTTAGGTAGATGATTCCATTTAATGTTTATATACAAGAAGGAACTTCTAGGTGAGATATATAATTAAAGGCCTTGGTTTCGTTTGGTTGTGTATCGGGGTAAAAATACAAACCAGCCAACCCAGGGAGAAGAAAAAGAAGAAGAAGAACAAATGTAAACGAGTGTGGTGTGGTTTATGCAAAACCCATGAAAAGCAAGAAGGTAACAATAGACAATTCGTGTTGGGTGTGATGCTATATGAGATAGTTGCCCTCTTCGTACGTAGGTAGGTAGCGGCGACAGCAGTGGATTCGCATCGACCGAAGCTACGAATTTCTCCCAACCCAAGCAGCAACCGCACCCAGGCAAGCCCATCCAAGCCCTCTCAAGTCAAGATATCATCCTTGAACTCATAATACAGCGCGGGCAAGATATCTCCCAGGTGGGTCATCTCCATATGGCAATGCGTAGCGAGGGCGGTAGCATAGTCATTAACCGAAGCGAGGGCCGAGATCTGGTCGACGAAAGCCGAGCCAAACCAATATCTAGAGCGCATCTCACGCTCGCCCGAGCCGTCTGATTTCTGCCTGACCTGGTGCATGAGCAGGGCCGACGAGTTGGAGAAGGACGTCCACTGCGGCGGCGATGTCGAGGCCCGCGATGCCCAGCGTCGACGTTGCCGCTACCAGCGTCTCGATGTGGTTCGCCCCGGCTGGGTTCGAGTCCGCAGTGCTCGCTGATCCGCCCACGGTGAATCCTAACGGTGATGCGTCGTAGAACCCGATCGAGATGGTCGTCGCTGTGTTGCCGATGTATTCGTCCACTGAGTAGGTTTCGTTCCAGTACCGCTCGCGGATCGACTGGCGAGCCGGACGTGATGGGTTAGCAGACGGTTTTGACACCCCAGCGCTTGCCGTGCTAGGGTGGAAGAGTTGGCTAGACATACCTGTTTGGAGATATCG
Source organism: Pseudofabraea citricarpa (assembly GCA_029641185.1). NCBI lineage: Eukaryota > Fungi > Ascomycota > Leotiomycetes > Helotiales > Dermateaceae > Pseudofabraea > Pseudofabraea citricarpa. The sequence continues at coordinate 815,426 of JAPWGK010000018.1, forward strand.
TCGATGCTGAGCCCTGATGGCTCGAGCACACTGTATCGGTGTGCGCTCGGGTGCCAGAGCTTGTACTTCGTCGTTGAGTTCCTGTGCCAGTAGACCCACCAATCCAACCTAACAGGAGGTGACAACACTTTCAGCCAACTTCCATATATGGGGATGTTGGGAGTTACTGCAAAGAAACAGCGAAAACTTACATCTCACCCGTGACGTATTTATGGTCGGTTCGGACCGCCACGCTCAGAGAGCCGTCCTCAAAGATCGTATACCCGTTCTCAACTGTCTCGTAGCCGGGCTGGCTGAAGGACGTCTTAGCTGCTTCAAAACTGACACCGTACGAGGCTGCGAATGGGGATTTCTGAGAAGGAGAACAGTTAGTCAAGTCCAGGCTGGTTTTTTATACCTGACGTCTTCACAACAAAGTATGGAAGAGAAATCATACAGATAGACCATCGTTGAACTCGTCGGTTAAGGCATCCAGGTTAGGATTCCAGTAGTGAGCCCATGGTTCATTAAAGTCGCTTCCTTGGTATCCAAGATACGAATCATCAACTGCTGCAGTGCCTGATTGGCTTGTGTTGGTAGGAGCAGCCAATGCCAGTGATTGCCAGGAGCTGAAGGCAGCCATGATTACGGTGAGAGATTTCCCCATGATGGATAAATTATGCTGCAAGGAGTTGAATAACGAATGATTGGAGGAGATGCGGCTGCGGTAACGAGCAACAGAAACTAGATAGGCAGCGTTCTTTTATAATCGTTTTGCTGCGTCTTTCCCAACTTCCCGCCACGGTCCTAGCTCCTCTCCTGTCTATTCTCACTTACTCGATACCCCGATGAGCCCCATTTCGCCATTCGCGAACAGAGGATCGTCCCCCGCTCATTCCGGACTTTTGCAACCCCCCTAGCAGAGCTGCTCCTCCGCATCTCGCACAATATCGCGAGAGAGCCTTGTGGTGATGGGTCGCTAATTTTGTTTCTCGCGGGACAGAGAGAGAACAGAACGAAACGAATCGCTTGGCGGTGGGACCGCGGGACACAAGTGGCCCAGAATGCGGGACCTGGAGGGACGCTGACGATTGAAGGTGTCATAGTCCTTCAGCTGGAAGTCGACTGTTCTCCGTACTCCGTTGTAAGGGCTGATGTTTTTGTCCTTGGTGCCCAGAAACTGCTGTCATGGTGGGAAAATGACTCGAATTATCGCCACAGAGGCTCATATGCCGTAACTTGGCTCCGAGAACGAGAATTAGATGAAAGATCTTTGCAATCTGGGACGTAATTCCTTCTTCTTGCTGTAATGCTTGGGCTAATAAGGCCTACCCAGGCATTTTACGCCATTAGCCAATTCATTTGATAGGAATCCTATCATAGCGAAATATTGCATTCTCATAACAATCATCTTGTTCCAACAAGCCGTTCAAACACTTATCCAACGCAATCTATTCGTTCTCATTCACGCCCCCTGGACTACGAAGGAGCTGATGTCTTTTCCGTAGGTCGTTTGATCCACTGATCCAAAACCTTCCCCATCTCGACACAGATGCCCCAGCGCAAAGCTACTGGCTTCATCGTCATCTGCAGTGCATTTAGGCTGTACAGAATCTTTTTTATTCGAGAGCCATTTGTACCAGGACAAGATCCAGAGCTCAAGGACGAGACGACCTCCGCATCAGACGCCTCCACGAAGAACTCAACCAACTGCTTCCAGTCCCTCACAAGTGGCACCTGGACCTCGGCTTCCATTGAGATCCAACAGCGCGCAAAGACTGTTGCAGCGGCAAAGAGCGCAATGGGGACATGCATGGCGTGCAGACGAGTGGAAGGCAACTTCTCTGCCGTCTCTCTAATGGAAACGGCGTGTAGTAAAGCGATCCTGCCAGAGGAACTGCTGGCCCAACCTGTTTCCACAAGCGATTGCACTGGTTTTCTTGCTCCGCTGTATATGCACTGCTCGATTCCGCATTCGCAACAGAGCTGGCTGCAGAGAAAAGCCAAGTCTACAGCCAGATCGAGCGAAACGAGGTGCCAATTCAACGTCACTTCCATTTTCTGGATAGAGCCAGCTTCTAGTCGACATATTTGGTGGACATATAAAAGATTAAGGGCTCGGTGGATGTTGTCTCGCGAAGGTGTTCCTAAGGGTGGGCCGCCTGCACTGTTGTGTTTGGACACAAGTGACTGGAGCCCACTCAACAGAACATAGATAGAGAATGGCGATAGCGTTATGTTCACCCACTCGCTGCTGGCAGACAATAGTAAAGTGAAGATATCGCGATAGCTTCTAGGAGGCTGCTGGTGGCTCTGCATTTCCTGCGTCCACTCCTCCAAAGTACTAGCACGGAAAATCGATTCCTTGCAAGACTGGAGCAAGGGGTTACTCAGATGGCATGTGATAGTGGGAGTGCCAGAGAGGAAGACTATTTGGCTATCGAGCAAATATGTTCCCAGGACGGCTCTCCGTTGCGTCTCAAGCGCAACCCAGGTTCTCCAGCTCCGGGTTTTCTCGGGTAGACTCAGCAAAGGGTCACAGAGGGGCGTCTGGTCTCCGATTTCGAGCATTTGAGATTCTCTAGCCCATTGGAACCCGAGTCCATGAATTGAATGCGCAATCTTCTGCAGACTTTTATTCTGCGCACCGTCAGTTAAACTTCATCGAGATAGAATAGAGAGACTTGCCTCGGAAAGATGAGCGTAGACTTGTCCGAGTAAGGCACCCAGTAATAGACCAACACCCGTCCGTGCGTCCTCTGGTCCTTTGTGTGATAAAAGAGCTTGCCACTACAAATCAATGAGCTTTAGTTCTTCGATTATGGGAGTTGATGTCACAGACACTTGTGAACCCAAAGGCATGTCCTAATCGCCATAGTACCTCGCCCTATGTAAATATTTTAGTTCCTGAATCACATAATCTTTTAGATGAGTCTGTTACCTTGCTTTTTGCATCGTCTGTCTCAACAAACAGCGAACCAACCGCAAACATATGCAGCAAAAGGAGATGAGGACAGTTCTGGATGACGAAAGTAGGCTGATGAATGACTGGGAAAATAGGGATAAAGCGATCAAAGAATGATTGCAAACACAAGTCTAGAAAGTCAGCAGTGATGCCTACTGCCTGCACTTCCAAACTAAGATTGTTCGACTAAAGGTAGTTAGCAGCTTTCTCCATAATCAGAGCCCTATAGTTATTCTTGCCTGGTGGTTGATGGTATGGCTTAGATGCTCTACAACCTGGGACTCATATGAGTGCTCCTTTTGCTCTTGTTGGTAGTAATTGGGACTATTGTTATGTAAAATTGAACTTGGCGTCTCGTGACCGGAATTAATTTGTGAGGGAATACCCGCGAAGTCCGTTGCTGCAAAAGACGATTGCGCTCCAGTTATGTCAGGCATCAAGGAATCCAAAGACTGACCTGGAGTTCCCCAAGAATTGAGTGCGTCTGATTCGAAAGTGCTATCGAAAGGCCAGGACAGCATATTAGGATCCCAGATGCCGATCGAGGCCGGAGACTGTGTGTTCATAGCAGACGGTCCGAATCCGTTTAGAGGGACTCCGCTCTCTAGCTGAGCCTGAGACTTATGACTAGTTGATTGGATTCTAATCTCATCTTCAGAGCCGCTTGCCGTTCTGTGGGTTTTCAGATGCCGAAGAAGAGAGTCTTGGCGCCCAAATGCTTTGGGGCATATCTCACAGGTAAATGGTTTTGCTCCAGTGTCTTTACGGACATTAACGCTATACTTGTCTGTATACTTATCTGGAACCTACGTGATCTCTCATGTCGCTAAGCATAATGTCAGCCACGAAAGCACCATGCGGGTACTGGGGAGGTGATAACATACATGCAAATGCTCAGTCTTGCTATATTGCTTCTGGCAGAATTTACACTTTAGAATTTGCAACCTTCGGCGTTGGGGAACTTGTTCGGCTTCTTGTAGTGGATTGTCGGAACTCATTGTAGCTGAGCTGGTTTACCAGATTATAGAGGAGCGGAAGGAACGTATCAAACTTAAGTCCATATATCTGACCAGATATAGTGATGAGGGTGTCGAGCTCAAGTGATTGTGGTTGGCTGATGTGATGCACTGATGATTGAGTCCGTGTGCAAGCATATTATCATACTTTAGTGCAAGGTGTCCAATGCAAGTTGCAGAGTTTTATGGCGTAGGACACAGACCACTTTGACTAAGCATATATCAAACAGAGCCAGTCGGTGCATGAATCGTTGGCGTGGACCCGCTTAAAACCATGTTTCAACAACAGTAATAAGCTCATCAATTACTCCGTGTAAAGTATAAACTGACATTTTATAAATATAACATCTTTCCACCAACTTGATCTTTCTTTTGGCGTATTAATCGTAGTCTATCTTTTTCAATTGGAATTTAATTCGTTGTTGTATCTATGTTCGTCTAATGCTTTATATCTCATATATTATTATATGGTCATGTATCTCAAGTACAGCTGCCCACCTTTGTTGCCTCGCTTCGTGCATGATAATGCTTCTCGCCAAAACTAGTTGAGACAAGCAAGAGAGACTCGTGAATGGTAGTATTCCTTGGACACTGAAATGGAGAGAAACATGAGAGTAGATCCGGTAATAGCCACAGGATCATGTTGAGGACAAAGTTTCTAGCACAAACCAGAGAAAGAGTAAGAGAAACGATGTGATAGGTTCAAATGAAATAGTTGTGACCATTTAGAAGCCTCACTTAAAACGACAGGTAGATAGATGTCATCTTTGGGGCCTGTCCGTCCGCTCCTCCTAATTACATAATTCCTGCTTCTCAAACCCCACAGCATCCTAATACTAATCGATCTTTCAAGTCCTTCTCAACCGTAACCAACCCAATTTATAATATCTACTTCAGAGTACTACAGAGTACTATCGCATTACAAAGAGAATCTCGATCTGCCCACGATATAGACGACGCATCAAACATGGTCGCTTAAATTTCTGAGTCAGATATTGCAATTTACAATTCGACAGGGAACATAGATTAGTAAGAGTATTATCTTCTGAAATATTTGCCTAATGTCAAGCTTAGGAGACTTCAAGATAGATTTCAAAGAGAGTTGAGAAAATTTTGGCAATGGCCCAAATTAGCATCCTTATTCAACGACCAAGATAACACCACAGATGCTTGAACTCTTCGAAGCACATGTGTCTCTAAATAAACCTTGGTTCGGATCGCGTAGAGTCAATACTGCGATGTAACTCTGCTCACCTACCATGGACATAGCATCGGGGAATAGCATATCACTGCCAGTTATAGGTCCCAGGAGGTCACTTTGATAATTACCTACCTATGTTATTATGCAGAGACAGGACGAAAATGATCCCTGAAAAGCGAGACAAGATCAAATTTACCATAGCATAACGAAGGCAACCAATACCTAATCAGAAAAGTGGTTTCACGCAGCACTACAACGCGGTTATAATGAGCTTTTTTGAATTTCTAGTTCAAGTAAAAGCTTGGTTTGGATGCCCAGGTCTCTGCAGAATATCGAGACATGGTCCTGAAGCCTCAAAGATATCCTCACCCCAACCCAGCATTACCAAACCCGCAACTTCTTCCTGTGAGGTTCATCTGTAACACAGGAAAGTCTAGGCTGCAGGTGCTACTCTGGCTATAAACGGGCTGTTGAGAGAACCGTCCACGGAGTACACCTTGCTAAAGCACTCGTCGACGTACTCAGCAGGCATACCGTGATTCAGAGCATCATTGAAAGCTTGTAAGAGTGACACTCGCATGCCGGGATCCATGACGCCTCCTCTCTCGCCCTTTCTAAGGAAGAACATGCAACGGATTGGAGTGCCATGTAGGTCAACAACACAACTAACCATGTCTCTGACGCAATCTAGGAGATTGAGCATGTGCAGTTCATTGCGGTCGAGATGATAGACAAGCCCATACACACTCTTTCCTTCACATGGGAAGACCGTAGGCTCTCCACTCGGTGAAGATACTGCCCAGTCGTAATCGTTGAGAACAGCCACGCCCTTTAACTTTCCTAAACCTGCGTCGTTATCTGTGGTGTAGCGCATGTTCATACCAAAAGTAAAGACATGGTTCTTGGCATCAGACGCTGGAGTATTTGGCTGCGTGATACCAGGCTGAGAAATCACAGGCAACTTGACTTTGTCCAGTGCAATACGGAGGTTCTTGGAAGTACTAGGTTGAGGAGTACCGGGCTGTGTATCGACATGAGATGGACCAGGTTGAGGAGTAATTGCTTCAAGAATGTCAGAGCGGGAAAAATTTCCAATGGATAGATTTCCAAGAGTTTCAGCGATAGCTGCTGCAGTCTCAACCGCATCTTCACCGCTCCGCTGACCATCGACTACTTGCATGTTGGCAACCAGGAAGCGTCTCGTCATCTCACTGGCGTGAATAGCACCCGCTGTGGCATCAAACTCCGGGTCATCATAGTCGACTACAGTGCGAATTTCAGACCGGACCTCAGGAACAATCTCTACCTCTGGGTGAACCTGGGGCTGCGAACCCTCACCTTGCTCTGTAGCAGCGGCCGTGTGTGTGTCTTTGGTAGCTGGTTGGTCGGCTGGCATCTCGATCTTGGCATCATCTGGCTTTTCGACAGTTTCAAATGACATGGCGCCTGCCTCGTCAAATTGAGTGGTGGCAGCATCTTGAGCGAAGGCATTGCCAGCGACCTCGGTAGGCTTGGTGTTCTCGGGCTTCTTATCGGACTTGGCAGCAGAAGAAGAGGCATTGGTCTGACCAGACAATATTTTTATTAGTCACGGACGCTCAGAAAAGATCCAAGACCGATGACTGGACGTACCGTTGACTGCTTCTCCAGGTTGAGCGCGTTCTTGCCGCTCTTCCAGGCATCGAAGAGATCGACCTGCTTGCCTTTGTTCTCCATGGTTGAAGACTATGAATGGGGGTAAGATTGTATAGTCTGTGATGATATCGATCTGCTGAAGTTGCAGATCGTGGATGTTGTTGTGGTGAAGGAAGAAAGAGAAGAGAAGTTTTTTGAAGAGGCGTCGTTTATAAGCGAGCGAGGGAAGGTACTGCGCGCGCGCCTTCCTTCACACTCGATTATCGATCTTGGAAGGAGAGATTGAAACTAGCGTCGGTCCTTCACTTAGAGAGCTGAAATCACATCTTACTGATTCAATTCTGGTCTTCACTTCTTGACAAACATCAAACTTCAACATATGTATAAATGGAAGTTGTCAGTTCAATCGTCACCTATTGGATTACGACAGTTTCTCTCAAGCTGTGTAAAGATTAACTTTACCATCAACAGAAGCTCTTAGTTCAATCCACTTCCTCATGTTCCCTTCCTAAATTCCCATCATGAACATACTTCCTCCAATCATGCACATCCTTAAACCCCAAAACCTCTCTAATCTTCCTATTGCTCAACGGAGCCTCAAACTCGCCCATCTCCCTCGTGATCTTCGTTCCAGGGCATTCCTTCTCCAGGAAAGCCTTCGTGCTCTCCCTCACAGTAATCGTATCATTCGTAGCATTAAAGATCTGAAAACCCAACCCGCTCTTCCTGATGGCCAGATCGCAGATCTGGCCTAGATCGCGGGCATCAATATAACTCCACGCATTCCGTTTTCTCGACGCCGGATCCTTGATGAAAGCCGGGAAATCGCGTGCGTATTCATGCGGCTCAATGACGTTTCCGATGCGGAAAGCGTAGATGTCGTTCTTGAAGCGGCGCGCGAAAGCACGAGCGGTCTTTTCGCCGCATATCTTGGAGAGTGCGTAGCTGCGTCGCAATGTCAGCGATGTAATTAATGTTAGAGCTATTAAACGCCAAGCGTAGACCTACGAATCTTCAGGATCCACGTCATAGTCTTCCTCCAGAGGAAAAGAATGATAATCGGCATCTCCTTGCGCGAAACATACTCCATATGTCGTCTCCGAAGACGCGATCAAGATCTTCTTCACTCCGAGCTTGCAGGCTGCTTCGATGACATTGTAGGTACTCCTAACGTTTGCTTGAAAGCACTCGGAGTCTGGGACCAGCATGTTCCTGGCATATGCTATTTCAAAAAGACACAAAATTAATACTTCGAATTCTTGGTTTCTCCGTGTGGAGGAAGAAAAATGAACGCACCAGCAAAATGGATAACCACATCGGGTGCAGTAGGAACAGGGCCACTCTCGTAACCCGTCATGTTGAAATGAGTCGTCAGTGCATTGAAGACCTGGCCAGAATCGGTAAGGTCTGTCCTGAGCGTATATACATCTGCGGTAGTATCGGGGAAAGGTAATAGATCCAGATTCAGCACTTTGTGACCTTGTGATAGTAGATAGGGAATCACATGGCGACCAGCTTTACCACTGCCTCCCGTGAAGACCTATTTTCAGGTCAGTATATTCTCATGGGTACTTGATAAACAGTGCCCATGGGGAGCACAAACAATTCTTTTGCCGCCGGAGACGGTTGGCTGTGTTGTATTTGGCATTTTTCGGGCTTTTATCTCCTGCTTCTAGAAGGTTTTTTTTTTTTTTTTTTTTGGAAATTGCGAACTTATCAAGGAGGGGAAATTCCTTAATCAATGTGCTTGAAAGGAAAAGATTAGTAAACTACGTCAGCGATTGGAGATTACTCTTCCTTGTAAGAGGATCTACCAGCCGGCAGATGGATTGAACCCCTGGATTTTGAGGTCGAAGATGTCATTGATTAAGGAGAATCGCATACCCCATTTTTGATAAGCGAGCTAGCTATGAGGGGTAAAGAGGGGCAGTTTCCACCATTATTGAATTGGAGTAACTGTTGTTGTTCAGGGTTAAAGACGTTTTATTTGTGGTCAATTAATGTGTCCAGTGATTGAGATGGTTAGGAAGTCTCTTTGCAGTGATTGAAGTGTTTTGTTTAATGGTCGAGTGTATGTTTTAGGTGAAGGCGAGCATGAGCCATGAATCTGAAGACATGATTGCTCCATGAGAACCATTCTAGAATCTATGATATCCTCTAAATTCACCATCAACCAAAATAAATATTTTCTTTTCCACAGTCGTCTCACTCAGCCCTCTTAGCAAGAGCCCCCAACCCCTCACTATCAATACGCATCGTCTGCCAGTCAGTCATAGCCTTCGCACCAATCCTCTCATAAAACTTGATGCTCGGTTCATTCCACTTCAACACGCACCACTCCAAGCGTCCCCCACCCATATCCAGAACCTGCTTGGCCAGCAATCCCAGCAACTTCTGGCCGTACCCGTGGCCTCTCTCGCTCTCACGCACGAAGAGGTCTTCGAGGTAGATACCGGGCTTCGCTCGCCACGTGCTGTAATTGTAAAAGTACAAAGCGATTCCGGCAGGCTCGTTGGATGGGGTAAAGGCGATCAAGCAGCGCGCTGGCCGGGAACTGCTGAGGGGAGTCTCGGAATCAAATGAGAGCGTCGCGAGCAGCGTCTCGTGGGTTGCCTGCACGGCCGCCGATTCTTTCTCGTAGTCGGCGAGCTCTTGGATCAATTGCAGGATCGCTGGCACATCTGGCCCGCAGGGAATTAGTTGAATTCTAGTACGTGTGAGCGTGATGCGGGCGTACCTTCGCGCAGGGCGTGTCGTATCGAAGAACCTTCGGGTGGTGCCATTATTGTGTCTTTTTCCCTGCCGTGACGCGTGAGAACTTGAGTTTTGAACTGAGGGGAGTGACTTGACGGTGGCAGAGTTTCACCGCCTTTGAACAATAGTTGTAGCCAAACATCTTCAGTTAACCGTCAACAAGTACATCTGGTCATTTCTCAAGAACGATGGCTTTGGAAACCTGTTTGCTTGCAAGGGGACTACCATCGCTGATTTGAGGGGGCATAGGGATTGCTTGCAAGCACAGCTCAGCGTGAGAGCGACCACTACTAACCTTGGAATAAAAACGGGAAGTGATTGGTATTTTCCTACTGCGTCGAGCAAATACCTGAGAGGGAAAACATCAATGGTGGTAGTACATCTAATACTTATATATACAACTTCCAAGGAAACTCCGAACATCTCTAGCTCCATACGCCTTTTATTTGACATGTGCATCAAAGTGGGCCAAACAAAATCTGCTTACTCCTGCCATCATACCTTCGATACACACAAATTTACATATATTTACATGTTTATCATTATCACTCGCCAGTCTACGAGGGCGCTTTCTGGAACAGTTGGGTCAGTTTCTTTGGCCGGTGGTATTTTTTCTTAGGTTCGGAAGATGACGGTGGTAGGGTTTCGGCCTCTTCAAAAAACTCGGAATCTTGAGCTGATGGCTGTGACACTTCTCCTCTTGAGGCACTTGATGCTCCCTTTCCCCAGACGACTTCCCAAGTCCCTGTCGCTTCATCTAAAGTCATTTTTGGGGAACATGCCCAAATGTTACCCCAGATTCTACGCATGCCGCGAGCAGTGAGAGGGAATCGATCAGGATCATATTCTTCATAATCCCCTATCTGGTAAGCATTGTATCCCCACTCGTCCTGTCTGGGTTGCATGAATTGATCGAAAACATCGAGGTCAAGATAAGAGGATGGAGTGGAGTCTTTTGCATCAAACACTGGCTGGGTGGCTAAACGTCTTCTTGGTGGAGGGCCCTGAAAAGGAATTGTGCCCTCACTCAGCTTTTGTAGACGATTCCATTGGTGTGTGGGAAGGGGTGGGAAGAGAGTATCCAAGCTCGTAGCCCAGAATCTCGCTCGTGTTGATGCCTCGAACTTCTTTGCTAGAGGGCGTCCCCAGATATTGACGTTGGGTACTTTCGGAAGTAACTGCCGTAATTTGGCTCTATCCTGATCTTGAGGCTGGTTTAGGAGCTGGCTTTTCATGAAAGCTACGAGTTTCGGAGATGGATATATCGCCTGATGTGTTTGGCCTGAATCCAATAGGAACTTGTGGAGTGCTTCGTCTGTTTTGGGAATACTGCTCTCATCTGAGGAGATCAGTGCACTAACTAAAACGCGTCTTGTTTTCCCCCTTCGACCATAAGTGATTTCTAAAACTTTCTCTAGCTGGTCCCGTTTTCCATTGCAAGCTTTCAGAAGCACTCGCAGCTCCTTTTTCCCTTCTAAGAAACACTTATTCAACCGCTGCTGCATGAGCTTAGTCTTTTGTTCATCTCCTGTTTTCTGAGCAGTCCTGCGCAGGGCCGCAACATTGCCCTTGTTTCGAAGAGTCTCGTATCGGACAGCTGTGCGCACATATTCTCGAGCTGCAGAGTCGGGTAGGTAGGTTGCAGCACGAAGGAGGTGCCTGTAAAGGTGCAGGTAGTCAACCGCGGATGCTTTTTGGGGAGATGGTGGTTGTGGTGGGTGAAAGGACCAGGTTTTTCTGATCTTCAAAGCCTCTAGCCCAGAGAGTAGCGGAGCTTTATTCCCAAAGCCCATGCTGCGAGGAGGGCGAGGCGGGAGGTGGGAGGTACATAGGTAGGTAGGTAGGAAGATGGTCAAGTTAGGTATTAACAGGTACGGAAGTACAGTATGTTATTTTTTTGGCTGACTGAGCACGTGCTGTGTACTTTCGTACCGAGGTATATTTGTGCCTAAGGTATAGATGCTAGAATTCAGGCAGAAATCGCGTATCAATCCCGTCTGGCGCTTCGCTCGCGAAATTGGAACCGAGCGGAACGCGACTACTGCACACCCATTCGTCCTCCATGATTGGACATTCACCAAAACCACTTTCTCCTCCTCGTCGCGCTCAACACACGAACGACACGTCTTCCCTCTGTGGGCACATACCAGCGCGTCTCTTATCGTCGTCGACTTCCTCAACCCCCAGCATCCTACAGAATATCCATTATTGACCCTGCCGTCACGATTTCGAAGCTCCATCAGCGACGCGACTACTATCTCATGAATTGAAGAAAAAATAGCCTGTCTGCCCATCCACCCTTATGGCCTCGGCGATCTTCACCGCAAACCCTCAACCCCTGGCGACGACATCCTACTCGAGACAGAACCATCTCAACCATCAGACCCCGTACCCTTCCGTCGGGGGCGACTCGACGCCTGACCCTCGGCTTGATCATCAGATGTCCTTCAACATGAGTCAAGGTTCTCAAGGTGGATTGATGATACAGCCAGGCGGATCTTTTCGACAGTATGGGGACACCAATGGTTTGCAGCGCGCAAATTCTTCTGCCCAGATATACTCTGTGAGGACGTCCGGTAATAGCCCTGGAGTCTTGCTAACGTGGATCAGGCTGTGTACTCTGGTGTAGACGTATACGAGATGGAGGTAAACGGGATTGCTGTGATGCGCCGGAGGAAAGATAGTTGGCTCAATGCTACCCAGATATTGAAGGTTGCTGGGATAGAGAAGGGGAAACGAACGAAAATTCTAGAGAAAGAGATATTGACGGGTGAATATGAAAAGGTGCAAGGAGGATACGGGAAATACCAAGGGACCTGGATCAAATTCGAGAGAGGTCTTGAATTTTGTAGGCAGTATGGGGTAGAGGAATTGCTTCGAGCACTCTTAACATATGACATGGGGCAAGATGGAGGAGTGGCTGGACGTGGTGGTATCGATACACCTACCAAGGAGCAGGCAATGGCAGCGCAACGAAAGAGGTTATACAATTCGGGTATGGATAGTAGGAGTACCAGCCAGTCCGGAACCTTTTTCAAGAACATCTCCAGCACCGCCTCGCATGCTGTTGCGGCCATCAGTAAAGCGCGTTTTGATTCACCAGGTGTAAGAAGTGGTAATATGCAACGCCCTGGAAGTTTTAGTAGGCAATCATCACAACAACACCTCACTAGCCAGGAATCAACATTCCCAGGAGGCTCGCAGCAGAGTATGCAAAGCTTTACATCGGATACTAGCTTTACTGCGCAACCACAATCCGCGTTTGGGACACAAAGTGGACCTCAATACTCCTACCAGGCGCAAAACGAATTTCAAGAACGACCGCGCAAAAGGTTACGTCCCTCACCTGGCATAAACGATTCACAACAAACGATGGAAGCTGGCCTCTATGATCAATCAATGCGCGAAGTCTCTCCAACCGAAGCCAACGAATCCTTTGTCTATCAATCACAATCCTTCCAGGCGATAGATCCTGGTGAAGGTTACCCAATGACACTTGCACCTCTTTCAAGCCCTTCCGAGGCTAAGAAGAGCATCTTGATGTCTCTATTTACAGACCCTGCGCGCACGAATTTCAGCAACCATGAAGCGTTCACCTCACTTACCGATGAAGATTTAGATGTACCGATTGACAACAGTCTTCATACCGCTCTTCATTGGGCTGCGACTCTTGCCCGCATACCACTCTTGAAGGCCTTGATTCGTCGCGGGGCAAGTATTTATCGGGTCAATGGTGCTGGGGAGACTGCTTTGATGCGCGCCTGTGTGGTTACCAATAACTTGGATATGGGTAGCTTTCCCGATTTACTTGAACTTCTTGGCCCCATCATCGAGCTCCGGGATGCACGTGGTAGGACTGTGCTCCACCATATTGCTGTCACTTCAGCCGTCAAGGGAAGAAGTCAAGCTAGCAAGTATTACCTTGAATCTCTTTTGGAGTTTGTTGTTCGTCAGGGAAGCGCGCCAAACAGCCAGCAGTCCTTCGGTGCAATCCTGCCAGCGAAGCCAATGGGAATTGGTCGATTCATGTCTGAGATGGTCAATGTTCAGGATAACTCAGGAGACACCGCACTGAACCTTGCGGCCAGGATTGGAAACCGAAGCATCATTTCACAACTGCTTGAAGTCGGAGCTGATGCTGGTATCCCGAATCGATCTAACCTTTGTCCATGTGATTTTGGGGTTGGAGATCCTGCTGATGCAAGCGAGCGTGGAGGAAATTTTGCCAGCCCAGAAAAGCCAACAAGTGAGAGGGAGAAGAGTGGCGACATCATAACCTGTAAGCTTCTGTTTTTGTTCTGTTTTGTGCTCTATTAACTTTGCTAGCCATTGCTTCTCTTCTCTCTAACATCGAGAACGAATTTACAAAAGAGATGGATTCGAAACAAGCCATCATCGATTCATATCATAGTCAGCTTCGGGAATCTTCAGCTGAGTTGGGAACACAACGACGCAGGCTTGAAGCATTACAAGCCCGAGTTAAAGAAGTTCAAGAGCGAAAGGTCAAGATTGCGAATCTCAAGAGAGCACGTGAGGAAGAGTCTAGTCGAACAACTGAAATGCTTCAACAACATGGCCATACCAAAGTAGAGACCCTTATGCGTCCCGGCGATGCCGACAAGAACTTTGCAATAAATCCAGAGACTAGTAAAGCTTTGATGAGCATAACGCCAGGTCAGGCGCTTGATCAATCTCAGAAATCACTAATAGCTTCTCTGCCATCCAGTAGCGTCCTTCGCGCGACGCTGAACGCCTACGAAAACAATAATAGTGCATTGGAGGAGCGTGTTAAAGAGTTGAAGAGCAAAAGCACTGACTTGGGGAGCAAGTATCGACGGATTATCAGCTTGTGTACGGGTGTGGAAGAGAGCAAGGTCGATGGTCACCTCGATAATCTCATGCGAGCCGTGGAAAGCGAGCAGAATGATGTCGAGCTCGGTCGCGTGAGGGATTTCTTACAGCGCGTCGATGGGCCTGAGTGATTCTAGCATGACAATGGGCTGGCGTTGGGAGGTGATTCTGATCAGCATTGGTAAAGGCGTTTAAACTTCATGATATGTACAAATCTTGTGTGGGGGGGTTGTTACTTAGCTTCTGGCGAGGATACTTGTGATGGTTTTTGTCCGTCCTTCTGGATTGGAAAATTTGTAGGACGTTAATGAAATGACGTTTGATTTAATTCTGGGGTTTCTCTGCCATACGGGATCTACTGTGTATATGAACATTCATCACATGGAATAGATTTTGTACCATGACATTGACTATGTCGGCTTTTGCCACCAAGTTCTCATTCTGATAAAACTCTGTTGTTTCTTTTCATGTTGTCACTCGTCTTCCTGTTGTCAGCGCTGCACCAGGTCTTCGGCTACGCTTAAATAATATCCCGTGCGGACTTTCCTCTGGCGGACGTGAGCTGTGCTGGGTTAGATGGAATGGGACGTTATGGCGGCTAATACTTTCGGGCTGGGTTCTCATTTCCCCGTAACTTATTATATGGGGTAGCTGCTTGCTTGGCTTGTCTTGTTAGAGATGGAAAGGGAGAGGCGATTAAAGTTCTTGTCTTCTAGGGAGAGTTAGAAATCAAGTTCGCTTAATACCTTTTGAAAAAAAGAGAAGCGAAAAATATATATTTTAAAAACTTTAAAAGAATAACAAACATAAAGTGTTCCTTCAGTTAAAAAAATAATGTTACAATTTAAAAGGGGCTAGTAATGAGAATTTCAAAACAAAAAATAAACAATAACAACTACGTCACGTAGGTCGTACCGCGAATCGAACGCGGATCCCCGGAAATTTCCAATTGTGAAGTCAGAATCCGATGTGATAACCGTTACACTATACAACCTGTTTAGAACCTGTAATAAGATTCAAGAGTGGCTGTAGAAGACGTTTGTTTAAGCGAATTCTCGTATTAGAGAATATAATAGATGCAGAAAGCGTACGAGCGTTACTAATGGCCATATCATATGATGCTGATTAAAGTGAACAAGAGTGTCTAGAAAGCTCCTATTGTGAGGACAGACTAGTTTATGACCATTATAGCATTTTAATAGCTTACTGTTTGGAGATTCTTCGTTTCACCCATGTTGTACGCCTCAGCAGTCTAGCTCCACCAACCCCGCCATGATCCGACAATCGCAACGCAAAAGACTGCACAAGAACTTTTTCACAACACACAGAAAACTTCCTATAATCGACCCAAACAGCAGAAATGGCGCCCTCAGCTACTTCCCCTCCTCCTGCCGAAGACCCAACCGTTCTTGCACTCCGCAAGACTCTGACTTCCGAGTCCGAGTCCCTCGCACGACGATTCCGTGCGCTTTTCTCCCTCAAGCATCTCGCCTGTCAATCTTCGCTCCCCGCCATCCACGCGATCGCTGCAGGATTCAGTTCTCCATCTGCCCTCCTCAAGCACGAACTTGCATACTGCCTCGGCCAGTCTGGAAATCTAGCGGCTGTACCTTTCCTTCGTGCTTCGCTTGAGGATAAAGATGAGGATTCTATGTGCAGACACGAAGCCGCTGAGGCACTGGGCGCATTAGGGGATCTCAACAGTCTAGAGTTTTTGCGACAACTGAGAGATATGGAAGATGAGGTGGATGTTGTTAGGGAAACATGCGAGCTTGCTGTGGCAAGAATCGAATGGGAAAATTCAGAGGAGAGAAAGGCAGAGAAATTGCGACAGAGGTATGGAGGATTCTCTGCATATTCAGTGATTGTTATTAACTTTGTTTATTTAGTGATTTTGCATCTATCGATCCTGCACCACCGATGGACCAGTCAGAGTCAATCGAAAGTCTTGAGAAGGCATTGTTGGATATCAAGCTACCACTTTTCCTACGATACAGAGCAATGTTTGGTCTTCGCGATCTTGCATCCCCTCCTGATCTCCCAACTGCAGTCCCTGCTGTCCTAGCACTTGCCAAAGGCTTCGCAGACCCATCTGCCTTATTCAGACACGAAATCGCATTCGTTTTCGGACAACTTTCCCATCCTGCATCAATCCCTGCACTAAGTGCTGCCCTCAGCGATACAGAGGAGGCTAGCATGGTGAGACACGAAGCTGCTGAGGCTCTTGGTAGCCTGGGCGATGAAGATGGTGTTGTGGATGTCTTGAAGCGTTTCCTGAATGACAAGGAGGAGGTGGTGCGGGATAGTGTGATAGTCGCACTTGATATGGCAGAGTTCGAGAAGGCAGGCGAAGTAGAGTATGCTTTGATCCCCGAAACTGCATGATTTGGACATTGGCGTTTCGGTCAATTATTTTGTAGAAATAGGCACCAAAGTGCTTGGGCCACGAAAAGCAATATAAGGGTATACATGCACAATCTTCGGTGCCAGCTAGCTTAAAAGTGAGAATTCCATTTCAATTGTTTGTATTCCATCTGAAGAAACATTAGTTCACATCTGTTTCTTCCAAGTACGAAGACTTACTTGTTTCCACAATCACATGTGTAGAAGATAGTACTGCCTTCATCTGCACTTCTCAATTGCAAAGCCAAGAATCTCACTTCTTTTCTTCCACACTCCGGACAAGGAACTGCAATGACAGCCTCATTCTGCCTGTCACTCTCCTGCACTTGTTGAACAGCTGAGCGCTTCTGCCGCAATGCGGATGGGAAAGAGGCAGCCTTTGTAGTCGTTATGATAGTCTTGGAAGCAGTATCTGTGCAAATGTCAGTAACTGCTCCCAGCGCCGTGTCGCAAGTTACATACCCTTATTTTCTGCACCGCAACAGTCGCAGACTAGAATAGTGTTCTTGTTACCGGTGGAAACATCCAAAAGATTACCACAATCGGTGCAGAAGACGAGAGACCCAACAGCAGACATTTTGAGAGTTAATTGTGCATTGAACAGGACGAGGCTCAGAAAATTCCTGTATGGATTTAAACGATCTCGCGCTAGTGCAAGGCTGCCAGTAACGCTAAGAAACTGCTCTAGACATCTCACTTTCAGGCTGGCAAATGCAAATGGGCCCAGGAATCGCAGAGAGCTTCTCCCGTCATGTTGATGCCAGTAGTCGTTCGTTGATCGCCTTCATATCCTTTGCAAGCAGCAACCCATTGTGTCTGGGTGCTCACCGCGTTGCGCAATTCTGACGCTGCGCCTGACCGCGTCGCCCTCATCCTCGATATGGATCCCAACCGGCATCCTGTACAAAATGGCGGGGTCAATAATACAAACAACAGTCAATCGCTGAACGGACGCTTTAGATCGAGAGTGCGGCCATTCACAGTAGAAGAAGCGCTGCCGTACTCACCATTCTCCTCGATTGTTCCCTTCAACCCAGGTTCGGCATTACCATCTAGCCATCAACATCAACTCTTTTGCTAACAACAACATCACTAGACATTATCCCTACCCCTACAATTGGCCTTCGATCTTCTGCATCACTGTTCGCGACAGAAGACGAAAGAGATGCCGGAAGACAGGGTCTCGAGAGTCTGAATCGCGAGGCTGAGAATCCTACCTCAACCTCACAACGTTTACAGCAAACACTCAGCAGCCTTCAGAATCTTCTGCTGCCAGAGAACCTTACACAGTAGTAAGTGAGAGATGTGATGTGTGTGATGAGTGCTAATGTTTGGAAGCAAATTCAAGACTCGACCTCAGATCCCATCTGGCTCTGGACCTCAAACGCTACCCAAAATGGCTCTTTCGCCCTTTGCGCAGAAGTTGTACGATAGCACGTCGGTGGAATTTCGATATCCTACACCAGAGACCCCTAGTCCGCCAATACGACAGGTATCCCAAGTTCAAAAACAGAGTGCCCCCGCCAAATCGAAACCGAAGCCTACACCTAGTCCTGCTTCGAATAATCATACCCATAGCTCCATCAAGGTCGAAATTCCCAGCCAAAAATCTACGAACCATTTGGGAACACCACCCGCTCCCCTACCGAGGCCGAAAATAACTCCTGTGCCGGTACCCGTTTCCAAAATCGAGGTTGTCATCCCAAGTATCCCAGAAACGTTCAAACGCAACGAGTACTCTTCCCAACCGGAAGTCTTATCGCCTGTGCTGAACCAGACACGGCCACCCCCCTACGGAAAATCTACGACAAAGATCCCCAGCCCAGAACTTCAACGGAAGCCGGTAATACCTTCCCCAGCCTCGCAAGCTACACCCAAACTACAATCAAATACTGGTCTAGCAGTCGTCATTCCGAACCCTCCCTCTAATTTTAATCCTCGAGATTATGAAGTGGTTCCCGACTCTCCTGGTTCTCCGGGGCATCTGTCGAAGAAGCGAAAGTATTCCGAGTTCGACGAGAGTCTTGATGCAGTGGCAGGAGGTTCAGATCAGCGCGAGAAAGCTGATACTGCTTTCAGGAATCTGCATGAGTATCTCCGAGATCTCTTCGAAGCCCAGGATCAATTAGAATCTAATCCATCAGCACCAAATACATATTTCACTCAGGTTGGGGATGAACTCGGTCTTACTGCTCCGGCCCAAGGAAAAGTAGAGATACTTCTGAGAAAGACCATTGACGTAGGGAGATTCTCGCAAGTTTCGCTCGATGATCTGCTTAGAATTCAGAAACTTTGCGAAGGTACTCTTAGAGCCACCGAAAATCTCGAGATCAAGGTTGAAGAAGAGATGGGAGAATCTGATATTGAGGCTTGGCTTATTCAAATCTCAAACGCAGAGCTGGGCATCAAAGCCGCTCGTACTTCTCTAAGGCTAATGTCAGGAGGTCGGGAAGATAGGCAACTTTACTCTGAAGATGTGATCCAAGCATCTTTGAATGTGTTCAAGAACACTGTGGAAAACTGCATTATCCCGATAGTTGAGTTGCGAAATTCAAGCAGCTCTGCTTCCTTGTTCAAATTGCTCTCTACCGAAAAGAGCACTATCAATCACCTACTCATGCATTGTCGACAATTATTCTCTCTGATGGCTGTGCTGATCACAGCTATTGACCTTTCGGATACAGTACTCAACACACTCGAGTTCACTGCTTCACGTCTTATCTTCGTTGAAAATGCCCATTTCGAGCGCGATTCTGTGCTTGGTACTGCTAAATTTGACAATTTTCGAGTCGTGGCAATGGACGTACTCGCACATATATTTTTGAGCAGTCCTTCGCAGAGACAGGGAATTTTTGATGAGATTCTGACCTCCTTGGAAAAGCTGCCGGTGACGAAGCAAAGTGCTCGGCAGTTCAAGCTTGCTGATGGTGGAAGCATTCAATTAGTCTCAGCACTGATTATGCGCTTGATTCAAACAAGTGCCATTAAGTCCGACGAAGGTAAAGCTACGAGGAGGACCAAGGCACTTGAGGTTCTTGGGGGCGATGTTGATGGCAACACATATGGGAACGATGATGCACAGCCGAACAAAACCAAGTTTGTCATTGATTCAGAGCACCGTGCTGAGCAACAGGCTGTGACTGCGATATTTGAACTCGGCGCAGTCGCTCCATCGCTAATGGACACTGCAAGAACTAGCGCAAGTTATGTTGTGGCGTTTATCGTTGGTAGAGCCATGAAGTCGACCAAGAGTGGTGATACGCCTTATCGCAACCTCTTAGATCTCTTTGTCGAGGATTTCATCACGTGTCTCAGCTCTCCTGAATGGCCTGCAGCTGAAATTTTGTTACGACTGTTGGTTTTTAAGATGGTCACACTTGCAGAAGGCGATAAGACTCCAGCGCCAGCGAAAAATATGGCCCTTGACCTTTTAGGTTTGATGGCAGCTGCAATCTCGGAACTCAATTCGCATATTCAGAAATCAGCAAGCGCTTTTGGGCCCTCTAATGGCCAGCAAAGTGAAATGATGGGCGAATATCTATCGCGATTGGCTAAAGATTCTCTCGATAAGAGGCGATGTGCAGACGACGTGGTCTCATGGACGGGACCTTTCCGTGCATCTCTAGAGTATCTCCATGAACGCAGTAAGACAGATCCTCAAATTGCCAGCTCCATCACGTACCTCACGGCCGAATGGGGATGCAAAGTCCATACTACGTTCGACGAGCCTGTTGACGACGACGAGGATGTGAACCAGAGGGAGCAAGAATTTGGCAGGCTTGCCTTTAGGCTCCGCATGATGTTATCTGACGAGGCATGGCTATCAAGGGAATATGTCTTCAGTGACACTGTCTCCGCTAGTCATGTGCGACTTGCATATGGTGTAGTGCTCTTGCATTCACAATTCTGTGAATCCTTCAACCGGGTTCTTCAGATACTACTCTCTTCTATGGCTAGCGATCAAGCCACTGTTCGAAGCAAGAGCTTGAGGAGTGTAAATCAGCTGCTAGAGACAGACCCGACGATTTTGGATCGCAATGAGACAGTCAAACTCCTCATTTTAAAGTGTTCCAACG
Source organism: Pseudofabraea citricarpa (assembly GCA_029641185.1). Lineage (NCBI taxonomy): Eukaryota > Fungi > Ascomycota > Leotiomycetes > Helotiales > Dermateaceae > Pseudofabraea > Pseudofabraea citricarpa. The sequence goes on from JAPWGK010000018.1 coordinate 836,306, forward strand.
ACCCATCGGTTCTAGTCCGGGATTCTGCTCTAGGATTAATAGGCAAGTGCATCACTTTACGGCCTGTACTTGAGGATGGTATGATGGTAAACATACTCCACCGGGTGAGCGATAGCGGTGTTGGTGTTCGCAAGCGTGCTATGAAGCTTTGCAAAGACATATATCTTCGGAACTCCAAGCCAGAGATCAAAAGTGCTATTGCTGATGCACTATTGCACCGCGTCGCAGACATTGACGAGAGTGTTCAAGAACTAGCTCGACAGACAATCGAAGAAGTCTGGTTGTCACCATTTTATCACTTGACAGCATCCAACGAAGGCTCTCCTCAAATTAAATTAGCTCTAGCTGAGCAAGTCGCACTTATGACCAAGACTTTGCAGAGAGGCAGTGACATGGCTACTGTTTTGGATAAGGTGTTGCAAAACATGCTATCTGCAGACTCCAAATTTGCATCGGCGAATTTCAAAGTTTGCACCGCTCTCGTTGCTACAATGTTTGAGACAATCATCGACAATTCGGCCGATAGTGGGAGTGATACACCTTCAGCAAGGGACGCATTGCAAGTCCTTACCATCTTTGCAAAATCCAACCCGAAACTCTTCACTCCCGAGCAAATCAAGCTGCTTCAACCGTATGTTAACAACGTTGGTGCAAAAGATGATCTGGCAATTTACCGATTTGTGGTCGTCATATTCCGCCATGTTCTACCACAGTTATCAAAAGTTCACAACAGCTTTCTCGTGTCTATCCGTCTTCAGCTTCTTCCGAGTATCACAAAGATGAACAGGCTTATTCTAGATGACCTAGTAGCCTGCTTATGGATCATTAGTGTCACTCTTGATGATTTTCAGCATCTTACAAATCTTGCTATGCAAACACTGACAAAGATTGCAAGTAAGACCAACGCTGATCTTCACAATCCAAGCAAGCCAGAAGATATACCTTCGCTCATCAAGTTACTTACCATTACGGGCATGTTTGGCAAACACTGTGACCTTGATCCTCAAATTGCGATTTTCCGACAAAAGATGCCAAAGCTAAAAGGAAACTCTGTTTCGAGGTTGATGGCAGATACCTTTGCACCCTTCGCTACCTCCAGCCAACCGATTGAAGTGAGGAAAGCTGCCATGGACGCGATTGGTATGGTCTGTCAAACCTGGCCAAAGAATTTCGATTCTCCGAATATTTGGTCAAACTTTTTAGATGCGTTTCATGAGCAGAATGTCATCCTTGAGGCGATTATCTTGCGGGCCTTCAAGGAATTTCTTGCCATTGAAGAGAAACGGTCTGAAATCGGCACAGAAGTTGTCGCAGGAGCTGCTGCGGAATCTGTTGCTAAGTTAGGAGTCATGGGTGGCAGCCAAGGAGATGGCATTGCCCTATCAATAGCGCAACGATTCCTGACCCATATTACCCGAATAGCCTTGTCAAGCCAGGATGAACAAGCTCTTCTTGCAACCGAGGTCCTAGCCAGTATCAATCGTCAAGGTCTTGTTCACCCGAAAGAGACAGCTGTTGCCCTCATCGCGCTCGAAACTTCTCAGAATTCCAAAATTTCTGATTTGGCCTTCCAAGAGCATCGAGCTGCGCACGAAAAACATGAGACGATTCTTGAAAAGGAATACATGCGAGGTGTTTACTCAGCCTACGTCTATCACCGAGATGTTATCAACAACACCCATGGAGCTATAACGAATCCATTTGCCTCAAAGCTTCACCGTATGATAGAAGTGATGAAGATTAGCAAGCCAAAGAACCGGAAGAGATTCTACGATAGTTTGTGCAACCGTATAGATTTCGACCCTGCGAAGATGGCGCGCGAGGAAATTCCAGAGCATTTACAGTTTGCACAATTCATCATTGAGAACATGGCCTTCTTCGAATATTCCTCTGTTGATGAGCTTACATTGGCAGTTACATCAATGGAAAAGGTAGTTGCTACAACAGGAACTGGTATCGCGCACTCCATTGAGACAGAGATTTTTCACATGAAGATGGACCAGCCCTCGCAGATCGACGAGAATGGCCAGTCTCAACTGGTCGAGCCTACAGTAGATCCGTCACGATTGTCAGAATTGGCAGCATATTCGATGGTATTGTCCAGTCTTTGGGAAACCAGATCATATCTGCGCAAGCAATATGGCCTTTCTGCAAACCGAAAAGATCCAAAAGGCAAAGCCATTGTCAAGGATTTGAATAAAGCTCCTGTAAAGGTCCCTTTTGTAACTGGGGAGAAGCTTTGGGAACAGATTGCAACGATCATGGCTGCATCAGAAAGCGAGGAGTTGATGCTGAAGCAGTGCCGTTCGTTTATTGAACTTCTTAGCGTCGATCAAGACTTCAAGCTTGCAGCTGAAGCCGACGAGGAAGCCGAAGGAGGAAGACTCGGCACACCAAGTGACGATGAGGATGAAAATGAAGGCCCTGTTGCCCCCGGAAGTGGGAGAGGTCGTAAGAGAAAATCGACTGGAGCTTCAGGTGGCAAGAAAAAACAAGCGCGGTCAGGTTCAAAGACTCGTGGCCGCCCACGAAAGAAGAGCTTTAGTAGCCATGGTTCGGATGGGGAGGATGGTTGGAACTGAGGAGTTTGGGTTCATTTCATTCTAGGGCGTTCTGAGGGAGGCTCACAATATGCCTGAGGAGTTATAGCATAAGATACCCACTATTGCATTGATGCTACTGTGCTCTGGCTCGAGCTAGACCCGCATTGCCAAAGATATTTCTTTTACTTATTGCAAATTAAACACTAGCTGACAGGGCTCTTCTCTGCCTGGCTGTATCACTAATAGAATTAGTTTCAGAATAGTATACTTTTAATCGGCGTGTTCGGTGTTCCCAGCGATTCCATCTGGTTCTAGGCAAGCTATTCCGCCCTAGAGTTGCTGAGTTTTCACCCAAGATCATCAACACTACCTACCCAACTATTAGCCAGGACTTCGTGCGTCTTCGCGTCGCTTAGTGCACCATATTTATTTTCAATACATTACTAGGTACATATAGACAAATATGTATATCTAAGTACACGAAAGAAAGAAAGTAATATGTCCTGGTAGAATTACAGGGCACAGAGCGAAGACTTGTCTACTGCCTCATAAGCAGGGACATATCTTGATGGTTAGAATTGTTGATTGGTTTGTCAAAGCTAGTAAAATAACGTTTACAAACTTTGACTACAGCTCGCTAAAGACGCCGATCCATCTCGCTTACCATATGGCTCGGTGAAAAATCACAAGTTTTCTGGTAAGCTATAGCTCACAAAATATTTACTACTCATAGCAAGAAAAAAAAGAAGTAGGTTCTAAGTTAGCTTACTTCTTTTTTAGCGCCGAGAAAAAATTATAAGTATCTGGCTTTCTCCCATCCTTCTGCCTTTCTTCTTTCCTTTTTTTCTCTCGAGAATTCTCGCACGCTTTTGACAGACCACAGACTTTCACAACCAAAACGCCTAAACTTTTTCGGAAGCCATAAAGCCTTTGATTTGATAACTTGAGATCACGTGCCTAGAATTTTAGAATCTGACAGCCGAAAGACAGACTCAACATGCCTTCTCGTTCTGCCCGATTCGACATGGACAGGGCTTACAATGATTCACGGTATACAGGTTATTCGGAGCGACCTGAGTACTACGGGGCGAAGGCTCATAGTGATCGCCGGTTCGCTGGTGCTTCGCGACGTGCTGAGTTCAATAGGGCAAGGGATTACAATGATGAATACCGGTATTCTGACTATGATGAGAAAGCGGAGTCCTACAGAGCTCGGCCTCGTGGTGACGATCGGTACGCCGATTCTGAGCGAGCTGAGTTTTACAGAGCACGACCTCGTCGTGACGATCGGTACGCCGATTCTGAACGAGCTGCGTGCAACAGAGCAAAGCCTCGCAGCGATGATCGGTACGCCGGTTACTCGAGACGGGCTGAGTTCGACACTTTCGAGGATCCCATTGCACCTACCGGGCCTCGGAGAAGAGTTCACTTCAGCAAGGCGCGTGATGACGATGTCAACGTCTCCCGTCCCAAGTGTCGTGATCGGAGCGAAAGGCACAAGGGTGCCTCTGATACCTGCAAGCAGGATCAAGGTCCCAAGTCCGATCCTCCAAAAAACACGGGGCCCTTTATTAAAGGTTACTTTGCACCAGATGGAACTTTTCGGAAGTCTTCTGCGGGCAACCCCGTGCCCTCCCATATTCCAGACCTTCCTGTTTGGTTGTGCCCATGGACAGGCCAGTATGTGACCTTCGGTCGCACCGTTACTGTGGTGTCTGATGATCCTTCGGACTATGACATGGAAGAGGCCATGGATTGGGAGTGGAGTGATCCTAATAAGATGGAGATTGAGCCTACTATGTAGACTCTTTTCTCTTTTCTCAGGGTCACTGAGAATGAAGCGACGCCTCTGCTCCTTTTGAGATTGGCTCTGCCAGCGCTTTTAGTGAGGCGGCCGGGGATTGTGACTGTTCTTAACTTGAGTGGTTAAACCATCCTTGTACGACCTGGTCGAGTAGGTGTTATTGTGACGGCTCTTAACCTGAGTTGTTAAACCATTTCCTCTATTACTTCCGAATCATCTTGCGACGCTCCTGCTCTGCTCGAGAGGGGTTCCTGCGCAGCAGATTACTGACGACACTTCTGCTCCTCTTGTGAGAAGTTCCAGCGTCGGCAACAGGTGACACTCCTGCTCCTATTGAGGGGGGTCCAGCACCATTAGGCAACATGGTGACATTCCTGCTCCAGTTGAGGGGGATCCAGCACCGGTAGGCAATATGGTGACATTTCTGCTCCAGTTGAGGGAAATCCAGCACCGGTAGACAATATGGCGACGCTTCTGCTCCAGTTGAGAGGAGTTCTAGCGCTATGACAACAGGTGACATTTCTGCTCCGATTGAGAGAGATCCAGCACCGGTAGACAATATGGTGATACTCCTGCTCCGATTGAGGGGGGTCCAGCACCATCAGGCAACATGGCGACGCTTCTGCTCCAGTTGAGAGGAGTTCTAGCGCTGTGACAACAGGGTGACATTTCTGCTCCAGTTGAGAGGAATATCCAGCACTCTTTAGTAGGCGGCTCGGACTGCAACAGCCCTTAACTTGGGTTGTTAAGTCGTCCTTGGTCCGACCTGGAGAGGTAAGTCAGATGATTGCAACAGCTCTTAACTTGAGTTGTTAAGCCGTCACTGCCCCTACTCCGAATCAATAGCGACGTCTCTGCTCTGTCTGAGGGGGGCTTCCTGCGCTAACGACAATTCAGCGACGCCTTTGCTCCGGTTGAGAGAGGTTTCCAGCGCTGGTTATGGGCGGCTGGGATTGCAACAGTTCTTAACTTGAGCTGTTAAGTCATCCTTGACCTGACCTGGGAGCGGATGCTTGATTGCAACAGTCCTTAACTTGGATTGTTAAGCCATCAATGCTACCGATCTCCCGAATCAATAGCGACGTCTCTGCTCTGTTTGAGGGGGACTTCCTGCGCTAACGACAATTCAGCGACGCCTTTGCTCCGGTTGAGAGAGGCTTCCAGCGCTGGTTATGGGCGGCTGGGATTGCAACAGTTCTTAACTTGAGCTGTTAAGTCATCCTTGACCTGACCTGGGAGCGGGATGCTTGATTGCAACAGTCCTTAACTTGGATTGTTAAGCCATCAATGCTACCGATCTTCCGAATCAGAATGCGACGTCTCTGCTCCGTTCGAGAGAGGCTCCAGCGCCAGGCCCTGAGATTGCAACGATTCTTAACTTGAGTCGTTAAGTCATCGAAGGGTTCTGCGCCCAACTATTGAGTCAGCCTTCACGTGGCGTTGGGTGTGAGTACTCGAAAGAGGAAACCAATAGACTCTGCTAGATAGAAAAAGATAGAATGAAACAAAATTTGAACCATCCAACTTCTCTGCTTCCGACTATTCATGACTTTGAGTACGCGTGAGTGAAAACTTGACTTTATCAGCCTGCTACCTTGATTTGATACTTACTTGCATCTTTTATTTATGATATTTTTGACAGGGTGGCCTCAAAACTCTGCGATTGACGTAATCGATCAGATGCACCTCTTGTCAGTTTTGTTCCCCAGACAGCTATTGCTTAGTCCTACCTTTGGCAATAACTCTTGAAATACTCGTATGATTCTAATTCAAGAAGTCAGGATATGACCTGTAAAATGTCTAGAGAACTAATAAATTAACTTCTCTGCTGAATTGTACTCTGATCATCCAGTAGCAGTTATTGAGATGCGTAGCAAGTAATCACGTGGAAACACGGAACAAGAAGAGGAGTGAAGCAAGAATACTGACGAAAAAGATCAAGTTTTATTGTCAGCCCTGGTAAGGATCTAGATGGAGAGGATGGTGTCAATAGAGAAAGAAACTCAGGTGAGTGCTAGGTACAGGCAGAAGATATGACTAGTTCCATCCAACTCGAATTATCGCAGATGGAACGTGATCACCACAGGATGTTCCTACCGCTTTCACGCAGAAGCTAAGCGCGCAGATATTCACTCACTTACCGCACCATGTTCTGCCAACCTCCCCCATCTCAGCGCTTTCTCAAATTAATGCTGGCCACATAATCATTTGTAAATTGTAAGTTCACGTCGATCTTACAAGAGATCGCCTCTAATTAACGGAACTATCTAGGGCTTTGAGGATATCGACTGCAAACATGGCTACCCTATCTCAGGAGATGAACAGGTTTATCGACCAGATGAACAGACTCAAACGGATGGAGAGAGATGTAGTTCGAATTGTGAACGTATTGCGGACTTATCTGGAGCATATTGTGGCCCAAGGTCAACAGATGGCGCATGGAATCGATCTCTTTACGCAAATGTCCGAGTTTTGCCAACCACTTGATATCGAGACGATGTTCAAGCTCGCGAAGACCATGCAAGGCGATTCTGCATGGGATAAGATACGGGTAAACATTCAGAAACTAGTTGGAATTAGGGCTATGAATGTCTTGAACAGCGGCAAAACAGAATTGACGAGGCAAATGGATCACAGCACCCAGATGCTAGAGAAATGGGAATCTCTTTCATTGGAGCAAATTTTCAGACAATCGATCACTCCTGACGGATATATCAAGCCAAATGTCGATCTGTTCGAACGTCGTGACGAGTATGAAACACTGGTCCACTGTATCAGAAGCGCAGCAATGACCGCCCATCTACAGAGAGAGGAAAGTTACGCAACTTTGCTTGCCGAGTGCTCTGGATTGAGAATCGATCAAGCATATGATCTTCATACGGCTGTAGATGCAGCATTCGACTCAAAAGACTTTGCCGATCAAGACGCGGAAATCCATAGAAGTCGGTGCCAGACAGTTGACTCAATAATTAGTCACCAAGCGCTTTTAGCAACTGTTTCCTCTCAAAACATGCTTGATCCGCTTGTTGGAGTTTACACTGATTTCCTACCCCAAGTCAGAGAATTCCAGCAGTTGTATGACAGAGATTCATCAGATTAGGATTGTCAGGCTTGATATAGCATTCGATTGCCAATCGTACTGGGGCGACTTGGCTAGAATAAAGGGCAGGTTTGAACTACGCTCAGCTTACAATTCAAATGGTCTGTTGCAGTTCTCCACAGAGAAAATGAACCTATATAAACTACCACTGGGTTCAATTGAAGTGTGTTAATGATGGGCGAACCACCAGGGAACCAACCACGCGATGCAACAGTCTTGAAGCACAAATATTGAATCATGCCAACAACTCGAAATAACAGGAACGTAAGCATTAAGCGACTGTAGATTTGAAAAAATCAGTCGCACTGCTTTCTAGAATTTCTCACTAACTGTTTTTCATCAATGCCTGGGAAATTCTTGCGTAGCTCCTTAATTATTTTCAAATATGTGACTGAACTCTAGTTAATTATTGTCCTCTGATCTTGAGTCACTAGCTGGTCTATCAAAAATTACCACCAAAAAGTTTAAATTACCAAGTATTTGCAAAGGACTTTTACATTCCACCATGAAAATTGACTTGGTGTTGAGATGATGATTTAAAACACACAAAATGGGTTCTGTATCTCATGTCTCCAGCCGCTTTTGTAACATGCCCCCGAGAAGTGGGCTTCAAAGCCTACCTGTAAATATCAACTTTCAGTCTCAACCCCTAAAAAGTGTTTCTTTCACAGCCCCACAATCTTTACACCTCGCTAACCTCCGATTTACAAAGCCGCCGTGGCCAAGAATCGCAAAAGGTTTCTGGTTCTCACAATAATTTAGTAAGTACTAAGTGCTACCAACACGGTCTATTGATCAGATCAGCAACTAATAGATGAAAAATATTCTCAACAGGTCAAGCAATCATGCCCAACGAAAAGAAGTAAGTTCATTCGATTAAATCAATCAATGGGCAGTTTGATCTAACCAGTAATAGATTCATCCTAGCTGGTACTCATAAGGTCACCAAAGATATCATCTATGTGGGCTTTACACCAGTTCGAAAAGCCAAAGATGCTTCCTACCAATATATTAGGGCAATCGATGAGAAAGGTACACCTCTTCCAAGAGAGCCTCTATGGGGCAATCTGAAGGAGAATATCACTTGGCTCCCCTGCCTGTCACGAGAATGGGCTTGTCTACTAGCTCCAGATGGAGATTGGCTCAGGGGAAAGACAACCGAAGGATGGAAGTTGATGAAGGAGGCACTATTAAAGGCTTGGGATAACCCATTTATTGGTTTATTGGGTCCGTTGCATCAGAATTGCCACCACTGCAAACGCCATCGAGCCAGCTTTCAGCCAACAGTTGCTCCAATTGTCACTGCTCCAATTACTCCATTCAATCATCACACTCAACAGCGACCCGGTAGTATCAGTACTGAATTCCAACAAACGGGTGAACATTCAACTCTTGGATTTGGTCCTGGTGGTAACTATCGAATCGTCACCCCCCTCGGCCAGTCCCACAGATCTTTCCATGCTCCATATCCTCAGACAACAAGTAATCCGATTGTCACTGGTCCGTTTACTCAAATCAATCCCCCAAGCAGACAATATACTCTTGGATTTGGTCCTGGCGGTAATTATAATATCGTTATCCCCCTCGGTCCACTCGCAAATCACTCCACGTAGACTGAGGCTACATACCCTACTTACTAGAAGCTCAAACCTGCATTTATCTGCCTGGTTATACCCATTCCTACTCATTCAGCACACCTTTCTATTTCCCCTATTTTTTATTTCCATTTGTTCGCTTGGCATCAATTGCCCCTCGATGCATTAAGCGAGCGCGAAACTCATGTAGCGAGGCGTATCGCACTTCATCTTCCGTTTAGTCACATACTATCCGTCATCTACTAGATCTAGCAAATGGCGCTTTCTTAGGCTAGATCAACCAACGATGATGTCACTCATCTCATGCGTGTGCCTATCTGTTGATTTGATGTGTTGTCTGACTGTGAGCTTTCGATCAGTCTTTGAATTGATATTAACATCATTATCCGAACCCTGATATTCTCTTTCAGGCACTATTGCTTAGTCATTGCATACGACTTCCTAAAAATGGAACACCTCATTTCATACAATCCAAAAATCCAACAATCCAACATCGTCTTAGCGCTTGCTATCCCCACAATTCAAACACCCCATTTTGCGCCATCGAAAATCCCTTAGTCCTGGCGATTCCCCCTCCTTTTGCACAGAAGAAAGAAAAAAACAAAACAAAGGAATTGTTCCCTAGAAGCAATGGCATCAAAAGAACCCAAAATGTTAATCGACCCCAAAGAAACTGATGTTGTATCTCCGATAGTCGTACCATATTCCACCTTCACCAAAGGCCAGAAACGGTTGATTTGTTTCTTGATCGCGTTTGCGGGAATGTTCTCGCCGCTAAGTAGCTTCATCTACTACCCAGCCATCACATCACTCTCGAAAGATCTGCACGTCTCGATAGAGTTAATTAACCTCACGATCACATCATATATGGTTGTTTCGGGAATTGCACCAGCCATTATCGGTGACTTGGCAGATTTTACAGGACGACGATGGGTGTATATTCTGACTTTGTTGATTTATTGCGTCGCCAATGTGGGATTAGCATTTCAGAGGAGCTGGCCGGCATTGTTGGTGCTGAGGATGGTACAGAGTTTAGGGAGCTCAGGTAAGTAGGCAAGCTCTCAATAAAACAATGTGTCGAACTAAGAAATAGCTACCATTTCTATTGCGTATGGCGTTGTGGCAGACATCGCAACTCCGGCTGAACGCGGGTCTTTCGTGGGAGTAGTCCTTTGTGGGTAAGTCATTCCTGTGTATTTATCTTTTATTTTGACGATGAAATCTAATTGCTGTTATTCTGCAGTCCAAATATCGCCCCTAGCTTGGGTCCAGTCCTGGGAGGCGCCCTTTCTCAACATGCAGGATGGTGGTGGATATTTTGGCTTCTTGCCATCCTCTCTGGTTTCTGTCTTCTGATGATTGTGATTTTCCTACCGGAAACTTCACGCCTGATAGTTGGCAATGGAAGTGGCCCGAGTAAATGGTATCACCAGACCGCATTGTCTCTCTTCCGGCGGAGACACTTGAATGACAACTCCAAGGAAGATGTTGAAGCCCTCCCGAAACGAAAGTTTCACATCCCTAATCCAATCACTTGTCTGAAATTATTATTTCATAAAAGTACGGCGCTTATTGTCTTGGTCAATGGAATTTTCTACATGACATATGGCTGCATCCAAGCATCCATGTCATCACTGTTCATTGAGCTCTACGGATTTAATGAACTCGAAGCTGGCCTGATTTACCTTCCTTTTGGGGCTGGGTGTGCTCTAGCATCATTCCTCTCTGGTACTGTGCACTTTAGTGTTTCTTTATAACCCCGTTACACTGAGTTATTTTTGGGCTAACAATTCTAGGGCGTATCATAAATTGGGATTACCGTCGCACAGCTAGAGATTGCGATTTCGTTATCGACAAAGTGGCGGGAGACGATATGGCACGATTTCCGATTGAGAAAGCCAGATACAGGAGTATCTGGTATCCAGTCATCATTGGCAGTATATGCGTTGTGGGGTACGGCTGGTCCCTCCACACTCGAACCGTGGGTGAACTCCTCTCTATATAACTAAGCTTGAAATACTTACAATAGAAAGTCCGTTGCTGTACCGTTGATCCTCCAATTTCTGATCGGGGCAATGATCTCAGTGGTCTTTAACGTAAGTTATTATTGAATCTCCCTTGTTGTGTACTGTAAATGCTAAATAAAATCAGATGTGTGGCACCCTGCTTGTTGACCTCCATCCTAAATCTCCAGCTAGTGCACAAGCCGCTCTCAATATTGCGAGATGCAGTCTCTCAGCTGGTGGTTTAGCTTTACTTCAGTTCATAATTGATGGGGTCGGCGTTGGATGGTGTTTCACTATTTTTGGAGGACTTTGCTTCGGCATGTTGTTCCCAATATGGATTATTGATAGATATGGGATGGCCTGGAGAAAAGCTAAGGTTATTGCAAAATCATCTGCTGATGTAGAGTGATAGATTGATTTAATCCAATAGACATTTGTGGGCTGTTGACTTTGAGTAGCTATTTAGGTACTCTTTGGGAACTTTGAGGAGCTATATAGGTATTCTTGAAGAACAGAAAGCTATGTCTTTGCTTTTTCACCATTCTAACATAATACCACTTTTAATGATCGCCATCTCCCCATTATGCGGAAAAAGAAAGGTTCCATCAGGAAGTAGTCTACAAAGATCTAGACTAATACTATTCAGCCAATCTTGCGGCAAGAAAAAGTGTTCTTGCACAGTCTTTTCGTCAACTTCTCTGGGGCCTAATCGCAGCGAGCACATCGAGAAGTTCTTATTAAGGTAAATAAAACGATTCTTTGATAGGATTCCCAACGGGATCTCAACCTGCTTCTCTATTTCTTTGAGCAAGAAGATGGGCTTAATGATATCCGTGGCTCTTTCGGCGTTGCTAACATCAAACACAAACGTGTCAAAAATCAACGTCTGATGATACCGGCTCCCAATCCTTGGCATAACAGTATACTGAAGAATGATTTTCGAGCCAATCGATGTAGTGATGAGCTTGCTGATTTTGATATTTTCATTGATGTCTTTTGGGATATCATTATCTGATATTTTTGCTGAAATGAGTGATAACTGAGTTTCGCCCTGTGGTCCTGTTGCTGCACCCATAATTTCAAGCTCTGCGACTCGCGTCAAATCATGCCAATTGTAGATCCGCACAAAGCCAAAGTTGAATGCAAGCAGTAATTTTGCATTAGTAGGATGCTTGATCCATCGAGTTGTTGAGCTTTGGGAAGAAAGAGATCGTGTCGTAGCTTCAAAATTTGCATCCAGTGATAACAATGTTGCAGTACTGCCGTTTGCAACAAAAAGAATTTTGTTGTCGGCATTGAGCAAGATTTGCCGAATACCCCCAATTTCAACCTCTAATTTGATATCAAAAATTGGTTTGGCTACCCATTCATGATCTGGGCCTGAAGGTGTCACAAGATGCACCGTTATTCTACCCCCAAGCTCGGCACAGGCGAGGTGTTCTCCTTCTCCCCAATCAAGATGCTCGATTGCCAGCATACTTTTCGACCTAAACAGTTTGATTTGAGAGCAAATTCCAGAGTTATCAAAAATGTGTACAAACCCAGATTCATCACCTGCAGCAAGATAATTGCTACCGTGTCGAATAGAAACTGCGGTGATCGGATCTCTAATTTCAGCCACAACCTCTGATATGGCCGCGGTTACAGTACCTAACTCACTACCAGCTGAACTATCCTTTTCTTGTTCATCTCCGTTTAATCTCAAAAGTACATTGGGTTGCCAAACATTGCAGAATTGCCCGCGTATGTCATAGAGCCGTCTGCCATCGGAGCTGAAGGATATGTCATTTACAATATTTTCGCATGAGAACTGATATACTAGAGCAAAACGATTGAAGTTGAACACTTTGATTCTTCCACTTGCATCGGCAGTAGCAAAGAATGTTCCCTCGGGACTGCAGGCAATGACTGATGCCGAAGCACAGATCTCTTGATGAGTCCCGCTGTATGGATGCCATTTGAAAACATATCCGCTAGGATAGAGACCTAGGACTTCCCCTGAAAGTGGATGCCACACGACGCAATCCACAGGTGCCCAGAAATGTTTTGGGTCATTATGATTCCGTCGACATCTACTAATAAGTTTTGGCGGATCAATACTCCAGACGGAAAGCGGGAAACCGCGATATGCAACAGCAACGTGCGTAGCGTCAGGACTGAATGAGATACAGCTCGGCGAGTTCATTACTGTTCCATCAATGGGGCTGTCCTCTCTCAAGAGCCGTTGGTCAAGAAAGCACCAGGCTGGCTCCGGCACAGCTAGGTTGGCAAGTCTAATTCCGCGGTCGGCTGAGCCCATTATCAGAGACGTATCGTTGCCAGAAAAGGCAACATTTAATGCTCTTTTTCTTAGTGGATTTTGAATGCTGAGAAGAATCTTTCCTGTCTCTGTCGACCATACTTTACTTGTACGAAACCCACAGGACACTAATCGATCACAACTACGGCTAAAGGCAATGGCAGAAACGCGTTCTCCGTGAAGTAGAACGTGAATAATCTCAAAAGATGTTGTACTGTAAAGCATTATTTGTCCTGAGGCAATGAGAACCGCAAAATAGGGACCGGAGCAGAGCATTTTGATCGCCTGTAAGCCAGTTCCCAGCGATATCTTTGCTAAATCATCGTTCCAAGACTTGCAAGAAAGCCCGTTAATTGAGAGCCCGCGTACATTTATACCGAATTGTTTGTAAATCATCGAGTCACGAGGACAAAATGGAGGAATCTGTTCGTAGATGGAAGAGGGGTCTGTAGCCAAGATAGAACCGAACTTGCCCAGAATTTTGATGAGATCTATAGCCCAAAGTTCAACCAACTCCAGCTCCTCTATCAGACGAAGCGAATGGTCTATATCTGCATCATAATTTCTCCTGCGGCGAACAAAGGTGTTTAGAGCGCTTGAGGCGTCGGCGAGAATCTTCAACTGACCGGTATTTGCCAATGAGGATATCCAGGCCAAGACGGGCGCACTGCGCAAAAATCTGGCGAGAAGGATCAATGTTTCATCCAAAGGGGTGCAACTTAAATTCAAGTGATATGGCCATGAAGTTGCTGCATAATTCAAGAATGGTTCCTGCTCGGTAGTATCCGGATGACTATAAATGCCCTGCTTGGACCCTTGACTTGGCGAGATCTGGCTAAGAAAGTATAAGCATTTGGCAAGCATTTTATGATGAGATTCATTTGGAAAAATAGCCAATCCAGATTCTGTCGATTTAGCAAGATATTCTCGCGCTGTTTGGTGCACCAAGGCAATCTGGGATGATGAGTCTATGACCACAAGTTGGCCACAAACTTGGCTGATAGTAAAGTTAAGATCGAACAGCATAGGAAACTCAGGTTTCAAGGCTTTCTCCAATTCAGGCAACGTAAGGGACCGCCGTGGGTAAGCAGCCCATACCAAAATGGTTCTTGCAAGTTCATGATCTCTGGGCTTGATAGATTTCAGAATTGAAAGCTCCATTCGGTGATATAAATCTTCCATACCGCCAAGGAGACCTTCCAGTGTCTCTTCGATATCTGCGGGTGTGAAACAGTGAAGAATTTCCGAAAGAGCCAAACTAACCCAAAGGAAATTCCCGTTTGCTCGTTCTAGAATTCTTTCAAGTACTTGGGTCTTCAAAGTCGGAGAGGCATGCATGAAATGAATTTCTTTCTCCGCATATTGACGGATGTCGTGTTCGTTTTCTTCCATAGTAATGTTTTGAATCGGTCCTATAATTGTAGCCAATCTCTCGAATGCGGACACCAGCTCGGGACTTCGTTGACTAACTAGCATTACTTTAATGGGAAGCATTGAGCTAGATAAGTTTTTCATCAACTCGATTAATACTCGAGGTAACTCAGACTCATCGATACCGTCAATCACCCAGTAAAGCGTTTGACTAACTGTCATCTTGAAGAGGACAGAAGTGAACACTCTTTGCCAAATCGTTTTTGCGTCGGCCTTTTCCATTTTCATGCCACTGTTCCTCAATTCATGAAGTATCTTACGAAATGAGGGTAATTGTTCTGCGATTTGGAAAGCAATGGAGCGCAAGCAAGCACTCAAGGATCTTTTTGTTTGGTCGCCAAATCTGAAAAAATAGTAGGCACACGTCTGTTTGCTTTGGAGAAGATTATTGATAATAAATGAAGACAAAATCGATTTTCCGGAAGCGGGTAAAGCATGTAGCCAAATAATGTTGCAGCTCGATCCATTGTCTAGCCATTTCTTATATTCTGGGTGGGATAGTATCCACCCACAAGTTCCTGGTGTCCAGCGCTCCTGGAAGAACGCCAAATCCTCGCTTGGTGTCTCGAATATAGCGAGTAGCTCTCCTACCTGCTTTAGCTGCTCTTTGCCCTGGGTTTCCCCTGATAGCTGTTGCTGTGTTTCTTGTAAGTGCGAAACGAGAGTTTTTAACGTATTTCGGACAATGACGTAGTTAGGATCTTGTCTATTCTTGAACTTGCAGACATGGTGATGGTCTGCATTTAAGGATTTTGATGTTTCTTGCGGATACCCCAGGACGGCCGACCTTTTGTCAAGGATAACAATCTTCTTCGGTCCGATTGGGGTTGGGAGAGTTTCGAAAAAGGATAGTATTTGTAACCTCGGAGCGATATGACGAAACTGTTCATTGAGATCTTCAAGAGCAGGTGAGGCGTGGCTCAATTCAGCCACATATTGCTTGGGACTATGGTTAAAAATCGAGACCGATAAAATTCTGTTTAGTAGCTCCGCTAAATGTGTTCCTCCGTGAGGGGTTGCAAGGAATAAGATGGCTTTGGTTGACGATACTATTTGCATATAATCACTGTTGTTCTGTCCTAAGATGTACGCCTATAGGTAATGCAATTAGATGTGAAACTAAAATTTAAGGGACACAAGAAGGTTGACTTACCTTTTTGACAATTAGTCCTCCCATCGAATGGGCAATAAAGATGATTGGCCTCTGAACAACGGTCAGCTGGCTCATGAACCAATACTAAAATGCAAGGAATTCTGCTACCTCTCCTATTCTAAGCTCTTCCAGTCGCTCATTTTTTGCAAATTTCATTTCAAATAAAAGGTCCTTCGCAAAGTCGGAGATCCCAGCTATGGGGGCTGGACCTGGAGCTGCAAAGTGGGCATTGTAACCGAAAGACAAAATTCTTGCTGTCTGAATGCCAGGCTCCAATGGAAGCCACTTTCCCGGCCAGAAGAACTCTGAATCGCGATTGTAACTCCATGTAGCGCGACTAGTACCTCCCAAGCCATGCACGAATATAATATCCAGTGATGGTTCTGCTTCTGGCTCAAAAACAACACTGAGACCGAGAGGATCTGTGGCCTTTTCGGCTGAGCGTGATCGAGACCGTGTTGACAACCCTAACAAGGAGGACTTGAAGAGATCAAGATTTTGACTACCATCCAGCTCAGTAGTTGGAGTTTCGAAAGTCGAGGTTGAACCTTCAGTACATTTTTGGGGCACTATTGCTTTTGGGCTTTCCGCCTTTGCCGCTGAAGCCTTGCTCTTGTGTCGCGAATGAAATCTCCACTATGATCCTCTTATGTTAGTCGTGACCTCTGCATAATGCGCACCTCCACCTACCATCTCACCCCTCTTTGAGATAACCCAAGACTCCAAAATGGATATGAGACTCCAGAATCTCAACAAGCATTGTACCGATGCTCCGGATGGAACTTTCTAACTCATGTCGTGGTGGGGTGCTGGTAGCCTGTGGCAGTATCTGCATGTTGACCTAAAAATGGAAATGGATAGACACGGGCAAACGCCGCCTATACATGAACAAATGCAATGGACCTCAAGTATGCGGATGTCATTGGTCTCTGCGATTCTTGCTAAGAGTTTGCTCCATAAAAACTGGGATATGCACGAATTGGGATCTTGCTCTCAAAATTAAGCGCCGTGCTGGCAGTATCAATTTTTGGACAAGGTGTGCCAATCGGGTCTTCAAACCCCACGAGACTTGTCTTATTTCCACTCTTGCAATTGTAGGAAGGTCACTCGCTCTTCGGTACACAATCTCTCTAATTGAGACGAAGATAATTAAAATTTTGTCATTCGTCATTTTAAATCACGTGCAACAGGGAACAAAAACAGCCAAGAAGATTTAATTTTATATTTTTCTTTCGCTATTAGATATTTCCAGGGTTCCACAACTTGATTTTCTCATCTTATCTACTTCAAATCATGTAACAAAGGTAAGGAATTTGGATCATTCATGAATAGAGTATGAATCAACTTAGATTTCAAATAAATCAGGAATGGAGGTTGGCGAGAGCAGACAAACATATTTGGAAATTCGTTTAGCCTTGATTCGTCGTGAGCCTTATCTACAACCTTCCCCCTTGCCCCAGAATCCAAGTTATCCACTGCGGTAAACACCCTAACATAAAATTCTTAGTAGCCTAACTTAATCCCAATATGAAAGGCAACTCCTCTTTAGACATTTCCGTGGTTGAGAGTAAGCTGCCAGCAATTAAATGCAACTAAAAGATGCTTATAAACACGTGTTCTAACAAAAATAACAGAACTACCACCTAGAACGAAAGTCCTCGAGATATGTAGTCACAACTCCTCAGAGTGGGCTTCTACAACACGAATTTCAACAATCCTGGCGGACGGAAGTCCAAAGCAATGGTTTCTGAAATGTGCACTAAAGGAATCCGGGAGAATGATGCTCGAAGGAGAATTTCACTCCATGACTGAAATCTACAAGACGGTACCGGCCTTTGTCCCCAAGCCTTATGCTTGGGGAAAGCTTCAGAGGCCCGATCCGGAGACGTATTTTTTCTTATGCGAGTATGTCGAGATGGAAAACAATATGCCAGACCCTGTGCAGTTCTGTTCTCGTGTGGCAGAGCTGCACAACCTCGGCAAGTCACCTAATAACTCTTTCGGTTTTCATGTCACAACCTATCAGGGAAAGTTTCCCCAAGCTGTGGAGTAAGAAATATTTCACGTCTAAAATACTTTACAGTAGTCGAGTTTTATTTAGATCCTCTTGCTCTGTTAGAAAAATAGAGTAAAGTATTTTCTTTTTTCGAGACTTTCTGTAGCAAGAGACTCTAACCAAATATTCCAGGTGGGATCCAAGTTGGCAGTCATTTTTCACAAAAATGCTCAAGCACTCTATCAAAATCGACGCTCAAGAAAACGGCTCTTGGACGGCACTCGATACCATAACCTCACGCGTTCTAACTACAGTGATCCCCACTCTCTTAGGGGCTCTCGAGTCTGAAGGCCGCACTGTAAAGCCATCCCTCATCCACGGCGACTTATGGGATGGCAATATTGGTACAGATTGCAAGACCGGCAACCTGTGCATTTTCGATGCAGGCGCGTACTATGCGCACAATGAAATGGAGCTCGGCATGTGGAGGTGTAACAGACATGAGTTCGTAAACAAGGAGATTTACTTGAGAGAGTATTTGAAAATTGCCGGGATTAGTGAACCGGTTGAGCAATTTGACGATCGGAATCGACTTTACTGCGTCTATATGAATATATGGGCTTCAGCTCACCATGGTGGGGGGACAGACCGCATAACGTAAGTCGTTTTCTAGAGCAAGGATAAATATATATATATATATATTGAAGATGAACAGCTGATTATAGTCAGGGCTTATAATGATATGTGCTATCTTGTCGAAAAATACGCGTCGGTGTTAGCGAGCAAACATGAAGTAGACATTTCCTGATACCCGAAACATCAGTTGTGGAGAATTTGAGGTGCAAAGGACTATTCGAGAGTTGGAAATTCCCCGCATTATGTAATTATCAATTCTAATGTGGCAATACCCAGACGCCTAAGAATTTGCCCGTCTTACATCTGCAGCAAGGTGTTATTTAACTAGGCGAATACAGTAGCGTTATTCCAACTCAGCGGGATTTATTGAACATCAAATACAGGGAGCTTCTAAGGTCAAGTATAAACATCCGAGACATTGAGACCTGAATTCAAGCAATTTTCATCACAAGCTAGCTTTCTCTCATCAATAAATCGCCTCTAATCATCATGCCGAACTCAAATATTCCGTCAACCCCTCGTCAGCGTGTCAGGAAATTGCTTCCGACAGTATATCTTGGACGTTACTCCACTGGACCCAAGAACAGTCTGACAGACATTCCTGGAGTACTCGTTTCAACTCAGTCTATTCATGAATCTCCAAATTATCCAACTGCAGCTCCCAATACCATCAATACCGGCGTGACAACTATTCTGCCTCGCAAAAATTGGTTCAACAAAGCATGCTTTGCCGGCATATTCCGATTCAATGGCACGGGTGAGATGACCGGAAGTCATTTTATAGAGGAAACTGGACTCCTTCACACCCCCATCATCATTACCGGAACTTTTGGTGTCGGCTCAGCATACAATGGTATTTATGAGCACGCAATTCGCGAGCACAGTGATGACGAAGGCAAAGTAGATTGGGGTCTGCTGCCTGTCGTAGCCGAGACATTCGATGGATTTCTCCATGATCTCACCAAGTTTACCGTCACTCCTCAGCACGTTATTAAAGGCATAGATGAAGCAACCAGCGATCCCGTGAGGGAAGGTAATACTGGTGGTGGGACAGGCATGATATGTCATTGGTTTAAAGGTGGAACCGGCTCCTCCAGTCGAATTATTCCAGCCGACGATGACAAAACGTACACCATCGGCGCACTGGTGCAAGCAAATTACGGCGCAATGAGAGACTTCAAGATTTCGGGTGCGCCCATTGGCCGTCTCATCTTCGAAGAACAAGAGCGGAAGATAAAAGAGAACCCAAACGACCCAGAGCTCCTCGCGCAATCTTCAGTTTTATCCAAAATCGCCCAGGAAAAAGATAAGAAGGATGGGAGTATCATTGTCGTTTTAGGGACCGATGCTCCCCTACATCCAACGCAACTTCAGCGTCTTGCAAAACGGGCCACTGTCGGCCTCTCAAGAGTAGGAGGATGGGGGTCAAAGCTATCCGGCGATATTTTCTTGGCCTTTTCGACCGCTAATGAGTTGGATGTGCGAGCCGTGAATATAGGGAACAAGAAAGTTGACCGGTGGTTGCCTCAAGAGACTACAATTCAGATGATCGATGACCAAACAATTGATGCGCTTTTGGAAGCGAGTGCAGATGCGGTGGAGGAGGCCATCTTGAATGCCGTCTTCATGGCGGAGACTCTAGAAGGCAACGGAAACAAGATCGATGCGTTGGATTTGGAAAAGGTCAAGGAACTGATGGGCAAATATCTTTGATTAAAGGGACGATGATTGCAAGAATTTGAGAGAATGTTTGCATGATACTGTGAGTAAATTCATTGATATTCGAACATGGGGCTGGTTTCGCAAATTAATATAAGATCGCTAAAATTTCACTATCGAGCAATGCCTTTCCAGAATTCATGCCTTGCTATCATATATTGCTTGTTCACTTTTGTAGCTCCTTGATCTGTTTCTTATGACCTGAGATGAAACAAGTTTGTCCCGCTTTGAGATCCTTCGACGTCGAGTTGCAATAACCTCTAACTCTCACATATAAAGTTTTCGCTACACCTTTGCGATGACTTCATAAATTAAGACAAGACTTTAGCAGTGTCTTGTCTTGATGTAGAAGGAGAAAAGGAGTAACTGTATGATTAGATGCATGACGGCCAGTATTTTGGCACCTTTACCTTCAGTGACAACGTTTCAGCCAATGCGACAAATGCAAACAAATTTATTACACATCGGCAAGGCAAGTAATCAGTGCAGCCTCCACAGATCTAATGTTGGCGTATTTTGATTTTATTGGCTGTGGATGCCGTTCTTCTAGAAGCTTTCTGGTATGATCTGGTGCAAGAACTACGTGGGTTCTACACTACACTACTCTATGCATACTTGAAAATTGTATGATAAGCTTGAACTTCGACAAAGTAGTCTTGCCGACTGAGCCATTTCTCTTATTGGTCAGTCGAGCATTTGAAGTGCCGACACCAGAAGGGTGACATCCCATGGAAGGACGCTAGAAAAGCGCTAGAATGCAGTTCAAATTCCCGGCAGGATCTCAACCAGCGAAGGATTTGCCGGTCATGACTTCGGCACTCCTATTGGTCAGCAGGTACTGCGTTCAAAAGCCACCACGGAGTCGCCCAGATAACCTCAAAGGATGTGTGTGGCTTCGGCGGTATTTGAAGAACAGCACACTTGAATTGAGCTGCGTGAACGACATGGCGCACATAAGTGACTTGTTCTGACCAGGCAGCAAAGGCAGTCCTCGCCAAGTTGGAAGCGTTTGCTATGCACCTCACCGCACCGTTCATATCAAGTGTGTTGGATAGATTCTTGATTTGAAACAAATGTGCATAGATTTCTCTCCTGGAGATAAAACTGGGTCATTGCTTTATTCTTTGGAAGTGAGCAGTGGTAAAGTGATAGGTAAGATAGCAACAGAACTCTCACTGGTAACGAAACAACTGTAGGAAATCGATCTCCCCAAACCAATCACTCTCACCACATTTCACATCACCTCACAACTGAGAAAACCTTTTTAACAATGCCGTAATCTACTTCTTATCCATTCATTATCAGGTGTTTTAAGACAAAGATATCTTTATAACGATTCCCTAGTTGTGCGTGGGATATAATATCCCATCGTAGTCCAGGTACAAACTTTCCTTAAATGGTGGAGGGTATCGAGCATTTATGTTTTAGCCTTGGTGTTAGCCTAAGGAAGATACGTAACCCTTCCATGATGCAATCCCAAATCCAGTCATAAAAACGACAAATCAATTCAGGCAAATGTGCGTGCACGCGGAGAAACCCCATATCTGGAGTAAAGTGGATCGGAATGAAGTCTGTGTATCTCAACCCCAGCCCCTCCAAATGAAACCCCATACCCACAGCAAGAAAGGGCGAAGACGAATCAAACATTACAACAAGCAATTTTGCGGCTCGATATCGGGCCTCAACAAGTCAGATGATTTGAAAACAGCACTGGTTCCAAAGCTGAGGGAGGCTTCTCCAAGATCCACAAATGCCCCGAGGCTAAACAAGCCTTCTGGAGAGCATGGGGAAGTCGGCTAACTAGGTTTGATCTTAGCGACGGGCCTGGGCGTAGCCAGAACAAATTTCAGCGAAACGCAAACCGAGTTCAGCGCCACTTGGACGCTATGAGTCTTTCAAGGCTCATGATATCGTCTGAGATCTTCGAGGGAGATGCCATGTTCGGCGACTCTCTCGGCGGCAGTTTTCGTTCTTGAAACAGCCCCAGCCAATTGAAGTGGTGATTTGTGGAGCCGTCAAAGGCCGATATGGGTAGGGCGAAGGCTAGTCGTTGGGATTCGAACTCCAAATCTAGTACCGACATGCTAGTATCATGATACTGATACATTGAGCATTGAGGATCCACTTCCTGATGCACGCGAATGTTATCAGACTGCTGGGACAAAGTCTAGATGCTCCTTGTGGAGACAAGGGGGTAGATTGAGGAAGTGGACCGTGGAGAAGGAAGGGATATTGGGGTCTGGAGAAGAACACTAGGAAGATAACTTCGTGGGGGAGATTCTATAAAGAGCAAGTATCGCACGAGAAGACTCACATCATCATCAACAGCTTCGCTCTCATATCTTTCAATCCATTCAAGGACTCTTCTCGCTACACTTATCAAACCTTTCACAATGGCTGGAGGACTCCCAATCTCCACTACGCCTTTGGCATCAGGTTTCCTGAGAGGCAGGGCCTTGATCTATCCTCTCTCACTGGTGATCTCGCTTTTCTTCCTATGGGGTTTCTCCTATGGACTTCTCGATGTCTTGAACAAGCATTTCCAAACTGTTCTCGACATCACCAAACTTCAATCAACCGGTCTACAAGTCGTTTATTTCGGTGGCGGTTATCTTCTCTTCTCGCCTATTGCGGCCGAAGTCATGAAGCGTAAAGGTTACAAGATCACCATTTTGATGGGTCTTTCTCTCTACTCTATCGGCGTATGTTTTCCATCTCCGTCAATTTAAGTAACCAAACTAATGCTTCAAAGGCTGTCATGTTCTGGCCAACTGCCCATTTCTCAACCTACGAACACCGTATCGCATCATTCGGAGGTTTCTGTGCCTGCACACTCGTCATCGCTTGTGGCCTCGCAACTCTCGAGACAGCAGCCAACTCATACGCAGTTGTGATCGGCGACCCAGCAAGTGCCTCAGCGCGTCTGCAATTCTGCCAGTCCTGGAACGGCGTGGCATCTTTCATCGGACCGCTGATCGCTTCGAAGTTCTTCTTCTCAGGAAGCAACGCTCACAGCCTGACAAATGTGCAATTCGTCTATCTGGCCGTCGCTTGCGCTGGTGCAGCAATTGGTGTATTGTTCCTCATTGCCAAGCTTCCCGAAGTCTCAGAGGAGATGTTGAACTCTTCCTCTTCCGACGAGATGCTCGCCGTCGACGAGTTCGGAAACGAGATCGGCAACGGCCCTCTCCGCAAGCAATACAATATGATCTTCGGCTTCATCGCACAATTCTGCTACGTCGGTGCCCAAGTAACCATCGCTTCGTTCTTCATCAACTATGCAACCGAGAACGCAACTTATAGCTCTTCCTCAGCTTCCCAAATGCTTTCGTACGCTCTGATCACTTTCACCGTCGGTCGCTTTATCGCCACCGCGCTTGCGACGGTCTTCCAGGCCGACTTCATGATGATTGTATATACCATATGCGCAATTGCCATGAACGCATATATCTGCGCCGGCCACGGCACGAGCGCCGTTGCGATCCTGATTGTGATTTTCTTCTTCGAAGCACCTATGTACCCGACCTTGTTCACCCTCGGAACAGCCAATCTGGGACGCCACACTCGCCGCGGTGCTGGTATTCTCGTTATGGGTGTCAGTGGAGGAGCTGTCTTCCCACCGATTCAGGGTGCCATTGCCGATTCCGCTGGCATCAGAATCTCTTACATCGTCCCTCTTGTCGGTTTCGTTTATGTGCTTGGTTATGTCACTTTCCACTGGATGACCCATGGGCGCCATATCTTGCGCGTGAAGGATGTCGTTGCTGCTTCTTATGCTGGTGGTGCTATGGGTGGTGCCGTGGTGGAGACCCATTATGATGGTGATAAGGCTGTTGATGTTCAAGTTGAGAAGATGTCTGTCTAAGAAATTCTGTCGGATGGATAGAAAGATATTGTGCTTCGATTGTGTATATTCTTTTCTTTGGAATTCTTGCGTAAACTTTGTGGTTAGATGAGAAGCATCATAGACGATTCATAGATAACACGATACCATGAATATAGATTTCAAACAAGATCACCCTGTTTTGTTCCGTCGTTTTGAGTGCGAAAAGGGGAATTGTTCACTGCGTAGAGCAACAAGCTTCAAAACGATAATTTGTTTGTTGTTACGCTAGAAAAAGGACCCGCCTCGCTAATAAAACAACAACCAAAAGACAAAATTGAATAGCACACTTTTCCAACCAGTCAACTCTCAACCTCATATACTATTCCGCAGCCCAACTCAAGTTCAATTGATCTCCCAGATCTCATTCGACGGGTTGCAGCCCAACATCCAAGATTACCTGAGGTTCTACGTTTCCTTTTCTGAAGTAACCGACGGGCTTATGAGCCGTTCTACATCCACAGATGTCTCAGCAACGTCCTCGCGAGTAGAAGGTATAGAATCCGCTAACTCATCAGCCAGATTAGAATCCGATGGACTGGGAGATATCAGGTCAGGATCGAGTTCTGTCGACGTTTCCCCATCCCAAATATACTCAGACGGTAAACTTCTATCTTGCGAAGCGAGCCGTTCGGCAGTGAGTAGAGTTCTCAGCATCGAATTTCTAGCCGAGTTCTTGGCTGAAGGCGGAGGAGTTAATTCATCGCTCATCTCATTGGACCCACTTAGATCGAGATCGCTGGGGACATCTTCCGATATCGTGGGTTCGATTGGGTTGAGATCTCCAGGTATATAGTCCACGGTATCAGGCTCAGTTGAATTGAACTCTTGGGACTCTTTCCCAGGATTGGAAGACAAGTCGCCGAGCTCGCCAGAGGGAATGCATTCACTTTCGTCCATGATCCAGGGACCTAATTGTGGTTCACCCTCATAAGACTCCGGTGCTGTAGCACGAAATACCACACGTCAGCCAGAGCGAAAGAAAACGAATCGGCAACGGGCCGGAAAGGGAAGAGAGATAAGAAAAACGCACATTCCTCGAGAATCTTCGTATAATCCATGATCTTCTTGTAGACCTCCTCACCTGGCCAAATCCGATGCGAGCCCGTGTAAAAGAGCCAGCGCGTTGACTGCCTGCGAATAGCTAGGTACTTTGCCCTGAGGATATACCTGTCCATATCTTCATCGATGCGTCCATGAGCGAGGATGAAGAACAGCATAGGTCGGTAATCGAACGAGACTCGAGGATTATAAAGCAGCCTCATGCAGTCTTCATGGAGATACCTCATAGATTTGAAGGAGAAGCGCACGATGGACGTAGACTGGATACCATTTAGAGGTCGGGGCCAGGTATCTTCGAACACGTCGAAGGTATTAAGGACCTGTGAGAGTGAGTCAATCTTTTGACTACCAACATTTAGAACCAGAGAAGATATACGTTGAAAAGGCGTTCTCTGAATGCCATATAATCAGCTCGGCTGCGCCAGAACATCCCATTCATGTCAAGGAACAACTTTTCAGTAAGGTCAAATTGATAAGTATCACTATCATGGGCATTTGTCCATCTGTCGTAACGTTGGGTTTTGTTCGGCAAAAAACTCGGTATGATATTTTCACCGTATCCTTTGTCTTTGCTCGTTCTTGGAAGGGTGTAGCTACGATGACGGATGATATGGGGAGCCATTAGATTAGGTGGTTGTAAATAACAATAATAGTGGCAGAAAAGATACTCCGAGTTTGCTGGGGAATGATGCTGATTCGAATGGTGTTGAGCTGTTAAAGAATACTGAACTGGAAAAAGTTGGATGATACTCATAGGTCTATCTCATGAAGAAGGAGCGTTGAATCTCCAATCGACAGAAGCCACTATCAGCCATAAAGATAAACGAGATATCTCTTCATTGACGAAGCAAGAGCCTAAACCCGGCTTAATTGAGGATGTGCAATTTCATTAACTTTTATGTCCACCTTTGAATAAGTACAAATTCATTTTCAAACCACCCACCACACCACCCACCACCATTCATGCAAATGCATCCCCAAACTCGCTACTTATGCACCGCCTCGCCCCCGGTTTCGCCGTACCATCACCGAATTTTTATATACTTCTTAAAATTTTTCTCCGGTTGGAGTTGAAGTGCCTTTTGAATGAGACATGCTATACGGAGCCTAAGGATAATTAGTAAAAATATTTTGGAATAGATAAATAGTAGTAGATCATACCAATACTTGCTTGGCGTTGCAAATTCTCCATGCCAAGTTTCTCACGTTGCCATCTGCGAGCACCACACTGGGTGCAAATTCAATACCAAACATTTGATGTACCGCAAAGACAACTCGTCTCGCATACTTCCCATCTCTTTCTACTAAACTTCCAAAACTCTCATCGATGGTGTTTGGTGCGATATCAGGATCGCGGTCGAAACAGTTGCGAACTACTGGGAGTAATGCGGTCTCGACAGCACCTCGAATAAGTCCATTATCATCAACCTCAACATCTTCCTCGTCAAAGCGGCCAATTCTAATTTCGAAAGGAAGAGAGATGGCCATGACATTGTGCTTGCCGTCATGGTGATAACGGAATTCAAAAACACCGTGAGTCCACCACAACTTATCACCTTCGAAGGCCATCTCGCCCTGTACTAGCTCAGAGCCATCATCGCACTTCGCTTCGGAGACAATTTGTTCAGAAACAAGAATTCCTTGGTCGGCAGTTGTTGATTCGTACTTATTGGGAACAGTTGCAACCCATCGTCCGGCTGATGTAACCCGAGTCACTTCTCTGGACGCACTATCCGCAACCATGTAAAGACCGACCCAATCCTTTTTGCTATGGTGAGTGGGTGCAGTCCATTTAACTTTGATAGGAGCTCCATATTCAAAAATCAGTGGCTTGTAATCTTCGCGACGCGCCAATGGTAATCTTGCTGTTTGACCTTCTTTGATGGTTGCACGTTCGCTTATTGTTAGGGCAGTTGAGCTTGTACCTTCGATAGAGATAGAATAATCCTTTGGATTGAAGCCAGCCAAGTCAGGAGCGAGTCTTGTTAGCGTGATGCGAGCAGGATATTGACTGAATAATGCTGAAGTGTCGCGAACGATGGTAGAAACACCAGCGGCCAATTTTGGTCGTGCAGCATCCAGGAATTCTTCAACAAAGTGACTTGTTTCACCCAAGACTTTATCGACGCTACCTTGCCATTTCTTGAGTGGTGGTGGCATAGAAGTTCTGATAGTCTTAGAAAGTCCTGCCTCTGGTCTGAGATTGCGACCGTAGAGCTTCTGCATGTGAGGTTTCTCGACGAATTGAATAAATGCGAAAGTTAAGATGTGACTAAGAAGAGCAAGGAAGAAAATTGCTTTACTGCCTGTCGCCAGGCAAGCTCCCCAGATTCCAGCCAGTCCAATGATACGTTCCGGATTATTGAGGTAGCGATAAATGCCACTGTAGGTAAGCTTGGGTGCATGATCGAAGAAGAAATCTCCGAAGAACCAACCAAATTCACCCAGGGATTCATAGATGCTGACTGCTGTCCATACCTGAAGCGAGATAAGACCTGCACCAACGACATGCCTCAAAAGAACCAGTCCATAATCCCAGTCAGCTGGGAAAGAATACATCTTCCACGTTGCTGCCATGAAACTGGCATAGCACATTGTCATACTGAGATGGTACATCCCTTTCCACTGTCTCCATGCCTCTTCCGTATCTTCGCCATATTTGACAAAGTGTCGAGTCCACATTTTCTTATTGGATTGACAGTCAAGAATTAATCCAAGACCAAGTGAGTACCATAAGCGCCAAGCGACCGCATTCAGTACAAAAAAGGCCTGATAATAGAAAGTCGACGGTGTTAAAATGGTCAGAAGCAGCATATAAACTTGTAGCAGGATGACGGTGACGTCAGTGATTCGAAATAAATCAATGTTATCAAAACCCATCAGATTGTGTACAGGAGATGGTTGTTTGACTGTTGCTAATGGAGCAGCTTTTTCCGTTGGCGCTATGTAATCAAGTCCTTCTCTGTGAGCTGCAGACGCGTTGGCATATTCAATCTCGGTGATTGATGGATTATCTTCGCGCTTTCTTGGTGGAGGAGGATTATAGGTTTTCTCGATATGTGGATTTTCGACATAAACGAGAAAAGCGAATTGAGCAGCGTGCGCAACGATCGAGATGAACAATACGTTATAGCTAGCAGCCATCATTGAAATGCCATAGTAACCGGCATACCCCACAGAATACATGGGATGGGGAGCCATTTCAAAAACCCCATCAAACGTCAACTCTTGATCAATGAGATAGAAGAAGTCACCCCAGTACCAGGCGTAGTCTTTTACAACTCGATGAGCATCAAGTTTGACCCAGAGATTAAAGGCAACAAGAACAATTCCTGTAAACCAGCGAGCCACACACATAAAGACGCCTTCACCAGTTGGACGACCTGAACATGCTATTGCGAATAGGCAGTACGATGTAAAATCACACATCAAGATCAAGTCCACCACCCTTCGAAAGACGAGCCATGTATTATACTCAAGAGGTGCCTCTTCAAAGGTATAATCCTCTGGAATTTTTGTCTCCAATTCGCTCTTGATCAACCTGTACAACCATGGCCTTGGATTCTTGCCAGTCGAAGGGTTTTCAAACAGGCTCCACTTCTTAGCCCATGAAATCAAACGTCGATGATTCGATTGTATGTTCAGGAGATATCCAATACCAACATTATAACACCCACGCCAGAACAAAAATATGATAGCAAAGACTGGTTGCTTGAGGGAGCTGGGCAGAAGGCAAAGTGTGAGGATGTGGAGACCGAGAATGGCTAGGACAATGGCATCGGAAAGGTTCTTGGGTTGTCGGGGGTCAAGAAGTTGTGACACCATGTCATGGGTTTGTGGGACGGTAAAAACTTCAAAGAATTAGCCATCTCTGCTGCCGGTCGCCGCCCATAGTCGCTGGCTTCAACTCACTGGTTCCATCTGGGGTTCTGCCAAAGGTTTTCGGTTCCTTTTCGGCATCGTGCCCCCCAGGCGCATCGACTGCACGGCTTTCTGCAGATGCAGAGGTGATCTTTTCAACAGTCGTTGGCACATGTCGCTCTCGGAGTCCATCCATCTGAGGATCAAGGGTAGAAGAAGTCATAGTGTTGGTGCAAATGGCAATATTGTGTCGGTGAGCCCTATGTTGAAATAAGGGCACACTTCAGGTCCGGCTTAAGGAGATTTATGGTTCTGAGAACGGTTGCGTTTGGGAAGTGAGTAGAATTTGATTGATGTCGTTGCCACAACGAATTGAGCCATATATGCAAAGCTGGGCTAGCTCTCTTGTCTGTGGAAGGTGATGGATGTGTTGGAGGACAGAAATGTTCGCGTGGGGAAGTGGAAGCTGGGCTGGGATGGTAAACGATGGCTCTTGGCTAACCGAATAGCGAGAGGGGAATGCTTGGCTCTAGAACTCAGAATCACATGCTATTCTTGATTGGCTTTCTTTTGCAAGGCATTATCGACTTAATTGCTCTGGCCACACTACCGTACCGGTAGTTACTGTACGGAGTCTACGGAGCACGCTCGATGGTATCATCCTCAAACAAACAAGTACCGTACCAGAGCCAGGACTGACCAACTGACATCTGGACAACGCAAATACCTCTCCTCAACAAACTCCCAACAACTCTGAAGCTTGAAATGACAATGCCGAATTAGCATGTGAAAGAGAAGAAATCAGCACACGACAGCATGTCTCATTTACAGAGTGGAGCACAAAGACCCCACGATGTGTTGTAAACGAGCTGGCCGGTTACAAACGGGTGACAAACGGTTAGCTACTTCCAATCCACGTGCTTTCTTACCACGTGCCCGTTTCCCTCCGGCCGGTGCTCGGAGAAGCTTTGTTCATTCCCTTGACCGCTCAGCATTTACGGCATAGAATGGCAGAATGCCCCTCCAGCAAATGACATCTGCTTTCAAATCAACAACACACCAGCCTTTCTTTGCGGAAAAATTCTCGACTGGCAAGACATCTTACCCAGATAAAACTACCAAAATGGCGCCGTCTTTAGAAGCCCCAGATAACGTCGAAGATGTCCTGTCGAACCCCATCAAAGCTGCCCCGAAACTTGTAGCCCCCGAGCCAGAACACTGTCCAGGTCCCGAATCCGAACAAGCAGGACAAGCAGACTCTTGCGCAGGATGTCCGAACCAAGCTATATGTGCCTCCGCGCCAAAGGGTCCTGATCCGGACATACCTGCAATAACGGCGCGTCTCTCCGGCATACAACACAAAATACTCATCCTTTCGGGCAAAGGTGGAGTGGGCAAAAGCACATTTACTTCACTTCTGGCTCACGCGTTTGCCACAAATCCTGATAGCACAGTAGGCATTATGGATACGGACATATGTGGACCGAGTATACCGAAGATGATGGGTGTTGAGGCAGAGACAATACATGTCAGTGGCGGTGGATGGAGTCCTGTTTGGGTGCTGGAGAATCTCGGTGTGATGAGTGTCCAGTTCATGTTACCAAATCGGGATGACGCCGTTATATGGAGAGGGCCCAAGAAAAATGGATTAATCAAACAATTCCTAAAGGATGTCGAATGGGGAGAGTTGGATTTCTTATTAGTCGATACGCCACCCGGAACGAGCGACGAACATCTCAGTGTCAATTCTTTCCTGAAGGAGAGTGGTGTTGACGGGGCAGTAGTTGTCACAACCCCTCAAGAGGTCGCATTACTTGATGTCCGGAAAGAAATTGATTTCTGTCGCAAAGCTGGAATTAAGGTGTTGGGCTTGGTCGAGAATATGTCTGGATTTGTTTGCCCGAAATGCACACACGAAAGCCAAATCTTCCAAGCAACAACTGGTGGAGCACGGGCTTTGGCAAAAGAGATGAATATTCCATTTCTCGGTGCTGTGCCTTTAGACCCACGCATAGGCATGTCTTGCGATTATGGAGAGAGTTTCTTTGATGCCTGGCCGGATAGTCCAGCATGTACGGCTTTGAAAAATGTTGTCAAGCGAGTCGGCGAAGAGATTGGTCTGAACCCAGACAGCGTTCTGCCTGAAGACTGAGTATTGATGTGAGACTGGCAACTCAGAACAATTACTTCATGGGGCATCAAAGCCCAATCACAGCTCAATGAACGGGTTTCGAACTGAGCTCAAATACGAGTCGGGGACTAGAAATCTAGGTAACAGTCTTCGGACTGATGCGAGAACCTCGGCAGTCACTTCAGACCACATCGTCGACTGGTGAAGAGAGCTGGGAGGAGAGGAGATATATCTCCGCATACATGCTATATAGCAATCTCTAACAATACGAAATACCTTCATATGAAAATCTCACGTAGACAAGTCTCGTGGTATCAAACGTGCATATAATTCTGGTGACTATATATGGGCCTATTCAAGGCTGTGGTCACTTACATGATACGTTTATCGATTGAGATTGGAATGCTATCCATCTTGACTTTCTCAAATTTCCCCTTTGTCTTCGGAGAAGAATGACTTCAGTCTGCACAGGGAATGACAATGAATCAGGTTGTGTAAGCTAATTTCTTAGATGCTTCTAATATATTTGGTGTATCTCGCAACTGGCCAAGCCGACGTGCATCAACTTGAATTATTGATATATCAGATGTGAACTCTCCTGTCATTAGGAGGAGAAACTCGATCAAGCTTTAGTTTCTGGGAGAAGAGATGATGGACGGTAGATGACAGTGGAACTACATCAGAAGCCCCGTCGAGGCCCGCGGTAGAAAAACAGCTAGAGGAATCTGTCTCCGTTCTCGTATAGGTAGAAGAAGGGAAGGGCAAAGCAATATTTAGTCTCGGATCGCAGGACCTGAGCAACTGCTCGTGTTGCAGGAGCACAAAGAAGGAGCTGTTTATAGCTTAATGATAATGTGTCGATGTTTCAAAATTGTCTCTCTTACTTCAACACTGCTCAGCGATAGTGTTGCGGCGCGGCAGGTACCCTCTGGACCAAAGCTGTACACTGGTATCCCGATCTGATGTCAATGATGAGACGATGTTTCAAAAATCAAAGGTCCCTTCAGTGCTAGCAAAGGAGGACGTTGTGTAGGGAGGGAATATATGATGTAAAATTTTGAGGCATTCATAACTAGAGATAAAGATTTAGGCTTGACGTGGAATCTTGCACCTTGCCTTGATTCAGGAGCTTATGTTTAGAAAGATGCAATAGATACAAAACAAGTCGATTTCAGGTGCAGGTCAGGCTAAGCACATACCTAGCCAACAAAAAGATATTCTGACTATATTCCCGTCCTTCCAAAAGCTTTGGATTATGACTATACAAGAGTTCCTTTTGAGGGTACACTGCGCTACTGTATACTGTGAGATCTTGGCAAGCTGCGAGTGTAGTTCAGAATTATGCGGCAAATCAGTACCAGGCTGTGAAATATACTTCATTGTGCAAAGCATGGCAACATCATTCATTACTCAGCCCCTAATTTCTTCGGTACATCTTCCAGATCCTCAGCCGAATCAATCTCCAGCACCTTTCCCACCTCAGCCGTATTCCTCATCAGTTCCTTAGCGCCCGCATACAGCATCCTCAGCTCGGCATTACAAGTAGCCGGGAGATAATACAACAGCACATACGGGACGGACAAGCGACCGGACGGCTATATCACAAAACAGATCAGCCTCAAAGCGTACTACATAGCCCAGTAACTCAACTCAACTCACCAGCGTCAGGGGATAGCTCAGCAGCACGTAGCGCGGAGAGTGATCCGGCAGGTCATCTGCGATGTCTTGCAGGTCTTTATACACCACCTTCTCCTCGTCCTGCTTTATCTCTAATGTGCTCTTGTCGATCATATCTGCGCGCATAACACTCATAATCAGATCTCATCTCATGCTCGATTCATCTGCAGGTAGGTGGAGGTGAGCTGTGACAAGACGTACAAATCACGGCCTGGGGATCATTAGATCGCGACGTCGTCAGGCGGAACTTGCGAAGGTGGTCTTTGCTCTCTTGCGAGAACGTGTACAGGCGGGATTCGGACGACTGTGGCTTTGGTTAGCACATGCGATGCGTTCTGAAGGGGAGCTTGCCATTGTGTACTGCGTGGCCGATGTCTTGGTGACGGACAACTGTATGTAGCCTCGTCGTCGTCCTTCCGCTCCCCTCCTAATGCATTGATTGACTTTAGGCGAGGAAATGCCCCGCGTTGAATGGCGCTAGCCTGCTTTAGGATAGAGGGGTACTTTGGCATTGCAGAGCTGCTCTACGATATCGGCCATGCTTGCTATGGGATTGTTGACGTTCGACAAGAGGATTTATTGAACCTGTTTGACGATTATAAGAGATTTGTGAAGAATTCTTTTTAACTGTAATCTAAACCCGAACAGCTGTGTCACTTTGTAGCGTCACTTTATAACAATAGGTACCTAGGTAGGCACTTATCCACAAACTATCAGAAGATACTTTCAAGGGTGATCAAGTGACTGGAAAGATTTTTCATTGCGTGTAGACTGGCGGTAATATGTAAACGCAGCATCTCAAGAGATATAATATCCTTTTTGACCAATCAAAAAAATAAAATGAAAGATTTGTAAGTTATGTAAATCCATCTCGGGTATCCAAAACGTCTAAACCACTAAAACCACACCCAATATAGCATCAGCGGCGGCATGTACTCTTACGGTGGATGAGTGTTGTTGACACGTTCATAGATCATTTAATCGTCGGCTCTTGAAATCTAAAGCTGTCAACATCGCATCGAGTTCGTCGCTACCATGCTAGACAGAAGACACGCGAATTACACGCGCAACTTCTACCACGCGACCTGTTTTTTTTTTCAAAACCCAAGAATCAGATTCGATTTGTAACACTCGTTATTTTGATATTATACGCCACGATAGACTGACGTGCAATGTTTATTTTACCCGGCTTTTCATTTGAAGGAGCAGGGTTATGCGACGCGTCGAGTTTTCTTTGGCCCCCAATCTCAATATGCAGAGCTGAAAGCTGTGCCTCACTTCAGTACTACAGCATATCGAGCAGTCTGCCTTGATAGATACGATTTCAAGAGTGGCGATGTTGAAGAGTCTTTATACTCTCCGCAATCTAGACATCAACAGAGTCTCTGTAACCAGCAGCACCGGTCTCATCCAACAGCAAAATGCCTCGAGCTAAGGCAGACGCCAGCCAGAGTATCCTGATTGAGCTCGATACGCCCAACCGCTCTCATGTCGTAGCTGGAGATGTTCTTACGGGCATAGTAACGCTCAAAGCTGGAACCCAGCTGCCAGTAGATCAAGTGAAGCTGACGCTATTCGGGAGGACGAAAACCAAGATCTCTCGCAAGAACGCGAACAACATAACCTCAGTCTACCGAGGAAGGAGGGTATTCTTCGAGATACACAAGGACTTATCTTCTGTGGCCGACTCGTCATCTGGGAGTCAAGTATGGCCATTCTCCATCACGATTCCAGACTCACCTGCCTCCTGCACGGGATATGGCGATGCGTATAAACCGGCCTTTGGCTACTGGTCTACCGAGTTAACGGCCGACAAAACGAATCTCTCGTTTCCATCGACGTATTATTACTATGCCAAGCCAGGCTTCACGAGCTCTACGACGGCAGAAGCTTATGTCGAATACGCACTCAAAGCCGAGCTTTCTGGAGCCAAGTCGTCGAAGCGATACTGTGGAGCGACAGCTCTGGCATTTCGGGCCAGGTCAACCGAGCACGCAGTCAGCGATTTCAAATTCCGAAGCCAGAAGTTTCCAGTCTGGATCAAGAGTGCCAGGTTAGAGCCGCCGCCGCATGAGAAACCCAGCCTCTCAGCCAAGGAGTCCTTCAAGAACTTGTTCAAATCAACACCGACCCCACGGTACGCGTTCAGCTTGAAAGTTGATATCCCGACGGTGGTGCAGCTAGAGCATCCCAATGGCATCCCGCTGCGAGTCGAAGTGATTCCTGATCTGACCAGTGGCAATACCACCATCTCGCCAGATATGTTTCCAGACGTCAAGGTCGTCTCGTTGTCTCTGTCCCTCCGCGCCATCACGTGTATTCGATCACCGACGACATTCAGCTCGACGGAATCCGAAAAGCAACATACCTTCCACATCGCCACGAACCGGGCACTGAACCAAGTGATTCCCAACCGGCAGTTCGCATCCGCTGAGGGGGATTTGCCGGAGGTTCTGGATATGGGGGAGATCCTCAAGCTTCAGGTAAACCGCACGCGAGCAGAAGTCCAAGGGACCAAGAGCGTCGACTTCGAACGCCCGCTCGCGCCTACCTTCTCGACGTACAACATCCAGGTGCGGCACCAGCTCGATTGGAAGATGGTCTATGAGTGTGCGGGAGAGAGTAAAACCATCAGCAACCAAGGCCCGGTGGTGGTCCTCGCCCCGTCCGAGGCTGATGTCAGGGACAAGGAAAATAGTTGGATGGGCACTGAGAGGGGGAAGGATTACGATGGGATTAAGAACGGGGTTGAGCTTGCGAGTCAAGGGCTCGAGGCCCTGGCGAATCTCTTATCTGCGTGAATGAGGTTTGGTGGTGTTGTTGGTGGGGTTCGGAAGATGTGAAGGAGTGAGGATGGAATGGAGTTTTGATACTTTGTTTGGCGAGATTGTCGCGTACGTACAAACAATAGTGGTAGACTTGAATGTTTAGCTAATGAGAGCAAAAGATTCAATATTTCATGCGGTTGAATGATATCTAGTATACTCGAAGCAGTTTCTTGATAAGAGTTTATTCTGTTTCTTGTTCTTTTTCCTTTTTTCTTCACTTTTTTCCCTTTTCTTCTTTCGAGTTGTTTCCTCGAGGACGAGCAAGATAATTTTAGAGTCGCTGTCAGATGCTGTTTCGAGTAATAATAGACAGCGAACTGCAACAAACAGCTCTCGAGATCAAAAAAGCACACAAGACAGCCAAGGACTCAAGTCGAACCGTGCTCTTGTGGAGAAAAGCAACCCATTCGCTGGGTGCACGATAGATATCTTATCTAAGTATCTACAGTACTACCCTCGCTGTTCCCAAATCACCTTCTCACCCACCACAAAACACAACAGAAACACGAATCAAGCATTCCCCCGCAAAGGCCATCGGATGCGCGTACTCGGAAACTCACCGTACGTCATTGGATCCGAACCCCATCCTTTCTTCCTTTTCTGCAGAGTTCAGCCCAAGAAAACACTGCCGCGAAGCCGAGCACTCGCCCACAAGGGATCTTCTCGACCAAACACGATGTCGTATTATTCCAGCGCTAGCATGGCAGATTCGCTGCAGCGATCTCGAAAGCTTGGCATCATCGAAGGCTTCGTGGTGCGCTGTGGATGCTAGGGCCGGATTATCAGGGTTCTGCATCCAGATGGTGGAGTACAGGAGCAGGTAGATTCGCAATCTTGTATGGTTCTGGCCCACCCCTCACAAGATCCCAAACATATTGCCAGTCGGCTTCGCTGCCATCACTCCTCACTCCTGACGTGATATTTTTGGTCGTCGTCCATGCTGACCACTGACCAGGACATCCCAGCCAAGAAATGGAAACTTGATCCAGTTCGCCTTGGCAAAAGCTTGTTTTTTCTTCAGCCCAAGCCAGCCACAATCCGTCATCGCCCCTCAGACTCGGCAGCCATCATAGCTCGACACCAGCAATACTCTCACCATGAGCCCGCCATTGGCACTTCATAAGCCTCTACAACCCCGAGTCTTGTCCAAGATGTTTTCTCCGGATCTTCCTAAAGTTATATACTCGCCCTCACACGCTTCACTTCCTCTTACAGCACTCTTACGGTCCGACTATATATACGAACGCGTCACATCTCTCTCCGTGCTTCACTGGCCAGTGATACGTCGCAGCTCTCTGTGGCGATGATCTCAGATAAAACATACCAGCTGTGCACAAGTTCGGAAACGGTCTCTTCGCTGATTGCGAAAGACCCGACCATTGCGCCGGGTGCAGCATGGAATACCCTATATCATGAGTATAGTGCGAGCCAGAAGCACAGCAAGGCCGCGGCTGCGAGGGCCAACGAGACCGAGATTACACCCGAGGACCTGAAGAGAGCCTTGGAGTGTGGGAATTGGGGACCTACACAGCCGAGCGAGTTATTCTTAAAAGTGAGCCTTTCCTGTAGATGCGCCGACGATTGAAATACCAATGCAAGTAGTTATATCACGATGCTCTGTGTACGTTGGATAAAAATATTGGACACGGGATGGTGAGCCCGCCACTGATGGGCAGCTACGGTACCATCCCTTTGACTGTCATCTCAACGTAAGAAACAATCATGTAGATTTTACTATATTCTAACCTGTTGCTGCCAGTGTCCCTGATATCGTGCGCCACATGTCGAATTTAATCGTCCGAGCCGAGAAAGAAGTTATACTTGCGACGAATTACTGGATCTCCTCCGTTGCCTGCAGGTTCATTACGAATGCGATGAAAGAGCTGTCCAAACGAGCCGGAGAAAGGGGAGAGAGGATAGTGTTCAAGATGGAATACGATCGAGGAAGCCCAAAGCAGTTGTTGGAGAACCACTACAGTGTGCCACAGAAGGAATACACAAGCAAAGTTGTGGCTCTACCCTCGCCCGAGGAAATCCCCAACATCGACCTCGAGGTTATCAATTACCACAGGCCATTGCTAGGGACATTTCATTGTAAGTATATGATCGTCGATAGGAAACATGCAGTGCTGCAGAGCAACAATATTCAAGACAACGACAATCTGGAAATGATGACGCATCTTGAAGGACCAATTGTGGATTCCATGTATGATATGGCGCTCATGTCGTGGCATAAAACTCTCAACCCACCTCTTCCAAGTCACAGCACTCCCGCTGCTCAAGGCGGAATTGACTTTGGTCGCAAGTATGATCAGGTCAATGGTAACGGCACAACAAATGGCTATACAAACAACGCAAATCCCGAAAGCAAAGCAACAAAGGCCTATTCATACGAACCAAAAGACGCAAACACACCAGGCTTCGGCAATTCTCAAGTTTCAAATGGAGAAATTACAGGCAATCCAAGCAGCATCGGTGGCCCATCAACCACCGAAAGCGTTCTACATCCTGTTGTAAACTCATCCACAAATGGAGTTGATGAAATCCCTCAGCATGCAGATCCTACGAAATTAGAGAGTAATCCTGCGACCGATAGCCGTCTTCCTGGCGTCGATGCTAAAGATCAAGAATTTACCAAGGTGGAGATTTTGAGAGAAAATGCGACTGCAGCAGCAGTTGCTGGTGATTTTGAACATATCCCACACCCGAACGATCAATCTAAAACGCACAATGGAATTATTCCTCATGGTTTCACATCAACCAAAAACCAGGATACTTTGGAAGGACACGATGGACAGGCATCAAACGGGATTGACCCTTACCAAAGAGCATCATACGAGGATGGAATTTCAGCCTATACAAATGGTGCATCACATCACAATGGACCTGATGCCAAAGCAAAGGAATTTTTGGCTGAAGGTGACCAATCGATGCCCCAGTCACAGATTGAAAACCCATCGCCAAACAGTACTTCGTTACCCGAGCACACAACCGAAGACCCGCATTATGATGTCGATATTGCCGGTGAGGTTGCACGCGTACAAGCTGCGGTTTCACCCAAACCAAATGAGACTCGAATTGAGGCCGTTACACGACATCTCAATCACACGACTAATGTTGGCTTCAAGGGTAACGGGCCCGAGTGTATTCCAGGCGAAGAAATGACACCATACGTACCGCATGCTATTCAGGAACCTTTCCCAATGGCGATGGTCAACCGGGAACCTTATGGTACGCCGAATCATGGCTCCGTCTACAGCCCTCAAAATGAAGCGTGGCTTTCGGCACTGCGAAATGCCGAGAAGAACGTCTTCATTCAGTCCCCAACTCTAAATGCAGAGCCTCTAGTACCAGCTATTATCGCGGCTTGTGAAAGAGGTATTGATGTGTACTGTTATATATGTTTAGGCTATAACGATAGTGTAAGTATTCTCCAGATAAAGTGAAGGACATTGCTAATGTATTTTCAGGGCGAACTCCTTCCCGGCCAAGGTGGAACAAATGAGATGATTGCGAACAAACTCTACACCTCTCTATCCGAAGCAGGCAAATCTCGCCTTCATTACTTTTGGTACATCGGTAAAGACCAAGTGGCACCGATCGTAGCGAAGAAGAAGAAGCGTTGCTGTCACGTCAAAGTCATGATTGTCGACGAGCATATCGGAATCCAAGGCAATGGCAACCAAGACACACAGTCTTGGTATCACAGCCAAGAGATCAACGTGATGTTTGACAATGGTCCTGTCTGCCGAGCTTGGATCGACAGGTTGAAGAGAAATCAGAATACTCATCTTTATGGAGAAGCGAGCAAAGAAGACGGCATTTGGAAAGATGACAATGGAAATGCAAGCCCGGATACTATTGGAACTGACCCTGGGAGATTCAGCTGGGCTAAGGGATTTTTGGGAGCCCTCGCGAGAGTGAGAGGAGTTGGGGACTTTTAGGCTTGAATTGGTTTTGGTTGGGGAAGGAGTCTATCTATAAGATATTGATTTTGGATATGGATTTTGGATATATAATTAGGATAGGGAGTAAATACACCCCAGTGGCAATGCTATATGCCACTTATATATGCTTAATTTGATTATTCATTCATGCGCTTTAGTTGAAAATGACAAATAATCATCTCAAGCCAAACTTACCCCTTTCCCCCTCTCCAATGCTCGCTTAGCTGCCTCCCTCCCAGCTTTTCTACCAAAGACTGCACCAGCAGTCAACCCACTCCCTCCGGGATAATTGCCATAAAACAATCCACCCACCATCTCGCCGGCACAGAACAGCCCGGGAATCTTCTGGCGCGTCGCCTCGGAGATGACGCCTGCAGTCTCGGGACATATCTTCAAGCCGCCAAAGGTAAAGGTGACTCCACAAGTGACCTTCACAGCGACGAAGGGGGGCTTCACAATAGGAAGAGCCCAATTCGTCTTATCGAGCGTCAAGCCTCCCTTAGAAGAACGCGTAGAGAGGCCGTCTTTCTTCGAAGGATCAAAACACAGCGAGGGATTCTCCGCGCGGTGGAGCGCAACAGCATGGTTATATTCGTCCAGCTCATCGACCAACGCCTGAGCATTCTCCAGCCCATCCTCCAGCAGCTTCGCAGCCAACTCGCCAATCGAGCCGGCCGTGATCTTCCGCACCACCTCATCTCCATACTCCTCCTCCCTCAACCAAGGCACGGCGTCGGCATCCCAGATCTGAAAAGCCACGGCATCCGTCTGGGCCAGGACGGCGCGTCCAAACTTCGCATAAGTGAAATTCCTCAAATCG
Source organism: Pseudofabraea citricarpa (assembly GCA_029641185.1). Taxonomy (NCBI): domain Eukaryota; kingdom Fungi; phylum Ascomycota; class Leotiomycetes; order Helotiales; family Dermateaceae; genus Pseudofabraea; species Pseudofabraea citricarpa. Next base: position 876,797 of record JAPWGK010000018.1, read on the forward strand.
AGCCCCTCGTCCACGAACCGCCGCCCGTGCACATTGGCCATGACGCCGAGCGGGTAGCCCGACTTGGTGAACTGGTTCGTCAGCACCTGGTCGCCTGCTTCGGCGGGCGCTGCCGCGTCCCAGCATGTCGAGTGGCACCCCGACCAGTTCCCTGTGCTCTGCGCTCCGCAGTCTGAGATGGCCATCCGCAGACATTCGCCCGTGTTGTACGGCGTCCCTCGTACGTGCGCTAGATCCCATCCCGGACCGAGATACTGTGCTCGCATCGCTGCGTTCGCTTCGAAGCCGCCTGCGCATAGTATCACGCCGCCTGTAGCGAGCAGATCGCAGGTTGAGTTGTCAGGTTTGCGGATCCGGACTCCTATTACGTCTCCGTCGTTTGAAGAAGAAGACGAAGAAGACGAAGAAGAAGTCAAGATCTTAACCACGGCACTGTCATATCGGATCTCCAAACCCTTCGCCCGCGCCGATTCCTGATGCTGGGCCGTCAAGCCCTTCCCACCGCCAACAACCGAGAGGACCATGCCGCCCCAGAATTTATACCTGCCACGGACGAGGTACGCCTGGCGGTTAAACGCGAGCTGGAACCTGACGCCGTTCCTGGCAAGCCATCTAGTCGTATCTCTCGACTCGCGCACCAGCGTCGCCGCCAGCGCCGCATCAGCGCGCTTCTTCGTCACGCGCTCGATATCGCCCAGGAAATCCTCCTCGCTGTACGGGTCTATGTCGATTTTCCTCTCCAGCTCGCTCGGTAGCCCGTCTATGAGCGGGACTATGTCACCCAGCCCTCGGAATACCGTCCGGTACGCTCCGGCTGTGAATGTCGTGTTCCCGCCCGCCCAGCTTGACGGCGACTTCTCCACCAGTAGCACCCGCTCCGCTCCCGTTTCGAGCGCTGAGATGCCACTGCTGAAACCGGCGTTGCCGCTGCCTACGACGATGACGTCGTACGTTTCTGTTGCCATCCTGCTCTTTCTGTGATGCTGAGTTCTGAACTGATGTTGGGCGGGATGAACGATGGCTTGGGACATCCAGTATGGTTTGGTATGGCTACGAAGTCTTTAACGACGGCACTGAGATCTCGTTCATCTGAAACGCTCTTCCGATTTGCTGCCTAGCGTCATCTCATCTGATCTTGTTGGAGATGGCGTAATAGACTCTTCCCCGCCTGGACAGATTCCAAAAGTGGCGTTGCTTGATTTGATCGGCATTTTGTACAGTGCTCTACCCCGCATGTCGTTGTCGTTATTCCCAGACTCGCCCGAACTTAAGCGAGGGAAACTGAACACCCGCATGTAACAAATTCGTTCGGTAGTTATTGATATAGTAGCCCTGTATACGAAAAGCCAATCATTGTATAAGGATTTAATAGTGTTTTCAATGTATCCCGTTGGTAGTTTCTAGATATCAGAGAAAATCCGTATATACCGTCATACACTGAAGGAACGAGGAATAGGTGAGGTCATGTGAACTTCTGTTATACAACAAGGGGCTAGGTAGTTGTTGACATAGTAGCTCTGTATACTAGATTTCTATAGTTATAAACATGCTTATAAGTATATAATAATATCCTCTTGATAGTTCACAGAGAAATAATATTGCTTGTATGCTGTAGAAATAGGTAAGCTCAGATAACCCACACAGTATCGTTTATATGCCAACCTACTATCTCACTTACAAACAATCTTACTTCACCTGTGCTACTTCTGCATGAGCTTTTTATATCATTTATTCAATATATAGTTTATCATTTAAAGGATCATTTATTTCTATTCCACAAAATAGACCCTACAAGTTCGTCTCCAGCTCTACCAACTGTCTCAAGACGTCATCAGCCTGCCCTTCGAACCTCGCCTGCTCAACGACGCCCAAAGGCCTGCGACTCCTCGAAGCCCCATAACCAAAATACCTATCGAGAGCAGCCTTCAAGCCGGCGACGCCAAGCTGGGCGAGTTTCCAATCAGCATCACTAAGGAGGGTCTGCAACGCCTGGGCCTCCTTCAGGTTGCCCTGATCATAGAAGGCCAACAGGCGGGCATGAATCTTCGGCGCCATATTAGCAGCCGCGGCAATGACGCCCGTCGAGCCAGCGACGAGGCCGTGCAGGAAGAAGTCGGATTTGCCTGCGAAGGTCGCGAAGCCCGCGGGGATGCGCGTGTCGTGCGTGATGCGGTGCAGCTTCCCGACGTTGCCGCACGTCAGCTTGCAGCCCACGATGTTGCTGCTCGCCGCCGCCAGCGTCGCGATCAGATCCGAGTCGAGGTCGATGCCCGCCGTCACCAGCGGGAAGTTGTACAGCAGGATCGGGATGGGCGACACGGCGGCGACGTCGGTGAAGAATTTCTGGACGGCCGGCTTGGGCATGGCGGCCGCTGCGAGGGAGAAAAAACAAAAGCGCTCGTTAGTCATTTGGTCTCCTCGCTTGCAACTTGGAATTCTACACTCTTGCTCTCTCTCTCTCTCTCTCTCTCTCTCTCTCTCTTAGAAATACTTACTCCAGTAACTCGGGCTCAGAATCAGCGCGAAATGCGCTCCGGCTTCCTGTGCTTCCTGGCATAGCTGGATCGTTTCCCGCGTGCTCTGTGCCCCGCATCCTGCTATGATCACTGCGTCTTTCGGCCCGTGTTCTTTCAACACCTCGGATGCCGCCCGGATGACTTCCTGTCTCTCGGAATGGAGAAGATGCGGCGCCTCGCCGTTCGAGCCCTGGATCACGAGCCCCGCGACGCTGGACTTCGCCAGCCGCGTGAGGTGGATCTTCAGCGTCGGGATGTCGAGGCTTTCGTCTTCGTGGAAGAAGGCGACGACGGGGACGTAGACGCCTCTTGGGGGGTAAGCCACAGCCATATTACTTTTGTTTCTTCTTCTTGTTGTTCCTCTTTTCTTGTTCTTCTTCGAAATTTATGCTCGTGGGGTAAGAGAAAATCTTCAGGAGTGGAAATGGAATTTATTGCTATACTTACACAGAGGGATCCCACCGTCTTCTTAAGAATTCAACTTTTGAGTACCTACATGCCATGGCTTTTTTGCTGACCACTGCCAGTGATTCACGAATGTGTGCAAGAGCAAGCACGCTCTGCACGCCTAAGGAAAAGTATCCGGGAGCTCCGCTGACTCAACTCTTGTCGTACTCGGATGTAGATTCCAGGTGGACAAGGTCAGAATGCTCCACCTCCGGCAATTAATCCCGACCGACGACAAGCGAGCGAGCGGCCAGCCAAGTCCGCTGGAGTGAGATAACTCTCGCGCATGTAGAATCTGTGTTTTTGTCGGGCTTCAGAATTTACAGAAGACAGAATTTATCATTTCGTTTGATTTCACAATGGGTTCGATTGAGAAAGCCTCGTCGGCTTTTGCTAATGCTGAGTTTATTCCCGCTGATGCTATATTCGAAGTCACCAAGAATTACCTGGCCGACACGGATCCCCAGAAGGTCAACGTGGGAGCTGGCACGTACCGCGACGAGAATGGAAAACCATGGATCCTGCCGTGTGTGAGGATGGCGAAGGAGGTCGTCGCCAATTACGGACATGAATATCTTCCCATCGCGGGACTGAAGCAGTTCCGGGACAAAGCTGTCGAGTTAGTCCTGCACGACACGGATGTGTTTACCGAGGGCAGAGTAAGATTGAGATGCCAGAAACAAAGCACGAATTCTTTGTGCGAAATACTAAAACCTCCCAGGTCGCTTCGTGCCAGTCGCTCTCGGGAACCGGCGCTCTGTTACTTGCAGGTCTCACGTTGAGGAAATCTGACCCGTCTATCAAGAACGTCTACATAACCGAGCCGACATGGTCTAATCACGAGCTGCTTTTCCATTCTCTGGGCTTCGAGGTCCAGAAATTGCCCTACTACAAGGCTGGGGCTTTTGATTTCTCGAGTTACATGGACACGCTCACGAAAGCTATCCCAGGCTCTATCATCGTACTTCACTCCTGCGCACATAATCCTACTGGATGCGACCCTTCTCAAGACCAGTGGAAAGAAATCGCCGCCGTCATCAAAGAACGCCAGCTTTTCCCCATCTTTGACTCGGCTTACTTGGGATTCAATTCTGGTTCTGTGGACGAGGATGCGTGGGCGATTCGGTATTTCGCCTGTGAATTGAAACTCGAGGTTTCGATATGTCTTTCATTTGCCAAGAGCATGGGACTGTATGGTAAGATATTCACCTTCTGATTCTTTGTCTCCTGGCACATCTTTATTGACATGTTAAACAGGAGAGAGAATCGGCTTGACTACATTTGTACTGAGCTCGGTGGAAACGACGCGGGTTGTCAATTCTATCCTGGAGAACGTGCAGCGAGCCACCGTCTCCAGCCCGCCCGTCTACGGCGCGAACATCGCCGCGACGGTTCTGGGCACGCCCGAGATTGCAGAGCAGTGGAAGAGAGATCTCATCACCATGTCGGGCCGCGTCAAGTCGATGCGTCAGAAGCTCTTCGCTGCCCTCCAACGGCTCGACACGCCTGGCGACTGGTCGCATATCGTCAAGCAGTCTGGCATGTTTGGCTACACGGGACTCAGCCCGGCACAGATTGCCCATCTTCAAGGTAGGTGTTTTACAACTTCACGTGCACTTGTGTGTTTGTGTGTTTTACGTACTGACTGACACGTTCTAGCGAAATATCATATCTACATGGCCGACACGTCGCGTATCTCCATTGCGGGCTTGAACGATGGGAATGTGGAGTATTTTGCCAAGGCCATAGACCAAACCGTGAGAAGCGTAAATTAGAAATCGAAACCAAAAGGAAAAAAAAAAAAAATAGAATCTTGAAACTTCTGCATCTTGCATCCCAATCCATTTTTGGGAAGTGTGACAAGAGGAGTGAACTGCCTACGGAGTACAAGACGAGGCGAGGTGGAGCTCCACCCAAGGAGCCAAATCCCACTCCCGCCACTCTTGACCCAAAAGCTAAGCGACATGCGGAGCGGCCTTCCACCTCCATCTCTCCATTACTAACACCCAATGCCCGGCGCGAGGACGAGCGAGCATGGCGTCCACATGCATCTCTTTTGGCTGTGCGTCAGAGAGTGAAAGATGGGTATGGGGAGAATGTGCAGTCTCTGGATGGAGCTCTGTCTGATAAGCCACGACGAACAGTTGACTCCCAATTGCGTCGCGAGAGCGAGAGCTAGCCTGGCCCGTTGGAGAGCTGACCTGGTCTGGTCCTGAACCTATATACAGATCGCGGGCAGAAGGTCAGAATAATCCAAACATTATTTGGTATCTCTATCTACGCAACCCAAGCCATTCCTTGATTCGTTTCTTACCCATTGCCGCCGACGATTCCAACACCAACACCTCGCTTGCTACTTTTCTTCTTCTCCCTCTTCTTCTGTTCTTCTCACTGTTAGTCATGGGTTCGGTCACGGCGCCGACACCTGGTATCAGGATATCAATTGACAGAGGAGGAACCTTCACCGATGTAGGTGGTGCGAAAATTACAATTGGCCGTCTCTAACTTGCAGCAAAGTGCGTTGCGTCGATACCGGGTCAAGATGATATCGTGCTCAAGCTCCTATCAGCTGACCCGAGCAACTACAAAGATGCGCCCGTCGAGGCGATCCGCCGAGTGCTGGAGAAGGCGACGGGGAAGGCATATCCCAAGGGAGAGAGGATCTCTCTCAAGGGAGTGGGTACGTACCGATCGAATCCCTCGTGGTGTCAGATGTTGAACCCGTCTCAGAATCGATCAAAATGGGCACGACGGTAGCGACAAATGCCTTGCTGGAACGCAAAGGCGAGAAGACGGCATTCTTCGTCACGAAAGGATTGAAGGTAAAGGAATGATTTCATAGGATGGAAATAAAGGCATCCATGCTAAAACCGATCAAAAGGATCTCTTACATATCGGCAACCAATCGCGGCCGAAGCTCTTCGACCTGGCCATCAACAAACCAGATGTGCTGTACTCGAAAGTCGTAGAGGTGAGCGAGCGAGTCACGCTTGAAGCCTGGACGGAAAGCAGGACGCCAGCCGCTATAGATGAGGCTGGCGACTCGACGCTCGTCAGAGGAGTGACGGGCGAGGTTGTCAGGATTTTAGAACCCCTTGGTGAGCGGATCAGTCACCTGACCGGAAAACCCCCTAACCAAAACTGACGGCGACAGATGTCGATGCGGCAAGGACGTCTCTGCAAGAAGTCTACAATGAGGGATACCGCTCCATAGCCGTGTGCTTGATGCACAGCTATACATTCCGTGACCACGAGACCGTAATAGGCAAACTCGCCCAGGAGATCGGCTTTACACATATCTCTCTGAGTGCTGAGCTCTCGCCCGTCATCAAGGTGGTGCCAAGAGGTAACTCGTCTACTGCCGATGCGTACTTAACTCCCGAGATCAAGAGGTACATCTCTGGCTTCGAGTCTGGATTTGAGGATCTGAAGACCAGTGGGTGTAGATGCGAGTTCATGCAAAGTGACGGCGGACTCGTTGAGTTTTCGAATCTTTCCGGTCTGAGAGCCATCTTATCGGGTCCTGCTGGTGGAGTTGTCGGTTATGCTAGAACTTCATACGATGAGGTTGACAAGAGACCTGTTATTGGGTTTGATATGGGAGGAACCAGTACCGATGTTTCAAGGTAAGCTACCATTTCGGGAGTTGGGATCTTCAGCTCGCTAATTCTCAACACAGATATGCTGGTGAACTCGAGCATGTCTTTGAGACAACAACAGCTGGTGTCACTGTTCAGAGTCCCCAACTTGACATCAATACCGTCGCAGCAGGTGGCGGTAGTATCTTGACATGGCAGAGTGGAATGTTGAAAGTCGGCCCGGAGAGTGCTTCGGCTCATCCCGGTCCAGCTTGCTATCGAAAAGGAGGTCCCCTGACAGTAACCGATGCCAATCTTGTTCTCGGTCGATTACGGCCAGAATTCTTCCCCAAGATCTTTGGCCCGAATGAGGATTTGCCATTAGATGTCGATACCAGTCGTCGTCTCTTTGAGGAAATCACCCAACAGATCAACAATGACGTCGAAGTCAAATTGACCCTGGAGCAAGTCGCAGCCGGGTGAGTAAAGTGTGCGAGGTCAAAAGAGTACGTGATCGCTGACATGGAAACAGGTTTCTTGATGTCGCAAATGAGGCTATGTGTAGACCCATTCGCACATTAACAGAGGCAAAGGGATATGATGCTGGCCTTCACAACCTAGCGTCGTTCGGTGGTGCAGGGGGCCAACACGCATGCACCATCTCGAAAGCATTAGGGATCTCGCGGGTTCTGATTCACAAGTATTCATCGGTGCTGTCAGCATACGGCATGGAGCTCGCCGATGTAGTGCACGAGGAGCGCGCCCCATCTGCACTTATCTTCAACGAGTCGAACTGGCAGACGTTCGCAGCCGAGCTCGACAAGCTCGAGCACAAATCCATCGAGGCCCTCTTGGACCAGCGGATCCCCAAGTCGCGCATCACCACCGAGCGCTACCTCAACATGAGGTTCCAAGGTAGTGATACGGCTATGATGATCCAGCAGTCGAGCCACGCGGGCCAGTTTTTAGCCGCCTTCCAAGAAGCCCATCAGAAACAGTTCGGCTTCTTGCCTGTTGGTCGAGATGTCATCATTGACGATTATCGTGTTCGGTCCATTGGTCATAGTGTTCTCAGCGCTCCGGCACCGTGGCCGCTTGAGCTCGCGTCTTTCAAAGAACCCATCACGCCGAAAGCTTCTACGACTAAGGAGGTCTACTTCACGAGTCTGGATTGGTGCCAGACACCTGTTTACAACCTTGATCATCTGCTACCATCTACCAAGATCCCCGGTCCGGCATTGATTATGGATAACAAACAGACCATTGTGGTGATCCCCGAAGCCGTCGCTACGATTCTGTCCGATATGGTCATCATTGATATCGAGACAGGGAACAAATCAAACGTGTCATCTGAAACTGTTGATCCAATTCAACTGTCCATCTTCGGCCATCGCTTTATGAGCGTCGCTGAACAGATGGGACGAGCTCTTCAGAAGACTAGTGTCAGTACGAATATCAAGGAGAGACTCGACTTTTCATGTACGATTTTCTCGCCTGAGGGTGGACTTGTTGCAAATGCTCCTCACGTCCCAGCGATGGTACGTGAAACTGCACCTTCGTTTAATTCCACAAGCTAATAGCCAATAGATCGGAAGTATGGCTTTTGCTGTCAAATGGCAGATTGATTATTGGGGCGATAACCTCCAGCCAGGCGATGTCATCCTTTCTAATTCTCCAAGTAAGCAACCCATACTCCATTTGATCGCGACATGTAATTGTATGAGAGAGTTGAAAGAATGCTGTACTAACAAGCCATTAGTTTGTGGAGGAACTCATCTTCCAGATTTAACAGTCATCACACCGATCTTCGATGCGGCAGGTCAAAAGATCATCTTCTGGACAGCGTCTCGTGGTCATCACGCCGATGTGAGTGTTAACGCTGCAATGCAACGCATGAGTATCCCAATAACTAACTTTCAATCAGATCGGAGGAACATTACCTGGTTCCATGCCTTCAAACTCAAAAGAGCTATGGGAAGAAGGTGCTGTAATCAAAGCATTCAAGGTCGTCGAAGGAGGTGTCTTCAAAGACGACGAATTGATCGAGCTCTTGAATGCTCCTGCCAGTTTACCAGGCTGTCAAGGAACGCGCTGCTTGAATGACAATATCTCAGATATCAAGGCACAAGCAGCTGCCAACTACCGCGGCAGTCAGTTGATCCATTCGCTGATCGACGACTATGGATTGGAGACGGTTCAATTCTACAGTAAGCAACACTGTCCTTCGACGAGCCTCAATCTCATGACTAACCATTGATTGATAGTGGAACAAATTCAAAAAGCAGCCGAAGTCGCAGTGAGGGATATGCTAAAGACCATCTACCGGACGACGAACGGCAAGCCGCTCGAGGCAGTAGACTACATGGACGACGGGACAGCAATCCAACTGAAAGTAACCATCGACGAATCGACAGGCGGAGCGATCTTCGACTTCGAGGGGACGGGGCCCGAAGCATACGGCAACTGGAACGCACCCATCGCAATTTGCAACTCGTCGATAATCTTCGCGCTGCGGTGCATGGTGAACATGGACATACCGCTAAACCAAGGAGCGATCCGACCGATCACAGTATTGATACCGGAGTGCTCACTGCTGAAGCCGTCAGCCGACGCAGCCGTGTGCGCAGGCAACGTGCTGACGTCGCAGCGGATCGTCGATGTCATCTTCAAGGCCTTCAACGCCGTCGCCGCCAGCCAGGGCTGCATGAACAACCTGACATTCGGCAACGACGACGCCGAGAACGGGTTTGGCTACTACGAGACTATCTGTGGCGGCTCGGGTGCGGGCCCATCTTGGGATGGCATGAGTGGCGTCCATACCAATATGACCAATACGCGCATCACTGACCCGGAGATCCTCGAGAGGAGATACCCCGTCGTGCTGCGCCGCTTCTGCCTGCGTGAAGGCAGCGGCGGGGTGGGACGCCGTCCAGGTGGCGATGGCATTATTCGTGATATCGAGTTCTCTATCCCGATCCGTGCTTCTATTCTGAGTGAGCGCAGAGCGTTCAGGCCGTATGGCCTAGAGGGTGGAGGAGACGGTAAGCGAGGCGAGAATCTCTGGATCAAGAAGAACGGGAGGGTCGTCAACCTCGGCGGAAAGAATACCGCCATGATGGCGGCTGGTGATCGGATCGTTATTCAGTCTCCTGGCGGTGGTGCTTGGGGAAATGCATCGGATCCTGAAAAGTTGCCCATATCAGAGGCTGGAGAGGCGCCGAAGAGCGCTTTCGTTGCTCGCTCAAATGGGACGGTAAGCGAGATAATGTCAATGGGGGAATCTGCTTGAACAAGCTATTTTATAGCAACCGGCTTTTCAATTAATCAGAAGAATTTTGTTTGTTCGCTGGATAACTCCCCGATCACGGAGCCATCAATAACGTCTCAAGAAATTATGTAATTATTTAGAATTTGAATTTTATTTTCGTCTGTTCAATGATCTATCTTGACTTTTGCTGCAAAGAGTTTGATTTTCACGGAGAGAGAGATATGTGTTATATTCTAAATATAACAGAAAATGGAACTAAGCATTCATTCTAGGGATCAATCAATGAATAAAAGAAACGACAGCCCGCGATATGATTTTATGAAGGAATGAATTGTGAATCGGAAATAAGTATCAATCCCATCGTCTTATGGAATCAAAATGAGCGGTTTAAGTAATAAGAAGCTGAACCGATCGAGCGAGGGGATGTTGTTTCAACGAAGGCGATATGGAGCATTGTGATAGATGCAGTTAACAGGAGTTAGCGATTTAATGAGAAGCCCCTTGTTTGAATTAGCGGACATGGAGGGACCAAACTTAGAAGCAAAATCCTTCGCCCGTAATTCCGACCTCCGGACATTGAAGAGGTTCTAATTTTTTTTAATTCTTCTTCGGTGCAAATGCCCTCAAGCGAGGGCTCTAACATGCCTTCAGGGTATCCGAGAGCTGCTATGTCGAGCATGATTGGTTTAGTCCGATGAGGGAGTGAGGTTGGTTGGTTCAACAGGTTGATCGATGGTTGATTAGAATAAGATGGGCGCTGAACCACATGGCCAGTCGATGGGTGATCAGGGCAAGAAGGTAGAAACCCTTCGACTTCTCGTGATGGAGTAACACTGATCCTTTCACCGTCAGTCACATTTGAGGGTGAGGGTAACTTTTGAATCTTAGCTTTTTGTCTTGTCAGATACTGAGCGGTTGATTAACTTACAGGTGCTCCTTGTAACAAGCGATCAATTGCAGCATTATGACAATCCGGCAAGAATTTATAAGATAATGGCGGTGTCGACAATCGCCAATCGTCTGATTGAAAAATCTTCTGGCCTGGCTTCGATTGGAACTTTTGGTAAAGTTCTTCGACTCGAGGTCGATCTAATCTCCATCCCATCGAATATAAACCCTCCTCCAATTGATCGAAAGCAAGCTTATCGTTTACCATCGATCCCCTATTAAATGATTTAAGAAGGGTTATAATGCCATGAGGTATAGATCGCTCATTCTTTGCGTACTGAATTGGTATATTGATCCCGGGATATTTGGGAACAGTTGGGCCAACAGCCGGTGCACTATAATTTGTATGAGTTTTTTGTCTCTTCCTTGGCTGATCCGATTCGCCCAAAGCGACAGACGATAATCGACTTGAGGGTGAGGTAATGGCAGTGGAATAACTCTCGGTTGATTGATGCATCTCGCTTGGTTGCTGCATCTCACTTGATTGCCGCATGTCGGCTGGTTGATTATCCATATCGCTTGAGATTGGTTCTTTCTGCCTATCGATGGCATCAGTAATCATTCAGTGGGAAGGAATGGTGGCAAAGACGAACGGTTGGGATGGCACTGGTTGCTTAAAGCACAGTCTGGATAGGATTGGCCTGGGATCGCTGGATAACGGTTAGAACGCTGTTGGATAGCTGGTCGCACCAGTCAGTCAAATCAACTTACATCGTTCAATCCTTCAATCGTCCACCGTTGCTAACCACTTGATTTGAAAATAGAGGGCTGTGGCTTTGATGTAGAAGTGGCAGTTGACAACCTGTTACGGGAACGAAGTTGACGTCTCCTCGGGCTAAATCATTTAGCTTCTGAAACGTAGATATGGCGGGGAGTGATGATGTTGGTTTGGAAAAGTGCGATTTGCCGCGAAGGAAGGAGAATTAAGAATAAAAGGGAAAAAGTAGAGGAGAATGCAATTTGGATCTTCTTCACCATCTTTATCATCTTCATCATCTTTCGCAGGCAATCACTACAACGCCGGTATTTCCCCCCTTTATTAGGACTTCTCAGGCAGCTCTCCTACATTTTATTTACTTCACAACACCGCCGCAGCCCCCTCGTTCCATCAAAGATCACAACGCCGTGCTCTTTCCCCTACCATCACACTCCCACACCAAGGAACCTCCATTTTATTCCTGCCATCTGTTCAACTCCACGACCTTTAGTCATTAAAGATCATGGATTGGGCAGCAATTAAAGAACGGCCATGTTAGTATAACCATCACATGGCAATGAGCATAATCACTAATCTAGGCAGCCATGGAGCCAGAAATTGATATCGTTTGCCGCCATAAAGATCCAGCTCATCGCAAGGCTATTTTGAATGATTACAACAAAAAGATTACACTCAGCGCTTTGAGTGAAGAGATCGAGAATTTAAAGCCATCAGGATAGTTTCAGCGAGTAAAAACCGAATACCGAGCAAGTGATGATGGCCTTACAGGTGATTCAACTGTTGACTGTTGCTTCATCGGTTTTCGCTGACCACGGATTATAGAACCTCCTGTCAAGGAGTGGGGCTCCGATTCCAGTGATTCATCGGATGGATCGAATCCGGTCGGCTTGAATCTTATCTCCGCTAATCACATTTATTTAATCACACCTGATTGGTCTCGAGCTGCTGAGGATCAAGTCGTCGGACGAGCATGGAGGCTCGGACAGAAGAATGAAGTTCATGTTTGACTCCGATGAGTTCGATGACTTCGATGATGAGGACCAAGATGAAGAGTCTAAAGAGGAGATTTATGAAGCATTGAAGATTCGATCAAAGAAGAACCAATGGAGGAAGACTTCGAAAATTACTACTATCGCGACCACATGGCAGAATAAAGAGAAGATTCAATGCTGGGTCACCGGCGAAGGGAGGATACTGGGCCTTATTTTGTTGACTGATAAATTCTTTCTCCCTGGTGCTTTATAGATACTCTTTGAATCGGTTTGAGCACTTGAAGGTCGGACAAGTGCATTCCTTGCTTTCGAGCCTTGACGAATACCATCGGTTGATAAGCCTCATCAAATGGTTAGATGACATTTCAAACCGTTGTTAAATAGCTATTAAACTGCCTCATAGAATCACATAGCATTCAGTTTTCATATACCTTCTGTTCCTATTGAAACAAAAACCTAGAAGCCTAGCGGCACGGCTAGAGCCGGTTGTGCATATTGACTCAACTCTAATCCTAAGACATATTACGAATCAAGCCGGCTTGGTGGTAGTACTGAGATAGACGGCTTTGGCCAGAGCGAGACGTTCCTCCATGACGGCAGTAACCCACTTTCCCACAGGCCAGCTCGATCTCTTCTTGAACGTCTCGACAATCCATTCCAAAAACGCTACCTCGCTTCGCGCCGTCTCTCTCGGCATCATCAGATCTGCCTGGTCCAGAAGCAAAGTATCCGCATTCGAATCCGTGCAGGACATGATGGCATCTAGAACGAACTTGCATGGGTCGGACCTCACCCCCCGCTTTGCCGCATCTGCTGCCTCCACCATCGTCAGTCTCACTAATCGCCACCCAACAAGACAGATTTTAAACCCGAGAAGGGTAATGAACGCGTTTTCTAGTGCAGGTACTGCATTCGATGTGCTCGGATTGAGCATTTCTAAAGCTAATTCGAGATCGTTGAGCTATAGATTATCGATTAGCCCAGCAACCTTTCGGGAAGGGATATATGTAGGTAGGTAAAGTGCCAAACTTACAATGCGAAAGACGTCTCGATCTTCATAGATATCTCGCTTATCTTTGCTCCGTGGAGTCGCCAAATGTCCAGCAGCTACAAATCGTCAAAACACTTTCTAAAATGTTTGGAGCATTGAAAACCTACTTGCAATAGCTAAGGGTAGATTCACCTCAACAATCCCACTCACAAGCAAGGAGTCAGGATGAGATAGACTAATGGAAGTATAATACCACAATATCCAGAATGTGTGCCACAACGGTGTATCTTTCTGCGGCTCAGGATAATCATGTATCCTTCCAATATCAAAGAAATTGAACGAAGGCTTTTGATTGCGTGGCACCAATTCGGCTATTCCCTTCAAAGCCTGTGAGATCTGAGCATGTTGCTTATCCGTAAGAACCGACAAAGTTCTTCGTTGCGATTTAGGACGTTCCAGTAGACAACTCGCATGGGTGAGCTCTCTCGCCATCATCTGTAGCTGGATGACTAGAATCACAGCCGCGAAAGGCGATGCCCATAGAAGGCGAAGTTTTCTCGGATGCTTCTTTTCCTGGTCTGAATGCAAAAGCGTTTGAGATGCTTCATAGAACGATCCCTGCGATGGTGGTGATTCGTGTGTATAACTCTCGTCGTCGTGGTCATTGAAAGACTTGAATTGCTGCTTTTGACAGATTGACCATTCTTCGGCCGTTTTCGCAAGCCACATGTCTTCGCAGCATGGCAGGTCGTATTTGATCTCTAAGGAAGAGAGCATCGGCCGCAAATTGCAAAGTATCGAGAGATGTGAGTCGAGAATATACAGGATGTATATACATCTATAAGAAGTCAGCATCGTTAATCGAAAAGCATTTCTGCCACGATAAGCGACTCACCTCTTCCTAGATTCATGCTTTATAAAGTCTTTCCATTTGGATTCATCAAATTCTGGACCATCAAAAGATTCTTGGTCTTCCTCTTCTTCTTCCGAATCCTCGGGAGACCTAGAAAAAGACCCTCCAGCAGTGCCGTCATGTGACATTTGTAACATTCTCATGGCATCTACAAGATCTCGGTGAATCCTTTGAGCTTTGAGAAAGTTGGCATCGTTTCCTCCATAGATCCCTACAAACTCCAATAGTAAAAAGGTTTGGAATACCCATGTTTCTTGATATCGTGAGCGATTTTGTTCTACCTATGACGGTTAGCTTATTATTATACATGGGAAGTTATCGGTCACTCAAGAAACAAGCTTACATATTCTTGTAAAGAAGTTAACGTCCTCGTGAATAGTTTATTCCTTGACTTTTCGTCTTGGATGGAAGAGCAATAAAGACTGCCAATACAGGTCATTGCTTTGAGTAGAGGTGCCGGTGCTGAAATGATATGAAAAGAAGCTTCATGTAGTATTGGAAAGTTGCGATGGAAGCCCGAGAAGAAACTATTTACACATTTCTGTTCTTCGGACATTCTATATAGTATTAGAAAGGTGATAGCAAGCTGCTATTAAGGTAATGCTCACGCTGGTATTTGTTCTGATTGTCTTGTGATCTGTTGTATTACTTCATTAGTCTTAATCAGAAGGACTCTCGACATTTTCCAAAAAAGCAATGTTGGATAGAAAGTTAGATGGCAAAATGGTTGCAAGAAAACCTACAATTGGAGCTGGATTGGGCTGAGCTGGTGCCATCAACATATCCAACCATGCCGCAGAGGGTGATGGTGATTCTGCTGTTGTTGGAACAAAGACTTCCGTATTTGGGGCATCTTTAGGCGTTGGAATTGTCTGAATGTGGCAGTTCTCAACATGCCTTTTTCTCAGATCGCTACGTAGATTTCATAAATCAGTATAAATCTCCGGACAGTACTGAATAGACATTATGCAAAATATCACAAGCCAGGAAAAGATATTATGCAAAACGACTTACCTTCGAGCAAAGCGGGCATTGCATAAAGAGCACGGAAAACTCTTCGCGTTGAAACCTCTATGATCTACATCAAAATTAGCTTGGAAAACACCAACACTAGAATCTTTGGCCTTACGTGTGTTGACGTGACGCTTTAAGTTCTCCTGTCCTTCTACATTAGCTTCTTTCTTCCGTATAGATCAAGGGATTCAAGCAAAAGCAGCGTTACAACACACCTGTCGAGTGAAGGCTTTATCGCAATTCGCACACTGAAAAGGTCTCACATTGGAGGTTCTCGCTCGCTTCGTCTCGTCGGCTTCCATTTTTTCAAATTGCAATGTTCTTCTGTGGCTCTGAATATTGTGCTTTCCTTCATCCATCATCATCATGATGCATCTTGACACTTCTCTCAGCAGCGGGGCAATTGTGTCTGAATGGTGGGGGTTAGCTTATCACAGGCTCTGGCCAATAGGCATTCCAAGAGACACAATTACGGCATTGGGATTCCCTCGCGTATCTTCAAGGCGACGCTAATTCTGGCAGTTACCGGGCCAAGCCTGCTCCACCTTCGTCACGTGGGTGGACAATGGCCGACGGCAATGAAGCTATTCTGTCACTTTGGTCGGGAAATCTGACAGGTTTGTGACTGCCGGAAAAGCCCTTGCTGAACCTGAATGCCGAGATCATGTTGCATAAGTTTTTGATTTTCATTTATCGACTAATTCTTCAAGTCATCAAGAACATATGGCTCGCCATCAATCTTTCTGTAGATGTCATCCCCCTTGATGCGCATATAGTACTCGTGGATATTAGGATGAGCTGCAGCCCATGACTTTGTGAAAACCTAGAGTTTGTTAGTATTGGATACCGGAATTCCATGATTCGAAGCTTACAAATTGATATCCTCTCGCAATAGCAGCCACGATAAATAAATCGGCCATCGTTAATTGGTCACCAACTAAAAACTTCTTTCCTTCGAGACTCTTCTCAACCACGCTGACCATTCCCTCAGTGTACTTTGCTGCTGCTGCCAGAATTTCTGGAGAACTTGGTGCCTTGCCGATCACAGGGTTGATCCAACCCATGATTGGTGGCAGAAGCTCGCTGTTTGCAAACGATGACCATCTACAATGACATTAGAGACTTTTCCTGTAAGATAGATCAGCAATAACATACTTTAAAATAGTAGCTTCCTCCTCGAGTGTTGAACCGAGAAGTGTAGTCTTAGGATTTTGTTTGGCGACTGTAGATATTTATCAGTAAGATGGAGAGCACCGTTCTGAATCTCGTCACTCACGATATACTGAAACTGCGATACATTCATACAAAAGAAATCCATCTGGTCTTTCGAGAGCCGGTACCTTTCCAGGTGGGAATTTTGATAGATATTCTTCTCCTACTCCTCCTTTGGTACCATCGACCTTGATTGGCCACACTTCGACGTATTCAACATCAAGTCTAGATTTAGAAGTCAGATATATTCAGAATGTAAAGATATGTTAGTGTAAAATTCATCGTACTTGTTATATTCTGCAATGTAAAGACACATCGTTGCACGAGGTGCCTTGGGATAGTTGTAAATCTTTCCGAAACTCATCTTGGCGGTGATTTAGTAAAAGATAAAGTGGGGGTTGTGAAGACAGGTAGATATGAAAGTGGCTGAAGGTTGATCTGTTCAAACAACGAGAGGAATGTCCTTTTCAATATATATCTGATCAAATACAGTCCATGCGTAGTGGTACGAGTACTGCATGGAGCACTCTGAGAGTTAGTCACTCGGGAAAGGTGGAGCTCAAAGTCGATAGAGATAAGCGGATTCCAACCACACCCGAGACTCTAATTCATGACTTGCCTTTTGATAATGGAAGCTTTCAAAAATGGGAGCTCCAGCGCATCCTGGATTATTTCTAGTGATGCTATCTTTTCCTCAATCGGTATCATATCCACTTTTGCGTCCGATCTTAAATTCAAGCGGGGTGTGATGGATTTGGCCCTGCCACCACATTAGCCGGCATCCAGCGTAGTACTAACTTCCTTGAAATTACCTAATGACCACGAACTCCATACACGAGCTTGTGATGATCTCGGCAGATCAATTCACAGCAAAGGAAAAGTATTTTACATTCCGCATGAGCGAGTTTCGGGTGCAGCAGATGCTAAAAGCAAGAGATCAATACCATGCTTCGGTTTCATACAGCCCTACAATACATTCTCTTCTTTGGTTATTTAATTTAGGGCATTTTGAAATCAAATCATTCAGTCAAAAATTCGACTTGATATGCAGTCAATGAAACTTATTGCCGACACAATCTTATCTCAACGTAAATTTCCACCTTGTTCATTTGAAAGTCTCATGATTACCAAATTATGTTGTACTTCAATATCAAGTGTAGCTACTATGTAGCAATGATAATTGACAAAGAACATTTCATTTGTCGGTCTCCTATTGGAGAGATCTAATATAACTAAAGCAATGAGTATCAATGAGCTCTCAACTGACAGACTCCTTGACACCTCGCTTGCAAATTCCACCCAAAATCAAATCAAAATCACAATTCCCACGGATAGCCGCCATCCACATAACCCAACCCACATTCCATCATCCAATCATACTACTTTACATATCATCCTTTTGGAGAGGCTTGACGTTCTCGGTCTCCACATCCTGATCACTTGCTTGACCCTCGATATAGAGAAGGTCTTGACGCTTCTCTCGGTTATGAAGCATCATAATCAAGACTACCAAACCGATCTGAATGAAGTTGTTGGCCATAACCCAGTACCAGCCAAACTCGAATCGAGGTGCCTTGGGAGTGGGGAAGGTCACAATATTGAGGCCTGCAAGAAGTGCCTGACCAATTGCGTTCATAGACGCAATGGTAACAGCTCTCTCCTCGGCAGATTTGAATGTGACTTCGGATGCCCAAGACATGAAAAGAGGGTTGAGTGCCCCGCCAAGACCGGCGATATAGAATGCAAAAAATTTGAGCCCGACTGGAATGTTCCACACAGCCATACATATGGCTCCGAATGTCATACAGATACAAATGCAAAGTGATGGCAACCATCTCTTTCCAGTAGCATCAGCCCAGTAACAACCGATCAGTGCAGCGACGATGGAAAGAGCCGACTGTCCAGTGGGGTAGTTGTTGATTTGGCCGATAGTGTAGATGTCGGCATGCGCCTTCAAGTACAAGTTGAAAGGAGATCCGTTCGTGATCATGGCTTGGTTGAAGACATAATACAACGCGACGAACGCAAACCAATGCCAGCTCTTGAAAATCTTGGTGAATGCTTGCTTGTCGAGCTTGACTTTTGGTGCTTCGGATCCTCCTTCGTTCACACGCCTCCGTGCAAGTATGATTTCAGCTTCGGTCAAAAGCCAAGATGGGTTCTTGGAATCGGGTCGAGCTGGGAAGACAATGGCACCGAATATCGCAACAGGCAAGGTGATGCAACCGCAGACAATAAACAACCATCTCCATCCTGCAAGTCCGTTGACTCCGTCCAAGTTTGTATAGCATGCGGTCTGAAAGTATCCTGCAAACATCTGATTTTATTAGTCTTTGACACTGAAAGTTTAGGGTCAAACTTACAGTTCCAAGAGGTCCAGCGATATAAAAGAGACTCAATCGGCGAGATATTTCAGTTCTCTTGTACCAACATCCAATACAATAAATGACACCGGGATATGCGACACATTCAAAAATACCGCTGAAGAATCGAATGATATAAACATGCTTGACATCCTTGACATAGGCAGTCAAGAGGGTCAAAATACCCCAGATGATTTCGAAGATAGGGATCAAGACATTGGGCCTGTAGAAAACAATTATTAGCAATTGTATCTCATTCTTGTTTTAATGGTGGTCAATTACCGAACTCTTGTCAGGATGATGTTTGATGGAATCATAGCTGCACAGTATCCTGCTTGAAATACTCCAGTTGTATATTGGAGATCGTTGCCCTTCATTCCAATATCTTCTCGCATGCCGCTAACGTAGGCATTTTGAAATGCTTGCAAGTCGAGGAACTAAGGAGGGGTCAACTAAGAGTTCGCTAACCCAACAACGTCAAAGGGAGAATATTTACCTTGGTGAAAAACGTCAAGCATCCAAAAGTTAGGATAATGAAATCCAACTTTCGAAGCAAGACCTTCTCTTCCTTCGACGTGCCTTTCTCATACCACATCCATTTGTCATACCATTTTTCAGCAGAGACTGATGGACCTGTCACTGAAGAGGTAGACATCGTATGGCTATCGAATGAACAACAGCCAATTGGTAAAGGAGGTTGGTGAATTGGATGAGGTTGAGAAAGTGGAGGGTGACACGTTAAAGGGGATAGTGGCACGATATCTTATACTCCCAGGGCCAAGGGGAATTGAGATAACAGTAAGCAACCCTTATCATCCCTTGGGTCAAAGATGAGATGCACACATGATTGAACTGACTCTCAACATAAGACCCTGACCGTTATCATAGATTACCCGTAGCCAAGCTTGTACCAAGCTCCTGCGGAAAAGTTCGCTCGACAGCGCTAAATAGTGGAGCATCCTTCGGTTAAGGTTCAGGGGCGAATCGCTAAGATTACTCCACGTTTTAGCGTCTATTGTCCACTACCCCGCAGAAACGGTAGCAGTTTAGGTAGTGGTTCAGCAGTTAATTCTCTCAATATAGAGATAAGACATTCTGAATTGGGCCGCGTGCTGCTTTCTCTTGCTCTTTGCATCTGTGTCCTCTAGTGGAGTGTATGGGGTGGAGTTGGCAATGTGGTTAATGAATCGCCTCCTTTATGCTCCACCCCCGATTATTATGAAGATGATCTGATTATGCACGACAAGGAGATGGAGATGAATAGATAAGAAGGCAGCAATAGATCTTTAGAAGTATTATTCTCGATCAAATAACCAGCTTAATCAACTGATAGCACAAGCCAACTGATAACACATATCGCTTCACGAATCACAATGCCGTCCGCTACTACCACCACCATCCCCAAATTCACACCGTGCCCTCCTACCAAGGAGAAGCTAGATTATGTTGACTTAGTCAACATTGATCTTTCTAAATTCGATAACCCCGAAACTCGGAGGACTCTTGCAAAAGAACTTTTAGATGGTGTTACGAAGCATGGATTCCTCACAATCTCCAACCATGGCATCCCGAGATCCCTTTACGAATCACAAGTCAGTCTTGCACATGCTGTTATGACTCTTGCTCCAGAAGAAAAGGCACCATATGAAGCAACGCCCGAAGAAGATGCAAAGGGACGTTATGTTGGCTTCAAGCCAGCCGGACAACTGGGCATTAAGGGTGGATTCCACAAGACGCTCGATCACTACAATATCCTCACCTACGATCCCGAGAACCATCAACACCCAGAGATTCTTCGACCACATATGGGCGAGGTTAATGAGCTCATCAGTATGATCCGATCCAACATTCTCCGCAAACTACTCGTGCTGGTCTCGATGATTTTGGAGGTTCCTGAAGAGACTGTGGCAGCAAGCCATGCGTTTGGAAAGGAGAGCACAGAATACCTACGATACATGATTTACAACCCACGAACCGAAGATGACAACCAGAAGTACCGCGATCTGTATCTCGCAGGCCACACTGATTGGGGATCTTTCACTTTCCTCTTCTCACAGCCGATCTCGGCTCTGCAAATTCTTTCTTCCTCCGGAGAGTGGAAGTGGGTCCAGTACCTTGAACAATCTCTCGTCGTTAATGTAGGAGAAGCACTCGAGTTGATGACTGGTGGTTTATTCAAAGCTACTATTCACCGTGTTGTCAAACCACCTGCGGACCAAGAGCGAGAAAAGCGAATTGGTGTCATCTACTTCACTCGACCTGTGGATGCACACATGTTACAGCCTTTTGACAGCCCGGTGTTGAAGCGACTTGGAATTGACAAGTCTTTGGATGAGAAGGTTTACAACATGGCAGACTATTTGAATGCGAGAAAGCACGGATACAAGAGGTTGGACTTTGATCATGATAGACCAAGACAGGATGGCTATCACGCAGATCCCTTCCATGGGAAGTATTTGGATCCGGAGGGTTTCAAGGCAGTAGCTGTTGAGGATTGAGCGGCACATAAAAGTCTTTTCTGCCGATCATGATGTATAATGGCGGGTTCACAAGTCGAAAAGTACTTGTAGCCTTGGGGAAATGGTGGGGATGCACATAGCTTGATGTTTCTTAGTTACATTATTATTTCGATTTCAATTAATCTCACACTAAGTAAACGTGTACTAAGATGGTGCGACTGGTCGCTTGTGATTGCCTATACTAAATCTAATTTATTCCTCATTCTGTTACTTCCAGTTTCATCGGGATTTACTACTGGTCATTTTAAGGTTATATCATATTTTAGTCTCCTGCGAAGCAATTTTCGACAAAACGTACGTCGCTTATATTTTCGGTGTTGGCCACAAATGTGCAAGCAAAGTAGACTGAAAATAGTCTTTTTTATTCTCTAGACACATGTACACAGTCGTTAGCTTGATACTAGTGATATTCTTAGTTATTGTTATATTGTCTACTAAGAGAGAGCTTTGGATTTGATGTAAGTTCAGTTACGCCACAAAGGCATTTGAAACCTTAATATGCTTATATTTCTGAGACAATTTGTTGTAAGCAAAGGTTCAAATTTTAGTTATGCTGCTAGATATAATAGGAGATTATTCTAAATGAGAAATTTCTCCATCTGATAGCGAGAAGCTATATCAAATTGCCATTCAACAGCTCCATTTTCGAGTAAAATTTGGACTATTGACCCAAATTCAAACCTACGAGCCATATCTGAAGCAGTTTCGTAAGGAGGACAAGGCCTCTTATGATGTGTCTCTGCCCCTGCTGCAAGTAACATTCTAACCAAATCCTCCTTTCCGCTTTCAACAGCCCCATGAAGTGGAGTTCCAAAGAGAATGGAAAAAGCATTAACATCGGCTCCAGAGTCAATAAGCATTTTTGCAATTTGAATGTGACCATTTTCGCATGCCCCGTAAAGTGCGGATTCGTTAGGATAAACTTTATGGATGTCAGCCCCGTAGTCAAGAAGAAGTTTTAGAACCGCAAGGTGGCCTTTCGCCGAAGCAGCGTGGACCGCCGAAGCATAGTATGACCCTGAACTACCCTGTTCCCAATCAAAATCAACGTCGACTCTGCGGTCCAGAAGAAATTTTACGACCGCATGGTTGCCTATTTCTGAAGCTGCAATAAGAGCTATAGCGCCTGATTCGCCTTCGGCACTTCCATCATATTCAAGGAGAAGTGTTATAACGGCCTCATGGCCACTTTTCAGAGCCATAGAGAGTGCAGTGTTGCCTGAAATAGATCTAGAATTGACATTTACATCAGTTTCAAGAAGCAGTTCAACAACCGCCTTATGACCTTGCATCGAAGCTTCGTGAAGTGCAGTTTTGCCCGAAGAAGATCTAGAATTGACATCTGCACCAGTTTCAAGAAGCAGTTTAACAACCGCCTTATAACCTTGCATCGAAGCTTCGTGAAGTGCAGTTTTGCCCCAAGAAGATCTAGAATTGACATCTGCACCAGTTTCAAGAAGCAGTTTAACAACCGCCTCATCACCATACAGTGAAGCTTCGTGAAGTTCAGTGGTGCCAAATTTATTTTTTGAATTGATATCTGCACCAGCTTCAACAAGAAGTTTAATAACTGTCTTATGACCAAGTTTAAAAGCTAGGGGTAATAGGTTCGTCAAACAACCGTCAGTCATTTTGTTGGCCTGAACACCAACTTTAGATAGTAACAGTTTGATTAGTGGCTCATTCCCTTTATCCACGGCAATATGTAGAGCGGTATTGTGTTGAGAGCTAGAAATTGCTTGATGGGTAGGATTGGCTCCTGCCTCTACGAGCAGCTGTACAATGGTGTAATTTGTCGCATTAGATTTGACTACTTGGAACAGTGCATCGTTAAGAATGTCCAGATCCGATATGTGCAGCAAGAGCGTTCGACATATTGATTCGTGGCCTTTCAATGCAGCAATAGATAAGAATGTCTGACTATTGGCATCTTTGAAATTTGGATTAAAGCCCTTCGCGATGGACTGAAGAAGAATTTCTTCGTTACCGAGAGCAATCGCTTCCAGAACATCCACATCGGACATCTTGGTTGTAATAAGAGCTCTATATTCTCGAACTGAGTCTCCATAAAGTTGCGCAATTCTGACATTTAGTTTGATTCCCTCCTGCCTGGCAGAAGGTGCACCAGGTGTGGGCTGTCCATGTTTTATACGCATATGCTTCTGGAGATAGTCCTCTCTCGTAGTCTTAGTGGAACAGCCTGGCCACCGACAACTGAGGTGTTGATTTACTGCCTCTGAGGATTGTGATTGATGTATAGTCAGTTTATGTCTGTTGAGATTGCTCTTAAGACCAAACGCTTGGTTACACACGTGGCACTTGTAGGGACGATCGTGCCTTTTTTGATGGCGGCTAATTTTGGGACAGCTTAGCATAAGAACAATAAAAGGGATGCATTTTGGCATACTTGTAGTCAGCGCGAGTGCGAAACTCTTTCCGGCAAGGCCCGCAGATGTGGGCCATCATTGATTGATTCTGGTTTTATTAGCAGCCCTGGGTTGTTGTCGTGAAAGATTACAGAGGCATTTTACTACGCATTGCCCAGATTGAGAACAACGACGGGGCGTAGGGGCGTAGTGCCGGCCGAGGGGCGACACAACCAAAACGAGGCGTGTGGTACCGCGGCATTGGATCCGCGCCAATTTTGTTGACTCCTATCTTGCATCGTCCCAGTGCCGTCTTCCTCTTTATTCTTTCTTTTCATTTTTACAGTCCCTTCAAATTTCGTTTAAGGAGTATTACAATCAAGATACACCACCTTCTACCTTTTTCCTTCCTGAGTCTCAGCATCTTTATTCCAAAACTACCAAACCTATTATCAACTTATCACGCGCCTTAGCTCAATACCAGAGCACAGCTTCACCAGATATCACATATTCCAAAATGGCTCCACTTGGCCATGAAAATGTGCGATGCGGTGGGAGGTAAGTTTTTTTTTTCGTCAGCTGATGGTATTCCTACAAGTGATTGTGTTTGCGAACTCAATCCACATTCAACAAGCCACGACGTCAGCAGGCTTGCAGATCTGCAAAGCCCCATCCAACCATTCGACACTGCCACTGGCTCTACCGCCACGCTAGATAATGCATTGGCCCGAGCCCAGGTCACCAGACGGCTTCATAATTTGGAGGCTCAAGTTCAACACCTTAGTGCACTCCTTTCTCAAAAGGTTGCTCCCAGCACCCAAGCCAGGTTGTATTGGCCCGCACATGAACATCCAGAAAACAATGTCACCCCAAGTACCAACGAGATATTTGAAGGTCACTTTGTACAGCCAGTGACCGACCATTCTGATCTTGATGCCATTTTGAATAACGCAACGGCAAGGCTTTCGGATGTTGGTTACGAAGTTGGCAATTTCCGTGTCAATGACAATTCACTTGGTCTCGCAACTACACAGCCAGGAGACCCAGATGCCAATAACTTTGGCTTCGATTTCTTTGGCTACAATTTTCTGGATGTTGCCCCATTTTCTGGACCGGCTGACAACACCCTTGGCGATGAACACCAAGCCTCAGCTTCGAACACGGCTGCAGCCAGTGAACAATTCATCGATTCTGCGGCTCTGGATTGGCTGGATTTTCTAAGCGAGGATGCCAACTCATTCAATCTCCAGCGTGATCAATCGGTTGGATTGGAGGCCTCCCTTGCGGGATCCACACCTCGCCTTCCCCAGGCGACCAGTCAATCTACTCGTCGCTTCGCCTGCTCCGTAGCAGGATGCAATGTTAACAGTTTCAAGCGCAAGGCTGATCTCGAGCGTCACCACGCCAGCAAGCATCAGCCTGGACGGTTCCCATGTCCATATCCCACATGCGACCGTGTCGGCAACAGAGCATTCGCACGCAGTGATAAACTTATGGCTCACCAAAGAGCTAAAAACCACTGAGGGCTGGTCGAGACCTCATGGCCGAAAAGTCGAACCCCAAATAATTTTGCTTATTCCTGTGCTTCTGTTTTCTACTTTACCTAGTTTTGGTATTCTTTTCCTGTTTGTTTTTGATGAATTGTTGCCCTCCTTTTTAACGTCTCCTTGGATGATGGCTTGGTGCTGGAAATGTAATTGGTTCCTGTGTTGGGAAGTAACATATCAATCAGGTGTTTAGTTAGCTTTTTAGAATGAATGCAATCTCTCCTCGCCATGGTTCTTAATCCTCAATTGACGCTACTCAGCCAGCTACTACCACTAACTCTGAACCTTCGGACCTTCCAATTGTTAAGCTGCTCGCTTAACTTAAAGAAGGGAATTAAAAAAGCTGGTCGCATTTCCGAGGATTAAATACTACATCATTGATTGTCTCTTTTATTTGCCTACATACGGTCTATGTATTTCGTGACTCTGTCTCACCAATCAGGCCATTCATTAGATTACTCATAGAATCTCTCGATCACAAGTCGTCCAGCGGATCGGAATAACTATTCCGATACGCACGTGATGATACCTAAATACTCATGCCGGGCACTTTGTACGAAAGGGGGTTGCAAGAATTAAGGAGCACCCCCCTGTTAGTACTAATATTCTGCCAGCCAAATCAAGTAAGAATTGAATGCTACTTTATTTCCTATTTACCAGGGCGTTTGGGCACCTTTCCGAAGCCTGACTTTTGCTAGTCTTTCAGGAATAGAATCAATATACTTATTAATATCCTCTACTTTGATTTCGTTCTCCCAAATATCAACTATAGCCTCTTTCAACTGCTTAATAGTCTAGTTTCCGTGTGGTTTCCTATTCCGTAAAAGTTGCTTTAAAATCCTCCATATATTTTCAATTAGATTCAGATTAGGAGAGGAAAGCGGCCAATCAATTGAATATATAAAGCACTTAACTCGTGCTTTATTATAGAGTCCACGGTTACCTCGAGTATCCTTCTTCCCGTGGACACGGCTTCTATCCTCTACTACAAAATAGTCCTGATCTACACAGAATTCTCCAAGTTTCCTAGATTATTTATCTTTACAGATATTTCTAAGAAGGCCTCGAAGGACCTGATTTTCGTATTTCCGTTAATTGAATCCTTTGCCCTAACCTTCGGTAGAAAGAAAGAGAATCGAGCCCTTGAAATTATATCTAATAGCTGCCTAACAGTAAACTAAATCTCTGCCGCTATTAAATACAAATTAAACGTAATCTAATCTCCTTCTTTCTCCTCGTTTCCTAAGGATCTTTAGGCGGCGGCGCAGATTCGTACGCGTAGTAGTTTCATCTGTATAGATCCCTTTCCTCTAGTATTCTTTTGGTCGATCCTAGTTTTGTATAGAGAATATCTACCGCCGTAGCTTTTATTCTTTGGTAAGGAAAGGTTTCGAATCAGGGATATGGTAGTAGTATCCGTGCCTAGCAAAAGCAGAGAGAATAGTCCTATCACAAGCCTGAATTCCGTAAGCTTTAGTAATATCTTAGAGGGAGGAAGCTCGCCGGTCAAAATAGCCTGTCATCTATTGAATTATCTCTTTGACTTTCTCTTCTAGGATAATTGGATGCCTTCTACTAACGTTTCTGCCTGTACGGCGATCTGAATTCTCCTCGTAGAAGAGCCATTTCCGTGCTATAGGTCGTGGTATTCTAAGAAGCCTGGCAGCCTCCCGTTATGTTTCTCCTTACTTAATTAGGTGGCGGAACCTGACTCGTTTCGGCGTATCGTAAACTTTGCGGCGCGTGATTGAAGCTCCCATATTGATTGATTGATTAATTGATTGATTAAGGAAGAGGAAGAGGAAGAGGAAGAGGAAGAGTGAGGATATACTCTATACAGGTGGGGTAGAAGGTAGTAGAAACAGCACGAAACTAAGCTCACCGCCCTACAGGGGGGTGCTCCTTGATTCTTGCAACCCCCTTTCGTACTACGTTCCTTGTTATCATATGTGTAATTATCTTGAGTTAATAAAATTATTATTTAAGATTATACCCAAATCCCATATTTCTCTACTTTGCTATACGTTATCATATATCCATTTTTCTAACCTTTCTACATGTCCACGTGAGCCTCACTCCACTGGCTCCTTCTTGACTGTCATCTTCTATATGAAATCTCATGGGAGTATCACAAGAAACAAATTATACCTGTGGAAAATTGAAATTATTTTAACAGAAAACGCGCATTATTGAAATATGGAAAGCTCTGTAGCTCGAAGAGTTTCCGCCCACGATTTGTTAATTCAACTGAATTCTCTCAAAAGCTCCAAACCACTTCCAAACTTAAGGTTGTATCAATACCATGCACTCTCAAACAAAATACATAATTAACATTAACTACTATAACAAGGATTCGACGGCCTTCAAACCCCAACCCCACAACTAGCAATATCTACACCTGATTCATCCACAGCCACATGCAAATCAACCCTTGTTCAAATCATACTCTTATCTAGTATATTGACACTTCTATTGAACTTAGATCTTGTCTGTAGGGTTGGAAAATTGGCGCATTTTCTTTTTAAAAATAAAGCGAGCCAGCCCAATTGTCTGGTACGTCGCTTAATTGGTCTCGAGTCTCGTGGTCGATTGGCCGCAAAGAGAAACAAAACAGTGTCTGGAGAACTACAGATTATCTAATTACGAGAGTGCTAAAAGAGCGAAAGGTTAATCGTGTGTGTTAATATGCTTGTGCGTGTGAATCACAGGGCGTATCAAAGTTATTCACATGACCTCGAGAGTTTACAAGCGAGTGGGAGAAATATTTGAGTTTTTGACTGCCTTGGTGTATTTCAAAGCCCTTTACTAGGCATACATTGTTTCGAATCATGCGTAGCTGTAAATTCGATTCTAATATATTCTAGGTAAAAACATTCATCTACACCATTCAAACAGCCAAATGATACCGCCAATGTACTCATCACAGCTCTATCTCTTCCTTCCACCACTTCAAAAAGGTGGTTAGTCTCTCCGTCCTCTCCCTCGCCAATTCTTTTCCCATCTCCGTCTTCATCATTGCTTCCAACTTGAATAACTTCAGCTCGAAAATTCCCAGCGTTTCATCAAGAGGTCTTCCTCCATGAGAACCCCCATATGTGAACGCCCTCCCAACTCCGACGGCCCCGATTGCATCCAACCGATCCGCATCCTGCACAGGACCAAGCTCTGGATACTCAACGAGTAGATTTTGGACATAGTCCAAATCGGTGATCTCGCTGCTGTAGGACACAGCACTGCATATGGTCTGAACTTTGTTGGCCAACTCCTCATCTGCGCCTAATGATACGAGTACAGAATACACCATGGTTTTTGGATCATCTCCTGGCCTTAGATACTTTTTGTCGCCTACATCATGTAGAAGTGCTGAAAGTGTGATGATATCGAGATTGTATAAGTCTGGCGACGAGGAAGCAATCTTGAGAGCGAGCCCTTGAACGCGTTCGATGTGCCTGAAATCATGACTTCCGTCGTATTGACTCATGAAGTTCTGAACATATGAGGTGACTTGGTCTAGAAGATTCTTTTCGATTGAAGAGACCATTTTGAGAAGGTAATTGAGTGCCCGTCAAAACAGAAACTTCAAGATATAAGTACGCGATGTCGCGTCTCAAGTGACACGCGTGGTCATGCGCCAGCTGTATTATGTTGTCGGTGTAGCATCCCAACATGGCAGGTGCTTGGAAATGCATTATTTCTAATGGCCACCCCTTGGATTCGCACTGGCACGTAAGTTGAGATGACTCAGATGAGGCGCTGTTGCCTGCTAAAGTGGGGAGTCCCCATGTACCGGCCGCGGAGATCACCTTCCCAGAAATCCACCATCGACAGCATGTATCTCACCTCCAACAAAGTCACCAGCTCTAGAGGTCAAATATATCACAGCTCCTTCAAGATCGAAAGGTTGTCCCCATCTTCCAGCTGGGACGCGTTCCAGAATCTTCCTCTCCTTCTCCCCTCCATCCTTGAGAGCAGCTGTTAACTCGGTTTGTATATATCCTGGGGCCAGTGCATTGACATTGATTCCTTTCTCCATCCACTCGTTATTGAGAGCCTTGGTGAGTTGCGCAATAGCTCCCTTGCTTGCCGTGTATGCTGGGACTTCGACACCGCCAGTGAAGGACATTACGCTTGCCACGAATAAAATCTTTTTGTTTGCCTCGCACTTGAGTTGTGGTGTTGAATCTGCGTATTCTTTTAGGCTCGTACCGAACCAGTACTTGGCAAGATCTCTGCTGAGTTGAAAGCCAGCTGTAAGATTCACATCCAAAATCCTATCCCAATCGGCATCCGGGAAATCTTCAGCAGGGCTGCGATGTTGAAGACCGGCACAGTGTATGAATATATCAACTTCTCTTTGGTCCCGGGCTAAGTGAGGCACAATTCTTAGGACTTCGGGTCTCTGAGACAGGTCGCATATGTATGTGTGGCATTCGCGACCTAAAGATTCGACCTGTACCACAACATTGAGCACCTCTACTGAGCTAGGGTCCCTCACAAGGAGTATAATGTCGGCGCCAGCTTGTGCTCTAAGACCACCTTTGTATTAGCTCTATCGGGATATGTAAAGGTCGACTGAGCTTGCAACGTACAATGCAAAAGCTATATGGCGGCCAATTCCACGGGTACCACCTGTTACCAGTGCAGTTTTGCCTTCAAGCCCAAAAAGGGATGTTAGGTAGTCAGACGCACTCATTATCGCAATAGAAAAGAGCGTTATTGATTTCGTGATGGAGCGACACGGGAAGGACAGTAACTAAAGAGGGGAAGCTTGAAGCTCGAAGCTCGAAATGTTAGGCATGCTATTGATGTATTCCCCACTTACCCAAAGTGGACGTGTATTTTGGCACGTGACCTGCAACACACTCGCACTTATGTCCTAAGGCATGAATACTCATCCGTCCAAAGGGAACTGCCTGTGGATGGACCATAAAATTTCACAAATAAACGAACAATCTACCAATCTAGGCAATTTGACACTTGATCTGGTTGTTGAACTACAAGATTCAATGTCTCTCGAGGTAAGCATAGTTGCTGGCTTTTAGATACCCTGTTCAAAGATTGGATATGCAGTTGCTAATTCACCCTTAGCACGATCACACACTCAATCCCGTGACCGCGCTCGAATTCTTCCATCATGCTGGAAATCTGCTGGTCTTGGCCGGAGAAGGCACATACATGAAAGTCTTTGAGGCCAACTCGGGAAAACTCGTCTGTCAATGTCAAGTCTTTGACGCGCAGACTGTTCATGGAATTGTCCTTGCTCCAGGCGCGACATCAGATGACTTGCAGTTGGTCATCTGGGGAGGATCATCATTGGTTCTACTCAGTGCTTCTACCCTGGAATCTTTACTATCACAAGATATTCCTACAGTCAAGGAACTGGAGGTAGTAACAGCGGACTGGATACTAGACGTCATAATAGACCCGTCACACCAAGGTTGTGTACTTGTAACAGCCCACAATACATTATTTCAAGCAAGGTTTGGCACCGATGGAAATACCATTGATTTTAAATCACTTTCTTCCCCATCAAGATCAATCCTGTATTCAGCACATCTAGTTTACGATACCACAAATCTAATCTTGGTGGCAGCTGGTACTGTTTTCGGTGAAATTATCGTATGGGAATGTGCCCTTTCTGAAGACCAAGAACCAGCTGGCTGCAGAGTCTTGTGTACCTTGACAGGACATGAAGGATCGATATTTGGCGTTAACATATCGCCACCTGTCATTGATAGCCATGGCACTCAAACCAGACTTCTCGCGAGTTGTAGTGATGACCGCACAATTCGACTGTGGGATATCCATGGCCATTCAAAATTCAGACCTTCTAGAGAGCATGCAACCGAGTCAGAATTGAGAGAGACTGGATTTGGTGATACCAGCCATTTGGGTTCAGAGGTTGCGGATACGTGTCTAGCGATGTCGATGGGACACGCCTCACGCATTTGGGGCGTCAAATTTTACCAGAGTCAACTTGAATCCTCGAATTCGTACTCATCAATCAACATCCTCTCTTTTGGTGAGGATTCAACTACCCAAAAATGGTCTCTTGGCTCTTGGGAAGCTTTAGAGAATCTCTCGAGCGGGGTGGATTATACCCCTCGAAAGTTGAACCATGCTGGCACATTTGCATACCACCGAGGCAAGCATATATGGTCTAGAGCAACTCGTGATCTTGCTGCAGATGGGACTATTCTTATCACAGGTGGCGCTGATGGTAGGATACCTTGCTATCGAATTCCGTCCGACAACGAGGAAAGCGTCTCGGGCTCCCCAATCCTGGCTAATTTCGATGATGTGGATCTATCAGCAACAAAATACTGTTCAAGAAATCCAGGTCTAGCAGGGCAAAGCTTAAATGATCATTCAGTCCGATCAGCTATGTTCGATTTCCAGGATATCTTAAACCAATTCACAATCCCCTATGAAGAAATGGATGAGAAGGCGAGGTTTGCGTCTCGTCATGAGAGACCAATATTGCCGTTGACAGAGGCAAAAAAGCCACTGGAAACTAATACTTCGGAATTGAAAGAAGAACCACAAGATGGAAAAAACAGCACGGAGCTCGCTCCTGCTAACAAGAAAAAAAAGCCAAAGCCAGTGAAAATTCAAAAAGACGCTCTGAATCGGTATGATTTCGTATGCAAAGATGAACTTGTTCTCACGACTACCTTTGGACGAATTTTCCATTGCTATATCGGGGAGAGTGTGCATTGGAGAGAGCTCTTTTGCCTCAGCAATCAGTATGAGGCATTGCGATCATATTCAGTCATTAAAGGCTCACCAAAGCTTAATGCTGTATTCCTTGCAGGCGCGACTGGTGATATATACATGTATCAATCAAATATAACTAATCCTGAGAATTTCGCCACGCTATGGAGACCAGAAGCTGTTGGCGAGACTTTGAAAGATCAGATCTCGCAACCTCTCGATGACCGTTCATCAGATCTGGTTACGGTTGGAAAGTTAGATAGCAAGGTCGCCGATATGGTCATCGCAACGGATCTGGAAACGTCAAGTTTAACCCTCTTCGCTGTTCCAATTACAGGAAAAACGATCACAAAGTTTATCATCTCACTTGCAGGTAGTTATTCACTGCTGAGAACAAGCAAGATACAACTTCCCGACGCATTTTTAGTCACCAGTGCACAAGTAATAGGATCACTTACAGTGGTTGGTGCTAGAAACGGAGCTATTGCTGTGTATATGAATGAAGAGAAATTAGCTTCCTTCGTATATTTCGCCGAACCTGGAGAAAGAGATGCTATTACAGCAATTGTTAATATCAAAACAGATATGTCTCGAGTCCGCATGGGATCTTTTCTTACAACATGTCGTAATGGAACATTCTCGATATTCACAGTTACTGAAGAGACAGCTTCCTTCGCAGAGACCCCGGGACTTTCAGTTTCACGCATTCATCATGGAACACCACCGTTCGGGCCAATGATCGAATTGGCTTGGTTTAGCGATTCGGATTTATATCTGTATGGATTCCGAAGCAAGTATTTCGTGATATGGAATGAGACGCAGCAGCGCCAAGTCGCGGAAGTTGAATGTGGAGGTGCGCATAGAACTTATGCATATTCACCGCCTGAAGTGAATAATAGAGGTGGCCATTTTGCATATACCAAAGCGTCGAAACTCTATATACATACACAGAAGGGCAGCTCACACAGATTCATCAAAGAAGGCGGTCATGGTAGAGAGATCAAATCCTGTGCAGTCTCTCCTGACGGAAACTTGATTGCAACAGGAGCTGAAGATACTATGATCAGATTGTGGAAATATCACGACGAGGGAAACACATTGGAAAACCGTTTCGAGTCTTTAACAGTCATCAAAAAGCATACTACCGGGATTCAACATTTGCAATGGCATGGTCCTCGATATCTTTTTAGCAGTGGCGGGACTGAAGAATTCTTCGTCTGGGCCGTCACGTCAGTTCCAGAATTTGGCGTTGGTATCATGTGCGAAGCAGCATGCCCAGATCGGAGTGAAGATGGGGATTTGAGAATAACCAGTTTTGACGTTTCGGATATGCTAGTTTCGAAGACCGGTCACCAAGAGCTACTTATCAGTATAGCTTATTCGGACTCTACAATCCGCACCTATCGATATAGCAAAGAGCAGGGCTTCAACCTGCTCAGCACTGGAAGATACACTTCAATCTGTCTCACGCAGCTTCGTCACGTTTACCTCGATGAAGAGCAATTGTTCATTTTAACAGCTGCAACAGACGGTAAAATCGCGATCTGGAAAGCTGTGTTGACAGCTACAGAAGGCACCTCTTCTGATCCCACCACCACCACCACGCCATCAGAGCTTCAGCTGGTTTCCAAAAATGAACTCCACCAAAGCTCAATCAAAAGCCTGGATATTCTCAAGCTAAACCACGGTCGATTCATCGTTGCAACAGGCGGAGATGACAATGCGATCGGAGTCGCCGTTTACAGTAAAGAAACACTGCTGTCAGGAACTACTCCCACGAGATCAATCATTCCGTCGGCACATGCAGCTGCTGTCACGGGTCTAGCTTTCGTCCCTGGAAAGAATCTCCAGCTCGTAAGCTCCGGTAACGACCAGAGAGTTAAGAAGTGGAATCTCTCTATTGCCGAAGATGGCAATGACGTTACGGGTTTCTCGAATGCTGGGGACGTCTTTACTTCTGTCGCTGATGTAGGTGACTTGTCGGTGTTGAAAAATTGTGATACGGATGTGGAGAGCGCTCAGAGTAAGGTTCTAATTGTTGGCGTGGGTATGGATGTTTGGCGTGTGAGGAGGAATTTTTAAGATCGAGGTTTGACTTAGCTAGATAGAGTTAGGATAGGCATGGGCATGCATCCAATTGATAAAATTTGCAGGTTTCTCAAGATACACAAGTAGCCTTTAAGGAGAGATGATAGTCATAAAAGTCTTTAACACAAACTACTGCACTAGTTATTTCTGGTGCATGAATGGGAAGTGCAAGGTAACAGTATAGAACTTTAAGTGAAATGGTATCAGGCATGATGCAGTATTTCATTCTTCTTGCTCTAACCGAAAGAGAGAGAAAAACCCGAGAGAAATATAAATACGCCTGCGTTGGATCAAGATTCTATCAGCTGCTGTTGTTCCCAAATTTGCAACTCGGGGGTTTTTACTTCATATTGATTGGCTGGGTTAAGCTTCAGTAGACGAAAGTGGTCGGAAGAGTTAATTTAAGTTGAAAGTGATTGATATTTTTAGTTGAATAGTTAGCCTCATAAAAGGGTTTTTAGGTAAAGAAGGCTATAACTTATTCCTACAACTTTAATTATTAAGCTGAACTTATAACCAATTCTAAAAAGAGCTGTTAAAGGAAAATAAAGATAATTAGCAGGAAGAAAAAGAGCAACATAAATATATTTGAACTCAAAATTGATAGCCCAGGAATATAATTGGACGAATCTAAGATAACGACGGCTGGAACACCCATGAGTAAATAGTCCCAATGCTTTGCATTGCTTGTATCTGCTCAAACTGTCTACTCAAGCATAACATGCTATAAGGCAGAAGATAAGTGGCGTGAGACGATGAATGAAGTAAGCTTACAGTCCAGCTATGGGAAACCCTGAAGCTGAACTGAGCTGACATTACAGCGCATGGCATCAATACCAAGACAGACCTCGTACATAACTCTTGCTTAAGCGAACGGCTAACCACGAACGCCCTTAGGTCACACGTTTTTAGTGAAAAGTCGCCGAAAGTTTCATGCAGGTCGTTTCGAATCCGAAGAACATACAGGAAGGAAGTGGAGACCGGGACGGTAAACCGTCCCGGTCAAGCTGTGCATCCTTTTTAGCAACCCCTCATTGCACAATTCCAAGTGGACCATTTATTCTGACTTTTTACTAGTTTCTTACTACCCCGATGATGACTCTGGGCGTCTGGTCCAGGGAATCAAAATCGTTTTCATATATTTACCTCCAAATCCCATCTCCTACAAGATTCATCGAAATTTCAATCTCCAATCTCTGTCTCTCAAAATTTCCAACATTAGGGCAGGTCTCATACTTGCCTACCTCTGAGCTAAAACCTACCTCCTTCTTCTTAAAAATATGACACTATAATGATTAGTGACTTCGTCAAGCATGTTCGATTCGACGCCTCTGCGTCAGTAATCTGCGATGAGATGGCACAGCTGCAGTTCAAAATTCATGAGTGAGAACGCGAGTCTGAAGATTCATATGAACGTTTTGAGAGGATGTTGCTGTGAATTTTGCCTGAGGATATAGTAAGACGGGACGGTTCGGCACTAATGTAGTGTGCCCAGGAAAGCCTGGTATCAAAACTACTCGAATTTCAAGCAAAAGTCGCCGATAATAGTAGAATTCAATTGATTCCAGACCTATAAATGGACATGTTGGTCTGATCTGAAGATGGTGGCTGGATGTCGCTGACTTGCCGAATTCCAAAATCATGTCGAACCCATCTATTCCCGCCCTCCAGACTGCCATCATATCGAAGGCTCCAGGCGAGCTGGCGATATCGAATTCTGTCCCAGTTCCATTGTTGGAGAAGGATGCAGTACTGGTAAAAGTCCATGCCGTCGCCATTAACCCTGTCGATGCCAAGGCAGCAGACAACCTCTCGTATCCTGGAGCGATCAGCGGCTTTGACTTCTCGGGCACCGTAGTTGTCGTCGACCACTCCTCGTCATCATCATCCTCCATCTGCATCGGTGACAAAGTTTGCGGCGCAGTTCATGGTATGCACATTCTTCATCCGACCGAAGGCGCATTTGCACAGTATGTCGTTGCTTCTTTGGGCCTGCTCATGAAGATTCCGGAGTCCATGTCGATGGATGATGCAGCAACCCTGAGCACAGGACTTGGAACTGCAGCCCTGGGCATCAGGTCTCTCGGTCTTGAGACCACTGCTACAAAGCCAGGTTTTGTATTGGTATCTGGAGGAAGTACTGCTACTGGAACCCTTGCTATTCAGCTCTGCAGGCTGTAAGTAGCCCCTTCTGGCTGTGTAACTTGATTTGTTGCTGAGTCTCTGTTGGGGTTAGACGTGGGTACAGGGTAATTGCCACATGCTCGCCCAAGAATTCAGACTTGGTCAAGAGCTATGGAGCAGAAGAAGTCTTCGATTATGGTTCTCCAAACTGCGCATCTGATATCCGTGCCTATACAAAGAAGGCTCTCGGTTATGTACTGGACTGTGCTTCTGATGCAGTAAGCATGGAACTTTGCTATGCTGCCATTGGACGTGCCGGAGGAAGATACACATCACTAGAGCCATATTCACACCGGGTTGCTAAACTGCGCCAGACCGTAAAGCCTGATTGGGTTTTCCAGCCAGCTTTATTTGGGAAGAAAGTCGGCTGGGCAAAGCCCTACGAGAGAGATGCGGATCCAGATATGAGGGATTTCGCTAAGAAAATGTATGGAAGCATGCAGGAACTTCTAGAAGAGGACAAGCTGAGACCTCATCCAGCAAGTGTCCATGATGAGGGGTTTCAGGGGATAATTGACGGTGTGGATCTAGTCAGGAGAAAGACCGTTTCGGCGCAGAAGTTGGTGTATCGAATCCCTGGAGCTTGAGTGAGCTTGACTAAAGTCACCAGTCCCGAATAAGTAGTTGTTGTTGAACTGTACTTCATTCAGCGGTATCCCAATCAAAACTCCGGTTTCTTTAGCCACAAGAGCACAAGCAACTTCAGTTCTCACTACACTTAGAAGGATGCTTGCTTACTTTGTCTAACGAGCTTCGCTCAATCGCAACATGACATTTTCTTTTTACTGGTGCATCGGCTAATTTGGGTATTTTCGCATCTCACAAGTATTACATATCGGCGACTTTCTATCGCCGATAATTATTGCTGGGATAAACGAGACATGATAATCATCAACCACACAATCCTGCCAAGTAGCACCAATGTACATAAGGTGATCCTAAAGTTTATATTTCTCCCTTGCGGTGGTTGTGAAGTTTCACCATTAGATCCGATCAGGTTCAAAAGATTCATTCAGACTACACCATGCCTACTCAAAGTAGAGAACCAATCGCCATAGTTGGAAGTGGTTGCCGTTTCCCAGGCGAAGGCAATACACCTTCCAAGCTATGGGACCTTCTCAGCAAACCACGAGATTGCTTGACTGAGATTCCGAGTGATCGATTCAACTGGGAAGGATATCACCACGAAGATGGAATTCATGGGAGTAGTAATACTAAGCATGCGCACTTTCTCAGTGAAGGCGTCCGCAAATTCGATCCTCACTTCTTCAATATTCAGCCCACCGAGGCTGATGCAATCGATCCTCAGCAGCGACTTCTCCTGGAAACAGTCTATGAATCGCTGGACTCTGGCGGTCTTACTCTCGAAGGATTACAGGGATCACTAACTGCAGTATTTGTTGGATTGATGGGGTGTGATTATGCAGAACTTGTGCAGCGAGATCTTGACAGCGCCCCGACTTACACGGGAACCGGGACTGCACGTAGCATCCACTCGAACAGGATATCATATTTCTTTGATTGGCATGGCCCTTCGATGACTATTGATACAGCATGTTCATCTAGCATGATGGCAATTCATCTTGCTATTCAGACTCTCAGGAGCGGAGAGTCACATTTGGCCGTTGCTTGCGGAGCAAGTCTCATTATTGGTCCCGGTAAGTAAAATTCAATGCAGTCAAATAAGTTAAGTTGCAATGCTGATGTAGGCTAGAAAACTATGTAATTCTTAACAATCTCAACATGCTTGCTCCAGATGGACGTGTTAAGATGTGGGATGAAAGTGCGAACGTAAGAATTCATCCTCGAGACCTAGCCACAGAAGTATACTGAGTTTATCAATTAGGGATATGCTAGAGGGGAAGGTGTAGCTGCAATTGCCCTGAAGACTCTCAGTGCTGCAATTGCTGATGGAGATCATATTGAATGCATTATTCGAGAAACTGGCGTAAATCAAGATGGTCGAACCAAAGGCTTAACAATGCCTAGCGAGCTTGCGCAGGCTGAGTTGATCCGTCAAACATATGAACGAGCCGGACTCGATATCAGCAAAAAAGAAGACAGACCTCAGTTTTTTGAAGCCCACGGAACCGGAACACCCGCTGGGGACCCTAAGGAAGCTGAGGCTGTGCACAACGCTTTTTTCCCCGCTGGCGGTAATTATAGCAAAGAAGATACCATCTACATTGGCTCCATCAAGACCGTAGTCGGACATACGGAAGGCACTGCCGGAATTGCAGGCATCCTTAAAGCTTCACTGGCCTTGCAGAACAAATTCATTCCTCCGAACTTGCTCTTCAATAAGCTGAGTCCGACGGTAGCACCATTTGCAAAACACTTGCAGCTCCCAACAAGCTTGGTACCGTGGCCCGATGTCCCGGAAGGGAATCCTCGACGTGCCAGTGTCAATAGTTTTGGTAGGTTCCTATAATTTAAGCACTGAATCGTCACTGATATTTGAACCTTGAAGGTTTTGGTGGTAGTAATGGACATGCGATTCTCGAAAGCTGGGATAATAACCCAAAGAGTTCTAAGCCTTTGGACGTCACATCTCCTGTATTTACCCCATTTGTGTTCTCTGCTGCATCTGAACGAAGTTTGGTTGCTGTACTAGAAGCAAATATGGAATATTTGAAACAGCACGAGGACATTAATTTGAGAGATTTTGCATGGACGTTGCAGCATCGAACTTCAACTTTTCCCTTCAAGACGATAATCTCAGCACAAAATATGCCAAGTCTCTGTTCCCAGCTTGCTACAAAGATCGAAGCTGCTCGAGGCAAGGATAAAACGCCAGTAGGTGTTAAGACTCAGTCGAAAGCCTCTCCGCGTATTCTTGGTGTGTTTACTGGTCAAGGTGCACAGTGGGCAGGTATGGGACGAGAGCTCATTCTGGCATCTGCTCACGTGCGGGAAATTCTTCAAAGTCTCGACCAGTCCTTGGCTGAACTTCCAGACTCAGATCGTCCCTCATGGTCAATTGTAGAGGAATTACTAAAAGACTCCAAGACCTCTCGTCTC
This sequence comes from Pseudofabraea citricarpa, assembly GCA_029641185.1. Lineage (NCBI taxonomy): Eukaryota > Fungi > Ascomycota > Leotiomycetes > Helotiales > Dermateaceae > Pseudofabraea > Pseudofabraea citricarpa. The sequence continues at coordinate 916,196 of JAPWGK010000018.1, forward strand.
AGTGAGGCAGTCATGTCACAACCCTTGTGTACAGCAATCCAGATCGTTCTTGTAGACTTGTTGAAAGCAGCAGGGGTCACATTTAAAGCCGTCGTCGGTCACTCATCTGGAGAAATTGGAGCAGCTTATGCGGCAAAATTTATCAGTGCATCTGACGCGATCCGTATTGCTTACTATAGAGGCTTCGGCGTTAAACTATCGGCTACCAACAGTGGTAAGAAGGGTGGCATGTTAGCTGTCGGCACTTCAACCGAAGATGCCCTAGAATTTTGCGAACTTCCAGATTTCGAAGGACGGCTGAGTGTTGCTGCCTGCAATTCATCATCCAGCGTTACACTCTCCGGAGATTTTGATGCGATTGAGGAAGCGAAATTAGTATTCGAAGAGGAGAAGAAGTTCGCTCGAATTTTAAAAGTTGATACTGCGTATCACTCGCTTCACATGGAACCTTGGGCTCGGCCATACGCGGAAAAGCTCGAAAAACACAACATCAAAATATTGAAGCCTGATGAAAATGCACCAATTTGGTACTCCAGCGTTCAAAACGGTGAAAAGGTTGAGCCGTCCGACGAACTTCGGGCAGATTACTGGCGTAAAAACATGGTCCAAGCAGTCCTTTTTCAACAGGCGGTTGAATCCGCTGTTTCTCAAGCAGGGCCTTTTGATGTTGCACTTGAGGTTGGACCGCATCCTGCTCTCAAAGGACCAGCAACTCAAACAATCCAAGACATAGCGGGCATTAACACTCCCTACTCAGGTGTCCTTAGCCGAGGGCAAAATGACGTCGACGCCTTTTCAGGGGGCCTTGGATTTGTATGGACGCACCTTGGCCAGCAATCCGTAAAATTTTCCACCTTTGATCAAATTATTGCAGGTAGTGCAAAACCTGTATTTTTGAAAGACCACCCGGTATACCCCTGGGACCACGAGCGATCTTTCTGGTATGATTCCAGAGTTTCAAGGGCACACCGTATGCGGAAGGGTCCCATTCATAGTCTCCTTGGTTCGAAGTCTGGTGACAGTACAGAAACGAACGTCAAATGGCGTAATTTTCTTATTCCCAAAGAGATTCCATGGCTCAATGATCATCAGCTTCAAGGCCAACCTGTCTTCCCAGCTGCGGCTTATGCAGCGATGGCATGGGAAGCAGCCATGTCTCTAACTGAAGAAAGACCAATCAAGCTTATTGAGATTAAAGATCTGACAATTGGAAGACCTATCACGTTTAATGATGATACGAATGGTGTAGAAATACATTTCTCCCTCGCTAACATCGAATATTCACAAGGCTCGGTGGAGGCATTCCACGCGAATTGGACTTGTCACTCCTGCCCCAACAAAGAGTCTGGCGCATTAGTACTTGTTAGCAGTGGAACGGTCGTTTTGACTTTCGGCAACCAAAAGGAAGCTACTTTTCCGCCAAGATCTCCTCGCAGGTCTAATATGATAGAGACTGATCCGGATGACTTCTATGCAGGCTTGTCTGATCTCGGTTATGGATATACTGGTCCATTCAGAGCAGTCACGTCATTACAGAGGAAAATGAATCACTCTACGGGTGTGTTCTCAGTACCAACAAGCAAGATGCTAATGCATCCTGCTTTGCTTGATATTGCATTTCAGGCTTTGTTCGCAGCGGTCAGCTACCCTGGAGATGGCGGACTTTGGAGCCTGCATGTTCCTACCGCTGTGCATCGGATTACATTAAATCCTTACCACTTCAAGGAAACAGAAGGCCTGGAACTCGATTTGGCTTTCGATGCCACATTAGTAGAAAGCTCCGTAAATGGAACCCTTGGCGATGTAGAAGTTTACACGCCAAATGGCGAAGTTGCAATTATGCAAGTAGAAGGTGTTTCTTCCGTGCCATTCTCGGGGGCTACTGCAGCCGATGATCGAAATCTCTTCTCCGAAGTCGTCTGGGATCTTGCTTCTCCTGATGGCGAGGCTGTCATTAATGGCCATCGTGCCACTCCTCATGAAATTCAATATGCACGTGATTGTGAGCGAGTTGCACATTTCTATCTCAAGAAATTACATGAAACTATCTCTCCAGAAGAATATCTGAGCTTGAAATGGAATTTTCAGAAGTTGCTGGACTTTGCGGCGCATGTTGTATCGCAGGTCTCGGCTGGGGATCATCCATATGGAACCCGTGAATGGGACTCTGATACCCAGGAGCAAATCTTAGCAATCATTGAAAGGTATTTATCCAATTTCCTGAGTAAAAGTTTTTGTCGTAATTGAAGCTGATTTCTTAAAGTTACCCGGATGGTGTCGATTTCCAAATTATGCGAGAGGTTGGAGAGTCATTTGTCTCTGTTGTCCGCGAGGAATCCACTGCCTTAGAGCATCTTACAAGAGATAATATGCTCTATGACTTCTACAACCATGGCCTTGGGTTTGGACTTGCAAACACTTGGACCGCTTCTATGATCAAGCAGATCTCTCATAGATACCCTCATATGAAGGTCATGGAGATAGGTAGGCCAAATATCACCCTTCTAGAGGCTAACGTCAAATGATGTTAACAAATTTCCAGGTGCTGGTACTGGTGGTGCCACCAAAGCGGTTCTTGACCACTTAGGACGCGACTTTGCCACTTACACCTACACAGATATCTCTCCAGCTTTCTTCGACAAGGCCCAAGAAAAGTTTAAGAGCTTTTCTAGCAAAATGAACTTCAAGACATTTGACATGGAGAAAGATACCGAGGCTCAAGGCTTTACTGATGAATCTTTTGATCTTATCTTTGCTTCTAACGTCCTCCATGCGACCAAAAACTTAGATGAAGTTATGCAACGAGTTCGCCGTCTGCTCAAGCCTGGTGGATATCTCGTTCTTCTAGAGATCACTGACAACTCACCTACCAGAATGGCTTTCATTATGGGTGGTTTGCCTGGATGGTGAATTGGCTATGATGAAGGTCGCCAGTGGGCTCCAACACTTCAGCCAGCTCAATGGAACTCTCTACTCCAGAGAACCGGATTTTCTGGTATTGATGCTATCACAAGCCCGAAGGATATCCTCCCATACCCATTTTCTGTTATCGCATCGCAGGCTGTTGATGACCGCATCGATTTTCTCAAGCAACCGCTGATTTCACAGGGAACAGAAAAAGAACTTGGCAATCTACAAGTAATCGGCGGCAAGACTGTTCAGGTTTCTAAGCTCATTGATGATGTTAGCCACATCGTTGGTACAAAGTTTAAGAGCATAACTACCTTCAAGAGCTTGGAAGAATATAACACCGAGAGTACCTCAGTTGCAGGAAATATTCTATGTTTAACCGACTTGGACGAACCAGTCTTCAAAGACATGACGGCAAACAAGTTAGCAGCTTTGAAACAAATGTTTGGAGATGCTAGAAACGTTATCTGGGCTGCTCCGACTAATGATCCATACGCTAACATGTCAGTCGGTCTTGGGAGATCTTTGTGCTGCGAAATGCACGAACTCAGGCTCCAGATTATCAACATCAACGACTCGGAAAATCCCGATCCCAGTTTGCTAAGTGAAATGCTTGTAAGACTGCGCGTCACAGAGATTTGGGAAAGCGACGGACAACTCAACAACCTCCTCTGGTCAACTGAACCAGAAATTCTTCTTGAGACTGATCGACAGTTGATACCGCGAATGTATCCAAATCGTGACCAGAACGAGCGTTACAATTCCAAAAGGCGTTACATAACTACAGAGAAGTCACCACAAACATCAAGAGTATCTATCTCTCCAAACGGAACGTCATACAATTTACGAGAAACTAGCTATGCCGGAGAGAATACTGGAACAGACTCAGTCACTATCAAAGTCACGCATTCACTTCTCTCTTCGATCAAGATCAAATCTGTGGGGTACATGTTTCTATCAATGGGCACCGTGGCTGGAACTGGTGACACCGTAATCGCGCTATCAGAAACCAATTCTTCAATCATCACAGTCCCTAAAGCCTTTACCCAGCCTTGTACAACCCCTATGGAAGCCAATTACCGATTTCTTCTTGCTGTTGCTACCGAGATTCTGGCACGGAATATCCTTGCAATGGCACCACCAAAAGGAAAGCTTCTCGTCTATGGAGCTGAACCACTGCTTTTGAGTGCCGTCATTCAGAAAGCTGAGGAAACTAGCAAACAGGTCTTTAAGCTCACGAATGAGCCATCTGTCGAAGCATCGTCTGTCTCAATTCATGCTCAGGCATTTGAAAGCTACATCAAAGCCACGCTACCATACGGAATCTCAGTCTTCCTTAACTTGTCGAATGATGCAAGCGGGATCGAACTCTGCGAACGTGTTGTAAAAGCACTCCCTGCACATTGCAAGGTCAAGGAAAGTAGTGCATTATTTGCCACAGATTCTTCGGGATTTTCTGAACCCAGTTATTCTACCGAGAAGACAGGGAGCCTCCTTGAGGATGCTTGCTTACAGGCATCTTCACAGTTAAATGATAATCAAAATCCTACAATAATCCCGGTGCCAATCAAGGAAGTTCTTCAAACTAGCACCCAACCCTCGCTTACTATTATCGATTGGACTGCAGATCAAACCATACCAGTCACAATTGAGCCAATCGGCTCCAAAATACACTTCTCTCCAGATAAAACTTACTTACTTATTGGTTTAACAGCTGACTTAGGGCAATCTCTTTGCGAGTGGTTTGTTCGCCATGGTGCCAGATATGTGGTCATCACAAGTCGTAATCCACGTGTTGAGCAAAAATGGCTTGACACTTTGACATCCATGGGAGCAACTGTCAAAGTCTTTTCCATGTAACTTCTTTCCCTATTCCCTGCTCACACCACTTCCAAACTAACATATACAGGGATATCACTGATAAAGAATCGCTACACTCAGTATACGATGAGATCAAGAAAACTCTTCCACCGATAGGAGGTGTAGCAAATGCTGCCATGGTCTTACAAGATATCATGTTCTCCAACATGGAAATTGATAATTTACTTCCAGTTCTCAAACCAAAGGTAGATGGTAGTAGATATCTGGATGAACTCTTCTCCGACATCCCCTTGGACTTTTTTATCCTGTTTTCGTCCCTTGCACTTATTGTTGGTAACAGTGGCCAAACTAGTTACACTGCCGCAAATGGTTTCATGGCAAGTCTTGTCACTCAGCGAAGAAAGCGTGGACTTTCAGCTTCCGTCATGGACATTGGCGCAATCATTGGTGTTGGCTACATTACTCGAGCCGGACAAATGAGATCCAGGGATGTAAATGCTTACGGTGCCTAAGCACTCTCCGAGCCAGATTTTCTCGAGCTGTTTGGGGAGGCCGTACTTGCTAGTCCAGCAGATTCTGGCCTTAACCCCGAAATTGTTGCTGGTTTGAGAGCAATTGATCCAATCATTGATGACAGAGTCCCATGGAGGACCAATCCCAAGTTCTCGCATTTCTGGGTAGACCAAGATGAAAACCAAGGAGATAGTGGTGCTAAGAAGTCTGTCGCCTCAGCTAAATCACAGCTTCTCGAGGCAACTTCAAAGGAACAAGCGAGAGATATTGTTCAAGGTTTGCGCTTAACACACATAGCCTATTGTCAATTCACCCATGCTAACGTCTTTCAAGCTTCGTTTACAGCACGATTGCTCGTCTTATTGCAGCTACCAGTCGAAGATATGGATGAACAACTCCCATTAATCGAACTTGGTGTTGACTCTCTTGTCGGAGTTGAAGTACGCTCTTGGTTTACTAAAGAGCTTGGTGTAGAGGTTCCTGTCCTGAAGATTTTGGGTGGTGCTTCGGCAACCGAGCTGGTCAACGATGCATCTGACAAGATATCCCCAGAGCTTATGCCTAAAATTTCTCCTGATACTGATGTGGCTCAAACTGCTCCAGCCAAGGTGGCTGTTACACGCAGTCGCAGGGAGCTAATGGCTGAGAAGTCCACTGATCTTACCAAGTCCTCCCTAAGGTCTTCAACTCCTGATTCTGAATCTAAAGATTCTGAACCTAGCATAAACCAAACGCCGTATACTTCTAACTCGTCTGATTCTGGTATAGAAATCAAGGAAGTAGATTTCAAACCAGTCGTTGTGAGATCGGAACCTCAATCTTATGCCCAATCCGGATTTTGGTCCTTACAGAACTCGCTTGAGGATCAAACAGCACTCAACATCACATTTTCCCATCATTTGAAAGGTGATCCTCATCTACATGATTTGGAAAGAGCTATCCAAATCATCGGGGAACTCCATGAAGGTCTACGTACAAGCTTCTTTGAGGATTCAGATCAGATGAATCAGCCAGTGCAAGGAGTACTTGAAAAATCTCCTCTTCGCTTAGAGCGCCGGAACATCAAAAGCGCAGACGAAGCCGCCATTGAATTTGCACAATTGAAAAATCATGTTTACAACCTTTCTAACGGCGAGACAATGAGGATCATACTCTTGACCCTTTCGCCTGTTTCAAGTTACTTGGTTATTGGCTATCACCATATCGCAATGGATGGTGCTGGTTTCGAAAGGTTCTTTGGGGAGCTAACACGTATCTGGGGTCGCCAGGCTTTGTCACCTCCCTCTCTTCAATACGCTGATTACTCTAATAAGCAACGGAGTGAGATTAAAAATGGACAGATGAAGGCTGAAGTTGCGTACTGGAAGAAACAATTCCCGGATATGCCACCTACCCTACCGCTCTTCCCGTTCTCGCGTAACAACTTCCGCCAGCCCTTGAAAACCTATTCTTTCAACACGGCCAGTTTCAAGATTGAGTCAGTTCTAGCTTCTAGGATCAAGAGAAGATGTCGAAATTTCCAGGTCACGGCTTTCCACTTCTATTTAGCGGTGCTGAAGACTTTGTTGTTCCGTCTCCTCAATACAGAAGATCTCTGCATTGGTATCGCTGATTCGAATAAAGATGACGAAGTACAGCGGCCCATGGGAGTTCTTCTTAATTTGCTTCCGCTGAGGTTCAAATCAAAAATGTCTCAAACTTTTGGTGACGCTGTGAAGGAAGCCCGCAAAACAGCTCATTCGGCACTCGCAAATTCGAAGCTTCCATTCGATGTCGTCCTAGAAAGTGTTAATGTTGAGAGATCAGCGTCTCACACACCTTTATTCCAAGTTTTCATGGATTATCGTCAAGGAATTCAGGAGCACCTAGCTGTTGGAGACTGCGAGGTTCAGAGAATAGACTGGGCTTCTGATAGAACTGGATATGATATCAGTCTAGTCATTACCGAGAACTCAAGTGGAGACTCTTCCATCAGTATGAACGCTCAAAGTTATCTCTATAGCCAAACCAACGTGGAAATGTTGATGAAGTCCTATGTCGCTTTGCTAGAAGCATTTTCTAGCAATCCAGGGATGCGCCAGGACGAACCTCCTCTATTTACTAATGCTGAAATAAGTAAAGCAGTAGAAGCTGGTAAAGGTTTGCGAAATCTCCCGTGTACATAAGGTCACCAGACTAACTATTCCTAGGTCCTGATATGCAGTCTGATTGGCCCCCAACTCTGATTCATCGTATTGATGGAATTGTGGACAAGATTGGTACAGCGATTGCCCTGAAAGATGGAGACGGCCATACTCTCAGCTACAACCAGATGTCTGACGAAGTGAACAAAATTGCGAATGCGCTGATCAACTCTGGTGTCAAATCCGGTGAAAAGGTTGCAGTATTCCAGCGGCCCACAACCGAGAGTATCTGTTCATTACTAGCCATCATGCGCATTGGAGCTATTTATGTTCCACTGGATCTTCAAACCCCTATTCCGAGGTTGTTGGAAATTATTGACGACTGCAAACCAAGCGTCATTTTGACCCATTCTTTGACTGTCGAGGATGTGACTAGCCTTGCCTTGGAGGAGATAAAAATCATCAACATCACAGGAATCGAACTCTCAACTCATTCACAGACGTCAAACGCCGCCCTTGCAGAAAGTACAGCGGTCATTCTTTACGTCAATGGCTCTATCGGCGTCCCCAACGGCATCATTCTTAAGCACTCAGCACTACAAAACGTCGTTCAAGGGGTCACGAAACAATTTAATGTTGGAGCAGAGATTATTCTTCAGCAAAGTGGACTGAATTCAAGCCTCTCTATTGATCAAATATTCATGGCTGTTTCAAATGGTGGAACTCTCGTCATTGTTCCACAGCCGAAACGCGAGGATTCAGTTGAAATAGCGAAGATAATTGCTGATGAGCAAGTAACTTACACGCTCTCGACTCCTTCTGAGTACTCCTCCTGGCTAAGTTTTGGTGCGAATGACCTCAAACGCGCCTCGGAATGGAGGTTCGCTTTCAGTGGTGGTGAGCGGTTAACGCCTAAGCTGAAGCAGGAATTCGGTGTCCTGGGCCAATCTCAACTCCGACTCATTGATAGTTACGGACCTGCCGAAATCACCATCCAAAGTCACAAAGTAGAGATTCCTTATCTGAACAAGGATGAAGGCCCGGATGATTCTATCCCTGTTGGCTTTGCGTTGCCTAACTATTCCGTCTACATTGTGGACAAGCTCCTAAAGACCTTACCAGTCGGAATTTCAGGCGAGATCTGTATTGGGGGCGCCGGTGTATCCCCGGGCTATGTCAACAGCGAGACATTAACTAAACTCAAGTTTCTACCTGATGTCTTTGCTTCCGCTGAATGGAAAGCTCGAGGCTGGAACAAAATGTACAGGACTGGTGACAAGGGCAGGCTCGCAGAAGACGGTTCACTTCTTTTCGAAGGCCTCATTGCTGATGATGCATAAATCAACTTGGATGAATCCGGGTTCAACTCTCAGAAATGAGAAACTCTATTTCTAAAATTCGAACCCCGTTTAAACGACATCATTTCTTTCTGTTCGAGCGAAGGCTGAATTTCAAGTCGCACATGTCTTCTCTCGAGATCACACCGCCATAGACAGCTTTCATTCCGCTAAGAACTTGCTCGCCAAAATGTCTCTTCCTCAATACACGTGTTCAGAAATGATCCTCCTTTTGGATCGAGAGCCATTGATCAGCTATAACAAGATCAACAATCAGGCAGGCCCTCAACGTACTCCTGCTACCAGAACAAGAAGCCCAACTTATGGCAATCGAGAAACCACACTTCTTCAATATTCTTACCTGGGAGAGGATAGATTTGTCCCAGATCATACCTGCCACAGATTTCTTCCAAGTTTGAAAAGATTTTCAACTATAGATGGGACTAAAAACAATTTTTCAGGGAAACCCGATTTTGTATTCCCCTTGATTGAACTTTGCAGATACTACAACGCCGAGGAAGATGGTGTCACGGGTCGAAAACATATATCTGGTTAATTCATGGGCTTTTTCACTCCTCACTTTTTCTCTTTCTTTTAAATTAATTTACCAATTTTATTTCTTGCTTTTATGAGATCGCCAGACCTGAGATATCACCACCAAATAAGAGCTTGCGATATGTGAGGGCAAAAGGGAGTTTAAGTCCAAAATCTAGAAAATGTATTGTTTCTACTAGAAACAATACGTTCTAAATGAGTCTAAGCAAGCAGTGTCATATCTAACTGAGAATACCAATCATCTTCTATCCTCGCAGCCTTTTCAGTACACATCTAAGTGAAGATTCCTGTTTTATCAAATCGGAGATAATCATACCCACAGGCCCTGACAGTACCACAGGATCATATTGGCACCCCTCCTCATTCATGGCTTTGTTTACCTTATAGTAGCAGTTTTCCCTCTGTCCTTCAGGGCCAGGAATATCATTATATAATACTAAATACATTCTTATGCACCTTCTTACCCGATCTAGAAGGTGCAACATCAACTGTGCCTGCAGCACTCTCTCCAGCTCTAAAGATGAAGAGGTTGGTGACGATGTTCCCAGAGGGAGCCCAGGAAACAATGTCAATAAGTTGCTTGACGTCGATGACTGCTGTGTAGCTCGTTGCTCCAGCCCATTCACAAATTCGTTGCACATGAGCAGGAATCGTGTGTAGGTTGCCAGCACGACCAAGGCTGTAGCATTGTCATACGGATTCATGCTATATCGAACCGATTCCGAACAGTCGGATTGTGACTGTGCTTGAGAAGTAGATGTGCATGGTCTACAGCTCAAGTTTCCACATAGTTGGTTGATGATCTCCGTGAACACCTGCGAGACATGCATTACCTTATGCACATCTGCCTGGTCTGCTGGGGAGCTATTGGCTGACGAGGAATCGTGACTTTTGTAGAGAGTCATATGCAGTTGAAGTAGCTGCTGCATGCATTCTTCATTGCCGATGGGAGTGGGGTCGCTGCTGCTGCTACCGCCGTTAGTTTGATGAACAAATCTTGCTTGCAGCTGCTCATGTCGTGTCTCTTCCAGTGATATAGTTGATGGACTACATTGTGGGCTAGAAGCAGAATCAAGTACTTCCAAGGGTACGGGGTTAGGGCCTTCGAACAGATGGTTGTTGCTTCGGTGGGTTGTGTCAACGGAGCCCAAGTCAAAATTAAATACAGCATTACTGTCATCCGATTCAGAGAAAGGTGACCAAGCACCTTGATTCTCGCCGGATGACGGTATTGGTATATTCTCGGTCCAGTCTCTGTTCAGTCCCAGTAAAGTGCCGAAATATAGGGTTGATGTCCGTGTGACTTGCGTTGCAAAAGGTGCCGAAGATGGTGACCAACCTGCACTTTCTCCGGATGTAATGCTTGGTGGCGGTGAAGGGGGCGTCTCAAAACTTTGTTCAAGGCTTTGAGGTATACTTGGTATCGGTGCTGGCAAGGCTTGTTTATTTCCAGATTCTTGCCGGGCTTCTTGATTGCTATCTCCACCGCTTTCGGCGGCTTCCCAGGTCTCTAAGTGATCGCCATCCCTCGATGAAATAACTTTTCTGTTTTTTCCTTTGATCCGGGGTCTACCAATTCGCAAGGAGGGACTATAAATGCAGACGGCGCCAATCCGAGAGCATCTGGTGCAGGTACCTTCGCTGCCAGGTTCATCTTGTACACATCGTAATTTTTGAGAATGACAACGGTCGCATGCGAGTCGTATTGAGCTGCAGTTTGAGGATCCTTTTTTGGAGCTTGAATGTGACGTTAAAGGCATTTTATAAATAGCGGAGAGATCACGGCTCGTCATTTTAATGCTTCAAGCAGCAGCGTAGGAGTCAAACTGGTGAAAATCAAGTGCTGTCGTCATTTTTCCCCTTCAAACATCTCGATCTCATCTCCTACGAGGACCACCATACAAGTCACTGACAGATCCAACACTCTGTGAGGCACAGCGTGACAGCACACCATCAAGTACCGAGGAAGTGGCTGAGGCGGGCACAATATCAAATACGAATCTCACTACAGCCAGTAGAACAAATGCTTTTTCTCTGTAATCCTATGGGGTTCCGCGACAAAACTGGGCCGCGTGTGTGCCCAGAAATAGACGAAGGAGCCCTAAAGTCAGTAGTCTAACAATCGAACGATCAATCTGTGTACAATATACAAGGGTAGTCCTCCAATTCGTAAGAAAATAGTCATAGATAACCCACGATAAGAAGGTGCAAAAGGATAAACTTTCTTGCAATTTTGTCCTACCAAACAGTTTACGGACCTTCCCGCTATGACTAAGATTAATTTATTCTTTATGCAAGGCATTCGGCGGGTTTTGGTCTTGGGCGTTGATCCACAATCTAAGACTCGTACGAAAGTGAACCCTTTCCCACCCAATCAGTCGACAAGCTGACGTTGCTAACACTGTATACAGACTGTTGCCAGATCCTCCTGCTTACATGCATTTGTAGCTTTTGCATCTCAGTCATTGCCTCGGCACCTGTGTGGTTTCTGCGTTTGTGTGGCCCAGCACATATTCCAGGGGTTTGACCATTTAGCCTTTAATACAATTTATTTAGCCTCAAAATTCAGACATCAATCAAAAGTGACAATAGAAACTTGTCTCGGGGCGGTTAGAATTAGTGCTTATGGTTAGAAACTAGGATTATAGCCAGGGGTCAGTCTGAGCTTTAAAGACATAATATAAATTTCCTTTTGAGTTATACCAATGTTCTTCTTGATAAACGAAGAACAAAGACAAAGTATCTGGGGAAATCATAAATATTTTAAGACAAGGGCAAAATATCAAAACCTGGTTAATCCAGCTTCCTGACTGGAGGGCCAATTTAGACGATGTCGGTGCCAAATAGACCGACCCTATTTCCAACACACTTCCTACTGTTGTAAGTAGATAGTTATAAAGTCACCGAAGTTTTTTCTTGACGTGAGGTTAAGGGAACACAATTTCTACCAAGTCGTACGAGAAAACTCGCTAGTATGTATGTGTCCAAATTCGGCGCCGCCGATATGTATCACTTGCTCTTTTGGCTCCTAGTCTCGCTTCCCTTATCTCTTACGTGATTACAAAAATTTCGCGCTATAATATGATAACAAAATTATCATTCATCTAGTGTTATATGCACTTAATATACATTATTAAATCACGTTTTCACCATCGCTTGCTCTCGCTTACTTTGAGAGTTCATTTGAAGAAGCCAACCAAAAGTCAGCTCTCGCATAATGTCAGCTACCTACCCAATTAGATAGTCAGCGCGTGTTTCTTACCTACAGTAGTTGTATTTCAAGCATGAAATCGGATGATTTCTCTCTGCTAATATTTATCCTCATATCTGGGGAGCTAAGCGACATTCTCGGCATCAATCATGCTCGGCATCTGGGGCGTCAGGTTCCTCGCCTTTCTAGACAAGGACGTAGTTTCTTTTCCCGTGAACAAATTATTATTCCTCTCCTTCTCACACAAGTTTTCCGACACAAATATGCTGAAACTTGAAAATGACTTCCCGTATATTTTAGGAAATTAGCGGCTCGTGACCTCTTCTCTCTGCTCTTTTTCAACATTTTGCCACTCATTCTACGAGAGAAGAAAACCCTCTCTCGAGGACACATTAATTACATATTTCAAATTATCAAACTGTTTCATCTTAGTTCTTTTGATCAAAGATTATACAACTAACACACTCGCTTCTCTTTCGTGCCTGTAATCCTTCCTGATTGATATCACGCTGATACTTTTTTTTTTCAAGACAAACTTCTTCCTCCGGTTAGAGTACTCTTTAGCACTAGTTATTGCTTATTTCGAGATCTCTTAGTATATATTCAACTTGCATTAGTTTAACGTCAAGTCATCCTCAAGGCAGCAGACTCAAATTTTCCTGCCACCTAAAGGTAGTATAGATGTTCAGTTATAACGTTAATATTAGCACGCCAGGCAGTTTATTTTCTTCCAATGAACAAAACCAGTGACAAATAAAAGAGCTATAGCTGGCAAGACTCCCAGATTTGTAATTTCCACTCTTATTCGTGTATGCGCTCTCCCAGACCTTGGACAAAAGGAAAGGCTTAGTAAGAGAAATTTCAAACCCTCAATTTGATAGGTGCCTTCTCATCAGACTTTTGGCTAGTGTTTCTCATGTTTGGCGTTGATGAAGGCTGTTTGAACTACACGTGGAATAGTCATCTCATCTTTCTTGCCCCGACAGCGCGGACACCAGTCTTTATGCAATTCATGATTTATAAAATGGGAGTAGCATTAGGAATTAACTGACAAATCAGGAGCGTTATTTTCATGAACAATCATTCTCCTAAAACGTCTACAAGAAAGTGGGTTTCGCCAGTTCTGTCCGAGATGGTATTCTTAATCTAGTTCACACTAGTCTCCATATAGGTAGTTATCATGGCATAATTGAAGATGCCTCAGTTTGCATCCTGTCTCATCTAGTGCTATTAATACATCTTAATATTTGTATCGAAAGACGGGATTAGCATTATACATTTCGAATCTTTTCGAGGGACTAGGTTCTCTAAAGCTAACACAGTGTGTTCTATTTAAGCTCGGTGTCAGGCCAGAGGAGGTTATGAGTTTTGCTCTTTGAGGAGGAAATTAATAATGCCATTAACATGATTTGCATACCATCCTCCGTCGCAGTCATAAGATATCTAGCAACAATAAACGGCAATCTGTGTGGTTATCTGTTTATTCCTTCTATACTCCAGATTCTCATTGAGCTTATCTGGGTGTCTCGAGCTGGCCCAGATCCAAAAAAGCAGAGACGTCACGCTCTCAAAAATTCCCGGCGTGTCGGCTCAGGAGATAGCGTTAGTGAAATGCATGCAGAAGCAAGTATGAGCTAGGATTTAAAGTTATGATTGCGTTTCCCGGCGCTAATGTTGTGCTTCCGGTGTGTCTTTTGTGGGTTAACACGAGGAGAAATATGCCACAGCGCGGTAACAAGGTTAGAACAGAGCTTTGAATGTCGACTTGGAGCTAGATAGTCCTTCAAATGACATGCTTTGAGCTGCTACGTAGTGAACCCTGAAAAGAGAATTTGGAAACCGATGATTTTAGTCATTGAGTAGGTCATTTTGTCAACTTAAATTTACGCACAAGAAACGAGTAAAGTTATGCCCTTACTGAAAGTTTTGAATCCGAATATCGCGCGAAGTATTATAACAGTTTCAATATATGTAAATTATATTTCTTTTGCGAGTTGAATTACGTGAAATTAGTTTGGTGCAACTATTGAAACTGAGAAAAAAAGACAAAACCCGGAAAAACCGAACAATAGCTAGATAGTAAATCTGCATTGTTGATTTTCTTTCAAGTCGGAATATGCTCATACTTCTAGAACCCTTGTTCTATTCTTTACATCATAGGAAGAGGATGTCTGAGGGGACACTGACTAGTATGATGCCGGAGATGATATGAAAGCATTCCCACCTCGCTTATTCCTGAAAATATATTTCCGGGTCATAAGAACAAGACTGACGGAGACTTCCACCTTCCCACCTTCCCATCCCACCCCTAGCGTCCCTCTACAATAATTTGATTCCAAAGATATCAGGTACAAAAGATTGCCAGCCCACAATAAGCAAAGTTCTCGAAGCAAAGTACAGAAGGTTGTCGGCTGTTGTCGTACAGAAAGTTCCGTTGTGGTGCGAACAACCTCCGTGTGCCGGCCCACGTGATGCGACCGGTCTCTCAGCGCAGCGGTGGCCGACGACAAGTCAGCTTGTCGTCGGTGCTCCTACTGGATGACCTTGAACATCTACCAAAAACACGGTATTTGGCATGAAGCTGGCCCTGGGAAAAAATGGCGGCAGTGGGGACGGGAGGGGCTCTTGGCAGTACAACTTGTCATCTCGGCATATCAACGTCCTTCATCCATTCACAGCGAGACCTTTACTGATTTTCGCCTTCGAGCTATATGAATATATATATGATGGATGGAATGATTGGGATGGGTAGGCCTTGGGTCACTCACACTCCTTTCATCCCTCTCTTTTCTTCCTCTTCGTCCCAAGAAAAGAAGCAGAAATGCATCTCTCCTTTCTGTCCGTATTTGGCCTCGTAGGCTTGGGTTTGGCCGCCTGTCCTTATGCGCAGAGAGATACGTCTGAAATAGTGCCAAGGGATTCGACGACCTCTTCGATTGCCGCTCCGGGCAAGTTGGGTGTCATGTTCATGAATCGAATCGCTCCCTCAGTTTCAGTTTTGTATGTGGCGAATACAGACGGTAGCAACGAGCGCCAACTGCTGACGGGCGACGACTCCGTCTTCGAATACCATGCTTCTTTCTCTCCCGATGGCGAATGGATCACCTTCACTAGCGAGCGTGCTGGAGATGGCCAGTCAGATATTTACCGAGTTCGTACAAACGGTTCTGATTTGGAGCAATTGGTTGCAACACCCTCATTTGAAGATGCCGGTGTGCTGTCTCCAGATAACACTATGCTCGCCTATGTCTCAACGCAGGGCAACTATACGGCCAACATCTGGGTTAAAAACGTCGAGACAGGAGAGGCTTACAACCTGACCAATACTGTATCAACTGCCGGAAACCCTTCTAGCCCAGATGGACATTTCAGGCCGAGTTGGTCGCCTAACGGAGAATGGATTGCCTTTTCTTCTGACCGCAATACGAACTGGACAGGTCACAATAACGGAACCGGATGGGAGCATACGAACACTCTTTCAATATATATCATACGGCCTGACGGATCAGACTTTCGACAGGTTCTTGCTCCCAAAGACGGGTATTCCCTCGGCTCGCCTAAGTGGTCTCAGGACGGCTCGCGTATCCTCTTTTATGAGATGACGAGGGACGCGACATACAACGCGCATACGCAAGATATGAACGCCACCGTGTCACAGATTGCATCCGTTGACGTTGCTACCGGGACCGATTTTACCTACCATACCTCAGGCGATGGATGTAAGATTTCTGCACAGTGGGTGACGGCAGATGTGATTGGTTATGATATTAAGGGCGGCGACCTCGAAGGGCTTACTTACAACTCTACCAGCTCGAGTTCCAATTCATCCACCAGCTCAAACTATGCCAAGTTGACAGGTGGGATGCGCAGCCCTTCCTGGTCGCCCGATGGTTCATTGGTTGTCTATGAGAAATCATCTTTCTCGCCTATCCGCCCCATGGACAAGCCGCTCTACAGCTGGGACAGCGAGTGGGATTACCGGCACTCGGACGTCTTCCCAATGCTATCCAAGCAGGGCGTTCTCGCAATCACACAAAAGCAACTCGGTAACTCATCTATCGTAACAATGAACCCTGACGGAACTGACATGAACCTCGTCTTTGATGTTTTCTCTACCGGCGAAATCGATCCGATTCTGAATGTCGAAGGTTTAGCCGGTGCCTTCCAGCCCAGCTGGTCATCCGACGGCGAGTGGATTGCTTTCAGTTTGGGAAGTTGGTTCTTCGAGCGATCGATTCTCGGTGGATGGATCTACAGAGCTGCATCGAACGGCTCTTCCTACGAAAAGCTCACATTCGGCACCGCCGGCGAGGTGAACTCGGGATTTCCCAGCTTCTCGCCTGACGGCACGCAGCTTGTGTACCGCGACTTTGGGCCTTCGTGGGGTCTTGGGCTGCGTCTGCTGAATCTCACCGATATGACCGTCACCAACCTGACCGACACGTGGGACAACACGCCGGGCTGGTCGCCAGACGGAGAAAGAATCGTCTTCACGCGCCGCAACCGTCTGGATCTTGAGAATCTTGGTGCTACGGATAGTTTTGACGTGTATACGATTTTCCCGAATGGCACGGGATTGACTCAGCTTACGACTAGCGGAGCTAATGATGCACATGCTGTCTGGACTGCGGATAACCGTATCCAGTACAGCAGTGGCATGTATGGTTTCCGTGACGAAAGTGCTATCTATGATGAGGCGTTTCAGCCGTATGGTCAGATCATGATGATGAATGCTGATGGATCGAATAAGACCCTGCTTACTGATAGTATGTGGGAAGATTCTATGCCGTTGTATGTATGGAATAAGGATCTTGAGTGAAATGCCCGAGAGAAGTCTTTTAGAATTTAGTCTTATCAAACCCGATGACATGTAATATCAGGAAGTTGCCTAGCTAGCTTTTCCATCTGCCTTTGCCGTATGTAAAATCAATTCAAAAATAAGCTTTCCTGCACAGAATTTCCGAGCCGTATAAGAAGAGTCATGGGCAATAAGGTGATTGGCTCTGTTCTCTGATCGTTTGCTCTTGATAACTAGAACTCAGCATTATTTTTCGCTTAACTTCCTCTTCTCAAGTCTTCCCCGCACGCGGTCACCAAGTACATGCATACCACAAACCAACTGGCTATTATATTTCAATTGAGCACCACTAACACTAGCAGCTAACTTCTGTTCTGTCTCTTTGGCCTACTTATTAGTCACTCCGCATAGTTTCACCATGAAGATTCTCGTTCGCTTACCGCTGGTGCTCCTGCTAAATCTCTGCAAATAGGATTTAATAGTAGAGAGGTTAAAATTCGCCTGTGTTACCGGCTTTATTATTTAATGCACAGTTCAGATAATGGGAGATGTATTTAGATGTTAACTAGGTAAGCAAGGAGACAAAAAAAGAACAGCCGTCAAATCTCCAAAGAGTTCAACATTTTTCTCTTGTCGACAAGTCCGTCCGCCATCAGATTTAATCTCCTTGGCATCTCAATAGCCCCCAGTCTCCACCTAAGCAAACGCCCTTCCCTTTCCTGCTTATGCGCAGTCATCGCTCTGAACACGACTCAGCTCATTGGCGGGAAAGTCGATAGCACATCGGCCACTGAAGTCGCAGACTCCATTGAGCAGCTGTTGCGAAACGATGCCTTTGCATGCCTGGCCTTCATTTGGCGATGTTGCGTCAGCTGCAGCAGTGGCAGCACCTGCCTTGGCAGGCATGGCTGTCGAAGAGAGATTAGCTGGGCCCCGAAAAGAAAATGCAGAAAATGGGAGGGCCTACCGGAAACGGCTTGGGTTGCCATGAGGGCAGCGAAGAGGGTGATAATCTGGAATTGCATGTTGGTGATTGGTGTGAGAATAATTGATAAGTTGGTAGACGGGTGGTAGATTAGGATGCGAAAAGCTATGTTGTGCCTGACAACGATGGAATTAGATTGATTGATGGGAAGTAAGTGAAGATGTAAAGATGAGTATTTGAATGGGGTATAAGTTGCATTAGAAGTGAGAATTGACAGCTTTTATATCTCTTCTACATGGTCTGATGTTATACACTTTTTCGTCCCTTGTTTCGCTTTGGATGTCTGGAATTGAGACGAGTGCCCTGGGGAAGGATTTTTGAAACAACGTGGCATTTTTAGCATTGTGACAAACTGGCAATGCAAAAGCAAAAATGATCAGGCTGTTGTAACCTACTACCAAGAAAGTAGCGTAATGGGGATTCCGCGGACACCGAGTGACACAACTTGAAGCTTGACGAGATTTAACCACGGGGATTGATGGGTTTCTACTCTTATCTTTCAACCTTGAAAGTACACTTTTTGGGGTTCTCCTTGTTATCTAGAGGTTATCTTTTCCCCCTGATGGCAAAAAGTGTTACCAGCTTTTGGATCTTTAGCTTTGGTAGTTACCTACCTGTAGGTATCTAGGTATCTAGCATAAGGTATTTCCCTTTTGGGTTACGCGCTCGGCTGTGTGATCGTCGTTAAAGCACAGTTTGTGAACCTTCTTTGTTGTCACTGCAACCTGTCACCAACTGTCAATTGATCTGGGATTAAAGTAATGCACCAGACATAGGGCTGAAGATCTAGATTGGTGATGTCGCTGGGAAGCCAGGGAAAGAAGATCAGACGGGAATAAGATAAGGACAAGATGATATTAAGTTTTCCAGGCTGTGCGTTATGCTCGGTCCCGAAATCCCCGAATCCTAAAATTGACGATCCTTCATGGAGTTCCACTTTCAGGGCCCTTGTTATCTGTAAGTACCTAGGTATATAAACTCGATTCATGTTTACATCGCCAACCAAGTTACACAAGTGTTCTCGAATCCCCTAAGCGAGCTACTCCCTGGACTCATTTCCCATCACATCATCATTTTCTAAGCTTCATTCCGGAGTCGGGAGGCCTGCCGTCTGGGAAGAGGTTTGTGTAATCGGCACGATATCCGCATGCAGATTGGCTTCTGCCATGCCCGGTATATATATTATTGCACGACTCTTTTGTCCCGAATGGCTGGTTCGGTAGCGTTTGTTATCGTTCGCATGTGAAAACACATGATGGTGAAGGGTCCTGATAGCACGACCGCTAAGTCAAATGCCATCGTTTGTGCTGCATCGCGGAAACGATAGTGAAGGGGCCGAACGAATCGAGCTTGGGGGGCGTCTGCAGGAATGGAGACGAATGGCGGAAGGCTTATGATAGTATATACTTAGTGATAGACATGTGCTAAGTGGCGGAGTTGACGTGTCCGCTCCGAAGAAAGCCAGGAGATCGTAGAGTTGGCCTGCAGGGAAAGAATCAAGCTTATTGGCGAGCGCAACGTCGCGTTTCGCGAGTTATGCAGTGACTCGCACCACAAATGCACATTTATGGATTTATGCAGCTGGGAACGGCAGGGAGGCAGGACCCTTACTGTTCTGTTGTAGTAGCATGACGGCATTGAGCGCCTGAAACTTTTGACACGAGCAGAGCACGCCGAGGCATCACCTTCGAATGCCTATCAACTGCCCTCATTGCTGTAAAGATGGGGCCCATACAGGCACATGTGCTGTGCCTGGCACCAGGGCCTAGAGTACAATCAGACCAAATTGTTGATTTTTTTCTGTCTACATCCGCACGACCCCTACCTGTCGAAATTCTGTTGAGGGAACCTACACTGCTCAGATGCTCCCGTCGTTGCCCTTTATCAAGTCGCTTCCGCCGCCGCATATATAAATCGTACAGCTGGTCTTGCGACACGACATCGACCACTGCACATACCTGAACCCTGCCCGCAGCTATGATTGGAACCTCCAGGGCCGAGTATATCTTCATTCAGATCTGCATCATTGGTCTGCATTACCTGGCGCCTCTAAGCATCTTATACTGCGTGCTCGTCTTCGGCTTGTACGGCTTGAAGGCTGCGACTACACGACTCCCGCTCGCCATTGAGATCGTGCTCCTCGCAGAAGCATTCTTCTATCTCTGCGCATTCTTACCCTACCGTGCATATCTGCAGCGCGAAGCCGAACATCCTCCCCCGCCGTCGCGCGAAGAACGGAGAAAGCTGTTCCAGCTATGCAACGACAATATTGCCGACCCCGAAGCATATCTGCGCAAATGGTTCTTGGGAGCACATCTGGAGGATATCCACAAGGAAAATCTGCAGGAGTTTCTTCTCTGGGCTTTCTTCAATAGAGGTGGACCGCCAGGAGACGATGAGGAGGAGTTGAACACATATGTTGCGGCTACAGAAAAGTTGCTTGGCAGGCATCTGGAGGAGGGTCGTGGCAAGGCGAAATGTTTGCGCTTGACTTTGGATAGAGTCGATATGTTGCATCGCAGCTTGACGTGGTATTTTGTATGTTTTGTCCGCTTTACTGAAGAATATCCGCTGATCAGATTAGTGCGTGGGGTTCGTGGATATGCTCACCTACCTCAGACTCTTGTCTCATGGATTCCACCTACACCGAACAAGTCTCTCGCGATTCTTCACCCTCTTCCCTTTCAGACCCTTGTCGCTCTTCACGAAGTACCGTTCTCCTGCAAAACATACAACATACTGGCATCGACCGCATACCTCCAAGACAAAATTACCTGTGGTGTTTATTCATGGAATTGGTATTGGTCTCTACCCATATACCAAATTCGTGAATGAATTGAACTCGACTGCTGGATTGGAAACCTCGGATCCCGATGATCAAGTCGGAATAATCCTGATTGAGATCATGCCTGTATCGTTCAGAATCACACATGCTGCTCTAGAACGCGAGCAGATGGTTCGAGAGATTGATCAGATCCTACAGGAACATTTGAAGCCGGAGCAGAAATTTGTCCTAGTGTCTCATTCGTACGGAACTGTGATCACAACTCATCTTCTCAAAGATCCAGTAGTCTCGAAGAAAATTGGTCCTATTGTACTTATCGATCCCGTATCCGTATTGTTACATCTTCCAAACGTAGCATACAACTTCACAAGAAGACAGCCTGTCGAAGCCAATGAGCACCAACTGTATTATTTCGCAAGCATGGACATGGGTGTTTCACATACTCTCGCACGACATTTCTTCTGGAACGAAAACGTACTTTGGAAGAAAGATCTCGTGGGACGAAAAGTCACCGTCAGTCTCGGCGGCCGCGATCTGATTGTAGACACCAACACGGTCGGAAAATACCTGAGTGCGAAATCAGCCGAGTGGGAAGAGTCACTTGTCAGTGATAGTGAAATCCTCGTTGATGTTGGCGATGATTCCGAAGAGCAAGTTGAGACGAGCGGAAGTAGTCAAGTGACTCTCGTAGACGGGGAGGACTGGAAGGATCGAGAGTGGAAAGGTCAAGGCATCGACGTCCTCTGGTTCCGAGACCTAGATCATGCGCAGGTTTTTGATAAACCGATTACCCGAAGAAGGGTTATAGAAGTCATTAAAGAATATTGTAATGATGGGAATGGGAGTTCATGAGGTTCTGTGGACTAGGGTTTAAATCTTTCGTATCGGGAGGGGTGTTTGTTTGTTTTTGTAAATGGATACCCGTTCTAGTATTGGTTAGTATCATACGTCTGTCTGTCTACCTTAGATGAGAAACGAGAAATGATAAGAATCTTCTATTCAACTTCGAAATTCTTCTTGTTGTGTTGATATTCTTCTGATGAACTTGGTTATTTGGTACATGATTCCTTCAAGCTTTCGAGCTTGCTTCTACTAACTGACACCAACCACCGACTCAGTCTAAGCTATCCAAACTTCTTCAATCCGCGGTCCACTTAGACCCCAACGATCCCATCCGCACAAAAGTAAAGCAGCATTTTAGAACTTGACCTAACGGTACAGAGGGGGCCTAATATAGGTGGATGCCTAGCTATGAGTAAAAAGAGGAACATGAGATCACATTCAGTCCAGATCAAACAGTGAAATCAGTTGAAATCCAAACACCGTTACATACCTACACATCCCAGATACCTTTTTCTTCCTCTCGTACATACTCACTCATCTATACGATCTCACATCAGTCCCAGAAACAGAAGAGAGGGAGAAAACACAATGGTCGCTATTACTTTCCCTTCATCTTTACAATTGCCATTGCCACCCATGGCACCGAGAGAGATGCACCCAGGTATCCTGCTACACAATCTCACCTCGCTCCTCCTTGCGAATGGCTCAAGGACACAAATCACATCGCAGTATGGCGAGCTGGCAACATCATTACCCACCGCAAACACAAGCTCAAGCTTGTCGACACAACCGTATGCAAACCACGTCCCACCCAAACTCGTACGCATCCCTCTCTCTTCCTTTCTTTTTGTTTATTTCTTTCTCGTTTCATCTCTGTTGCCTCAAACTAACCAGATGATGTGCACCAAAAAAAGAAAACAACCGTGATCCTCTCGATCGTGTTTGGCGTCTTTGCCTTGTTCGGCCTCGTCGCTTTCGTCTCGAGTCTTGTGTGGTTGTATATCGAGGAGGCCGAGAAGGATGAAGAAGCCAAGTTTGCGAGGAAGCGTATGGATGTGCCGAAGATTGTGGTTAGCAGTGACGACGGAGAACGGGAGTTTATAGGGGAGGACGAAGAAGATGGCATTGAGTTGAGGAAGCGAGATCACAACAGGAAGAGACGGGTAAGGGTTTGGTTGGGGATTGTAGGGAGGAAAAAGACGAGGAAATATGGAAGAGGCGGAGATGATATTATGGTTTGAGTGTCTCCCCCGTCTTTTCTCTCTCTTTCCTTCCTATTTCCTTCTTATTTATTCATTGCCTCGTGGAGTCAGAGCTATCTATTATTTAAGAAGAAAAAGAAAATATTATCCTGTATTTCATTTCATTTCGTACCACGTCATAACGTCTCAATGAACTCCTTAACCTCATGCGTCAACCTCCTCACGGCTTCCTGATCGTGCCAGAAATGCCCGCCCCCTCGAACCTCCACATACCTAAACCGCGAGTCGGCAACCCTGCTCAATCGATCCGCCCACGCTCGCAGTCGACGAACCGCGATCAGCGCGTCATCATGGCAGAACAGGGTCAGAGTCGGGTGCGTGATAAACCTCACTTCCTCTTCCGTGACCAGATCTTTCTCGCGGCTTTTTGCCCATAGAGATTTCGCCATGAACAAGGTCGCTAAGTTCCCTACGATCCCATGAGGTGGTGAAATGAGAATATAAGCCACGTCCAGATGTTCTGCTATCCCTGAGATCTCCTCGAGTTTTTCGGGCTCTTCTGCTTTCTCAGCTATGTGGTGCGTCTTGAACGTATCGAGTGACGATGCCGATCCGGCTGCTTCGCCTCGACTGGATGATGCGATGGAGCTGATGCTATTCTCTCTCTTCATGGAGAACCGGCTAGCTCGAGCCATGGATCGTACTCGGTCCATGCTCTTCCTTACACGTTCTGGCGTCTCAATTGTGAAGGAACTTGAACGAGGTGCTTCATGGCTTGATCTTCGTAGGTCCTCTTCCCCGCCCATGCGCACCCCTCCCGTAGCCTTGGGTATCCCACTGGGACTCCCCACATTATATTCAATCTTGATCCTGCTCCGGCCTCGCGGATTCGGTGATTTTGGCTCGGAGAGAAGCGCATCGAAGCGCGTGTGCAGGAGTTCGTTCTGCTGAGTTGCTAGGTTCCGCGCTCGCAGCCGGATTTCGGCATGTGCGGTGCCAATCTGGGGAGAGGAGAAGACCGGGAGGACGATCGCGTTGGATAGTGGTGGGATACATGATGTTATAATACCTCCGTAGGAATAACCTGCCAGAAGGATAAGAGACTTCGTGTCTGCCACATGGCTTGGGATCACAGTCGAGGTCAAGCTCGTTTTAAGGGGTCGAGGAAGTCTTGTCTTTGTTGGACTAGAGGGAGGACTCAGTTCTTCCGAGCTATCGTGTGTGAAATCTAAATGATCTAGGGGAAGTGTGTGAAGTGCTGGGACTGATAGATGGTGTAGATAGTAGGATAAGAAACCTATCATCGAGATATAATCGCCTTGCTCGGGTTTCGATGACCATGAGGTTCGACCTTTCGACGAACCAGCACCTCTATAGAAAACATCAGCAAAGTAATTCCTGTGATCATAGACACGCCGTACCTGAAATTAAATGTGCCGACAATATACCCCTCCTTTAAAATAGTCGCCGCCACCACGTTCACCACTGAATCATCATAAGATCCCCCGAGCGGCGCATACGGATGAGCTACCAGAGCAGCCTTCTTCTCCCATGGTGCCGAGACCTGCGAGACAGTATTCGGGTTGAGTCGCACGGGGTGGTATATCCTGCAATCGAGCACCGTGTTGTCGTGGATAGAGGGGATTGTGAAGGTCAGGGTGGGGGGAGGAAGCATGGCTGATTGTCCCTCTTCGTGGCGACTCTCATCTCTTGAAAGGGACACGCTTTCTTGTGCGCATTGTGAGGGTAGCTTGAGCGGTGATCGTAGGGGGAAACTGGATGCGCCGGATGATTGTGGTTCACGCGGTCGTTGTCACAAGCCGCCGGACGCCTACTTCTGTATGACGCGTAGGATTTTCGGCAGTGGATTTAAGCTTGCTTTTGCTAGTCAGGGCGGGCCCCCTGGATGAAGATCTCCAAATACGATTTCCTCACGATTCATGACGCTTTCTGGGAATTCTTATTGGGTAGTTGTAATTCGACTTCGAAACATACATGGTTCGCAGTCAAGAAATTGATGTTCAAATCGTTCTGGTCAATGAGATCCCTTGCAGTACCGACCGGTACATGCCTGCATCACAGAACAAGCGAGCTAGCATGCAATATCAATACAAATGGCCCCCCTCATTCTTCAGCATACATAATTAAAGATTGCCAAGCACGCTGGCAGTATACTACAAACACACGACGAGAAAATCAAGTACACAATCCCTAATTCAAACAGCCCACGCATAATGTTAGCAAGTCTCGAAACTAACTTCTCCGGTACTGAAGTTCCACCTTCATCATCGGCAGCTTTAATTTAGTGATATGGTGCATTTCCAGGTCCTCCATTCATACACGCACTTGGTTTTTTTGTTGTTTTGATTTGCCTATTGCGATCGGTGATACATATATGTCAAAGCAAAATTAAAGTGAGTTGAAGGCAATGGTCACGATCAAAATATGTAGGAACTGCATCTTCCTGTAAACCCATGTACAAAATATATTGGATCGAAGATATATACAAATGTCACTTCTTTGCATTGTATTCATTGATCATTTGGTGGTTTGGTCGTGATCCTTGGCGAGTCGTGGGATAGGTGCGGGTCATTTTATACCAAATTCAAATCTGGGGAGATGGTCGGCATCGAGATGTGAAAAAAGTGGCTTCGGGGAGTTGTGTAGTCCTGCAAAATGAATAATAGGGTTTCTTATCTACTGATAATTTCAACTTATCATTGAGTTCATCTTCGGTTGGTTTCAATGTTCCAAATTTCTCGCTTTTACTTACTATGTTGGCCTTGGGACTCAAAAAACACTAGCGAATTGAACAGAGTTCCATTCATACTCTAGAAGACTACGACGACTTGAAGGATTCCCGAAAAAGTATTCAGTCACTTTTCAAATCAAAGTACGGACAGAAGTTTAAAGATTTAGTCCTCCCTAGCGCCGGCACAAAAGAAGTTAAGCGAGCCCTCCGCTGCCATTACTGCGGACAGCAGAATGTTAGACCCTTGGATTTTGAATCTTTAGTAAATTGAAAATGAAAGTATTTGATGAATTAAACAACGACTCTGAAAAAGGAATTGAATGGGTCCTAATTTGGCATATTACAAGAGAAACATTACGTTAAAAGTGAAGGTATACGTCGAGTCCAAACGCGTCGATATCCCAACTCCAAAGAGAAGGACAACGCCTTGCGCCCTGCATTCCACCCCGCAAACTCCCACAAAATTCCAACCCAACTGTTCCCATTCGGAACACCAAACAGAAATAAACCTCCATGGTTTGCAGGTCAACAAAATTAGTTGTAAGCAAGACCAAACCCGATGCCTTTCAAAAGACCACTCCGTTCATGGACCCTTGCCTCCTCATCCTCCTTCATATCCTTCCACCATGGGATGAGAACTGGTTTTCTCGAAGTAACTGCGATAATGGCAGTGATGACGGTAAAAAGAACAAGGCCGATGATTACGACAGCCGAGAAAGAACCCATCACCGCGAGGGCAATAACCGCCTATATGATGCGTCAATCAGATTTGAGAAAGAAGTCTCGAGAATTGTTTGTGACTTACGGCCTTTTGTCGTATGACTCCACCGCCAGTGTCATCGCCTGGGAGCGTAGCATTCAACAAGCGAGGCAAGTTCTCCATTGTAGTTGTGGGGATGTTTAATTTCTCTGTACTGCATGTAAGTTGTGGAAGGAACTAAGGAATGATTTATATTTCTTATCAGAGATAGATGAATATGGTTCTGATCTGGACCGACTTTCCCGTATTCTAACTCTGGTTCTCTAGTATGAGCCGGCGGTTAATGGTTTGACTGTCCGCGGCTAGTACCCGCTGGTCGTCTTCGTGGGACGTCCTAGTGTCCAAGTGTTAGACACATCGCTTAAGACGAACTAATTCAAAATCGTCAAGATTCTCTTCCTACATATAAATGACAAATTTCCTTGACCCACATATCTATCGTATAGTGTTTTTTTTTCTTCCATCACGTATGTCTTGCTAGAAATCCTGATTATGACTTCTTAGAGCTCGTCGGGGTCGAAATAATACGTGTGAAAACAGGTTCGGCAACGGTCTGATCTTTTAAAATCGTCCCCTAAAAACCAAAAACAAGTAGTAAACCCAGTACAGCCGGTCATGCTACCACACCACTGCAGAAAAACAAATGAAATAAAGTCATGATGATTACATCAACATACGTCAAGCTCTACTAGAACGCAAGATGGATTTAAATAAATTGGTTCTTCCCGCCATTTTGATGAAGACTCTTGAAATTTTCATCTTTTTGGTAGTTATAGAAGCTGGTTTAGATGATAGAGCTGAGGAGAAATCAGAAGAACTCAAGTGGAGAAGGTCAAATTAGGAATACTGGTTATTTGAGGAAACTTGGTTTTCACAATCGGCTCGGTTGAGGTAATAATTAAAAATAGAAAATATATGTCTAAACCCCAAGAGCAACACAGGAGACGTAGCCGTATACTCTCAAGCCTCCTAAGGTATTTAAATCAAGTTTACTCGAAGCCTTTCATCAAATTTAGAAATAAGAAGTACAAATGAGAGTGAGAATAACTAGGTAGGTTTTCAGCTCTGAAACCTCCCTACTTTCTAATTACCACCACCGAAGAGAGAAGCCAATCCACCAGCAGCACCTCCGGCACCTCCAGCTCCAGCTCCGGCTCCGGCTCCAGCAGCTGCAGCTCCACCTCCGGCACCCTTGTGGTGACGACGTTCCTTGTTAGCTCCACCACCACCGAACAAAGAAGCCAATCCACCAGCAGCACCACCGGCACCTCCAGCTCCGGCTCCGGCTCCAGCAGCTGCAGCTCCACCTCCAGCACCCTTGTGGTGACGTGCTGTTATTGCGAGGTTGTCTGCTTCGACCTATGTGGTTCAATGATTAACTTCTGAAATATAGCAGTTTGTGTACTTAAACATACAGGTGCGGCATTAACCACAGGTGCAATAACCATCAAGGCCATGACCAACGATTGAGTGAGGCTTGTCAACTGCATATTGAAAGATTGCAAAGTTGTCTTGGGGAAGAGGTAGAAGTTTGCGAGTCGTTTAGTCGATGAAGTAAAGTATATAGTTGGTAAAGCGTGAGTTACAAGGAATGAATGCGAGCTGCCGGCAGCGAGACAGATACGATTTTTGATGAGTGGAAAGTGGTAATGAAAAAATATTGCAGCTGGCCACGAGACATAGCCATTATATCAGACGTCCTACTTAGAGTCACGACTAGAGCTCGCAATCAATCCTGGAGAGTTCGCTACACATCGGATCCATAATAGAAAGCTGTACAGGATCAGCGAAACAAGCTGCGCCTGATCGATGATGAGACTCTAACTGTACCTACCTGGAGGTCGGGGCACCCGAGTTCCACGTTTTGGATCATAGATCTAGTGATCACCGCCAATCAAGAACTGGACGATGCGTACTCCGAACCAGGGGACGATCATTTCTCCAGAGCCCCGACCCCGCTTGCGAAAACTTATGTGACGATCCTATGTGAATCCTTGTCGATCTTGATTCTCTTGGAACCGAATACGATCTGTATACGCAGACCAAGGCCATGTGAGTCCTGTGTACAACCAGTCTTGTTCTGATTGTTTGAAATCATAAAACAAAACATCATTGGAAACAGCATGCGCAGCAGGGCCGTGGAGAATTGACGCATCCCGCATGCGTCCAAAGGCTCAGCCGCTAAATTTGCATCAGCCGTCTGTGTCCGTTTGAGCTTGGCCCGAGTTATGCATAATTTCTTGCTCCATCCCGAGAGCCTTACCATTTCTAGTGGCCATTGAATTACTGGACGATAGAACTCTATTATGCTTTTTGCCTTGGCGATGTTTCTTCTCAAGTCTTAGGCATGTCTAAACGAATAGCCGTGCATTCGGCATATCAGTTTCCAAGCGTGACATCGCTATTTTTCTTCGGGCCAAACAATGTCCCTTCCCCAGCGGCCTTCGATAGAATTACTCTCCGGAGGTCGAACAATTAGCATACCCGCTCTTCGTTTCAATTTGCGGGCAAAATCTAAGCTTGCCTGGATTGGTCTTTCACAACAAAATCACATTCTCTAGGTTTCTCGATCTTATCACCCTTTTTTTCCTTAGTGTCGAATGCCAACGATAGTCAATCATGAAAGGCATCAAACATGCATACGATAAGCTCGCCTCCGATGAAGCTTCCACAATTCTCGAGGGAAAAGAAGAAGTCTTTCAATTACAGGAACAAAATCTACGAGATTTGCAGAAGCATCCCCTCAAACGGCTACTAGCTTTTAACATCGTCCTATTTTGCGTTTCTATATTCTTATTCTTATCAACCTACATCCGAAGCACACCAAGCACAGCCAAGTTCGTCGAAAAGTTCTCATCGTATTCACCCGCTCGAGAAGCTGTGAAATATCTGTCTGGAACATTCAATGCCACTCAAGGCATGGCATCTGGTTATATTGGGACAAGCAACGAAACTGAAGAGATGTGGAATTGGGTTACAGTGGATATAGGCGACCAAATGATCACGCCAGAGGAGCTGAAGCTGGTCAACAAACCAGAGACATCGGTTAAGACGAAGGACCCCAAGACAGGAAAAGAAGGATATCGAATTGGAATTGAAGTTTTTCATCAACTTCACTGTTTAAATTTGATTAGAAAGAGCACTTTCCCTGAAAAATACAAGGGGAAAGGTGACTTCGAAGGAAAGGATGAAGACAAGATACGCACACATCTAGGTATGGAGTCGCTTGCTTGACTGGAATTATTGCTTACCTATCCAAAAGATCATTGTCTAGAAATGCTACGCATGAACATCATGTGTCAAGTTGATATTGGTGTGATTACTTTTCACGAGCTTCCCGATAAGCCAGGTGATCCATGGCCAGATTTCAGCACTTTGCACGTTTGTCGGGATTTCGACGCCGTGAGGAAATGGGCTATCGAGAATACTGTTGCCAATGATGACATTTTCTAAAGAGAATGAAGACAATAGGAAATCTTTTAAGGAAAGAGGAAATATTAATGAGGATGATTCCCAGATGTAGTTCCAATTACGTCCATCGCGTAGAAAAATGGGTTTTATATGATCAATTTCGGCGAGTCGCTTGTAGTTCGTTTCTACTATAGCAGATATTAAAGGGGTAAATTATGGTTAGGAAATACCAAATACATGTTTCTGTTGAGACAAATGGTAGCAAAGTAAAGCCAAAATCATAATTTTTCCATGGAGAAAGAAGATAGCCAATTGCTAGCCTGACACCAACTTAAGATAAACTTAATAGTTGATAAACAGGTCAAATGCTATTCCTCATAGAGGATCAAAGTCAACCATTCACTGACTTTGATATAGTAATGGAATATCAACATATGAATTCACGCCTCAGGCAATGTTTGGGTAGATATCAGAGATTTATAATTGGTATCACTAGCTACACCTTTGTTCGACGTGGAAAATCCATAGTGCTTTGGACTCTACGCAAGCTCTTGCTAAATTGAGATAATCATTTTCAACTTTCCCACCGGTTCCGGTTTCAACCGGCCACCACCATTTTATAATGATGCGGTACTTGAAATTCCATTCATCGCTGACCCTTCTCTTTTCCAACGTGGAATTATCCTTCTCCTTGTTTGCTCTGCATGCAGCATTTATGTGATGTTGATTTAATTTTGTACCAAATGCTTCAACAAAAACTGCACAGGCACCAAGAAATTGCTGATCATGGGCTGCAGGTGAAATATTCAATGACAGACCTATGCTAGTGATTTGGGTCTCTGAGCCAGTTTAATCATCATAGCTTTGGACTATCTTCAATAAATCTGTTGATCATCATAAGCTCTAACTTCTTCAAGGTAATCTATGACCTCGCCATAATTTTTGCAAACTGTTGGGAAACCGAGTAAGTTATCTTCTTTTGAAAGGATGCTCTGAGTTAGACTCACCATGTTTAGAATCCCAGCCATCAGATCCTCCGTTATGATCCGGAAACGTTGTTTCTAGTCCTTCGAGAGCCATATCTGCTGAGCACATAATAGCCTGACGCAAGTAATCAAAACAGTGGATCATGTGCCAATGGTGATCTTCGGGTAAGCTTGTATTCGAAGTAATACCAGAATACGTTTCTACAATTGCAAAAAGACAATGTAGCTGATGGGTCATTGAAGTCGTGAAGACTGTCTTGTTTGGCCATATGATAGGATGAGGTAAATCATGGTATTTGCTCGTGTCGTTCACCCACTGAAAGCCGATTCCATCTAGGTAATTGTTAGCAGTCTATCATCTGAGCAGTTTATTTTATGAATCTTACGGGGCATTAGCTCATTCCAGGCAACCAACACCTCCTTTCGGAAAAACTCAGTCGTATTATAAGGTGCAAAGGTTTGGTTGACATGAAATGTCTTAACTTCAGTTGAGACTGCACCAACATTAGTCCACTGCTATTATGATAAATTATCTCTGGAGGGTTCTCACAATGGGGCCCAAACCCAGTAAAGTCTCCTCCCACTTCTTTCTCACTCGTTTTGGGGACGGCTTGCTGCGATTGACCTCGCAGTAACAATCCGACGATAACAAGAAGTAATAAAGTGTCTAGAAACCATCTTCCCTCCTTGAGTATAGATAGGCATCTTGTCCTCTTAGACTTTCTTCTATACCTCTGGTCGAAATCTTCTTCGTGGAGTTGCTTTTCGTCTTCTATCAACGAATCTTCGACTTCGGTAGTGGATGAATCGTCGAGATCATCTGGATGAACGGTTTCGTATCTGGGCAGGCTTGCCATGCTGATGTGCTGGAAATAAAGAATTGAGACCTATGTCGTTAAAATAGTTGCAAATTGATGATAGAATGCTAGAAAAGATAGAAGCGATCGCAAATAATGTATTCATGAAACTATTCTCCTTCGTCGCCTCGCTTCGGCCCTCGTCCAATAAGACAATAAATCAAGGTATTGAGTGCAACTTTTGCCTGATGTCGGCTCGCGGTCGTTCCTGTACTGTAGTTTGTTTCACTAGATTGTGGCGTGGCGTCTCATCTGCATACGCACGGATTTTGTGATGCTCAAGCCCTGACCTTGTTCACCACACTCAAACTTTGCTGAGAAACATTCAAACGATTATGGTGGCACAGTCTCGTCTTATTAATGCTTTTGACTAACGGGGCCATGCAGAGCGCTTTATTCTTGCGGTTCTTCTCCATCCTCCACCCCCGATGTTTCTTCTTTCGTGGTTGTTGATACTGCAAAATTTCCTTCCTTTTACATATGCGTACCAACCACTTTCAGATGGCTTCTTACGCAATATCTCTTCTGGAGGCTTGGATTTCGACCCTGGTTATGGGAAGCTTCTTTCACCCATCTTGAACCCACGGGTTCCAGGCACTGCTGGGCATTCATCCGTCCAACGCCATTTCGTAAATTTCTTCACTACTGAATTGCCACGATGGACGACTGAGTGGTACAATTCTAGTTCGAGTTCGCCTACAACAGCTCATATTCCCATCGAGAACCTTGTGTTCAAGAGAGAGCCCCCTTGGACTAAACAAGGGCAGGCCAATTGGTTGACTTTAGCAGCGCACTATGACACCAAGCGCTTACCCGAGGGGTTCATCAGAGCGATGGATAGTGCTGTGCCTTGTGCCATATTGATGCATGTTGCAAGAAGCATAGATAAGTATTTGACGCAAATGCATGAAGAAATGGAAGCACTTGGGGAGGGGGGTACAGTAGAAATGGATATGGGGATACAGATAATGTTTCTTGATGGGAAAGAGTCATTCGAAGAGGGAGAACCATCATTGTTTGGATCAAGGTATGTCGAGTAAGCATACAAAAAATAAATACCTGTTCTGACTTTCTATATAGAGCCTTAAGCGAGACTTTAGAGGCCATGTCTAATCCAGCAGGCTCAAAGTATCCCAATGCTTTGAACCAGATCAATATTTTCGTTTTGCTCGACGTCTTAGGATCCAAAAATCCTACAATTCCGTCATATCTTCCAATAACGCACTGGGTATACAAGTATATTGCAGATCTCGAGGAACGAATGCGAAAGCTTGATCTTTTGGAGACACAACCGCCGGTTCCCATTTTTCCCTGGATAAACGAGACAACCTCTGAGATGGAACCAATAGATGATCACATCCCTTTCATGGACCGTGGTATACCTTATCTTCACCTTCAACCTTCGCCACTGCCTTTAAATCGACATACAATGAGCGATAACGGCCAAAACCTTGACTTACCTACTGTCAAAGACTTGGCTAAGATCGTAACAGGTTTCGCACTTGAATGGCTAGACATGATGGAAGTATGGATGGATTAAAATGAACCTATTTTATACAATAATACGTCTCAACATCTCAACCCATTTTGAACTGCACGGTGACTGTGAAGGAGAACCGTATTGACGAGGAGTGTGATATAACGATCAAGGAAGATGAAAAGTCTATAATCGAAGATAAACAAATTCCCCAATAACAATTTACTAAGGGCCACATCTTCCTATCACCTGACTCCACCTGACCATCTGTTCCATAACACCTGATCTGTTGTTATCAGCGGAGTTATCACGGGGTTCTTATCTCTGCAACCCCTCATATACAGTGAGTACACCACTTGAGATTAACAATAAGTGAAGCTTCAGCTTGACCAGCCCAATATCAGGCATCATTAACGTGACAAGACTTTTGTTATTCTCACTTGTTTCTTTACAGGCCAACGCTACGCCCTTCTCCTCGCCACGGTGCGGTTTCAGCAGCCTCCCAGTTTCTCAAGTCGACTTTCTGAATTGCTTTTTTTCATGTTATTCTTTTCGCAGTGGAGATGTCTAATATAAGCTCTCCTTCTCTGTTCATTGGCGACACGAATGCTTCTGATGATCGTACCAGTGCTTTACTGAAGCCAAATAATAAGCACAGGGCCAAGCGTGCTCAAGTGTTAATAGCACCAAAAGACCAGCCTAAAATTGCAGAGCCAATATCAAAACGAAAACAGCCAAAAAGCCGTAATGGTAAGTTCTTGTTCTATGTTATCTATCGGGATACGACCAGCTCGCTGCCAATGTGAAATTAACCCGACAAGCCGAATAAGTGCTAAAATAACTTCTAGGATGTCTCACTTGCAAAAGAAAAAGAAGGAAGTGCGATGAATCAAAACCAGCCTGCGAGCAGTGCACTCGCCGTAAACTTACATGTGGCGGATATGCCAAAGACCTTAGGTGGAAGCAAATCGCAAAGCCTAGGAACTTCTCCAGTCCAAGGGATAATACGGCCAGATCTAAATGTATGGGTTATAACCCTACTATAGAAATTTCAATGACGAAAACAACTCAGCCGACGGAGGATACTTCAGAGAATTGTCCTTCGCCTACAAGCCTATCGCGATCTGATGAAAGAGACGGGTTGGTTGGGGACAGCAATGATATATTCCACCACCCGAATCTCGCGTACTCTTCTCCACCCGGAGATTTCAGAGAATTTGTCGATAGTTTACCAGTCCCAACTTCATTCGACGTAATCGAGAATCAAATGCCGCAGTCAACTGCAGCAGAATCGGTGGCCACAAATATCAACGAAGACTACTTATTTGATAATATTTGTGACGGACATTTCGACCATTTGCGATCAGACCAAGCCCTTACTGTCAGCCAGGTATTGGATCTTGATGATCTCGATATGTTCCTGTTAGGTGGCGAGATAGACAATGCCTTTCGCAACCAGCAATCGCCTCGGCTAGGCAAGCTTTTAATTGATAATCATTTAGATCTGATACCTCAAGCCAGGTTCGAAAATGGTTATGATGAGCCTTGGACAACAATTAAGTCGCCTGTCATTTTAATTGAAGATGCTTTCAATGAGGTTTCTCAGCGATCGCCTGAGGTTAGGGATATGATTGAGTCAGCGGTGAACTTGCTTGAGATTCCTCCAGATGAACAAGATCTCTACCTGCTATCTCAGCAGTTATTACCTTCAAGTGGCAGTCAGGAGATTATTTGCCGTCTCTTTGAAAGTAAAACATGTAGAATTCTTTCTATAAAGGATGATTCGAGTATGAATCCTTGGCGAACACTTGTCTGGCCGCTAGCCAAAGATTGTCCTTCACTCTATCATGCTATTGCGGCCATGACTTGTCTGCACATGGGTAAAGTTCATAGTCAGCTTCATAATCAAGGCATTGAGCATTTTAGGAATAGCATTGAAGCGCTTACGGCGAGTACCGACAGCGGTAATATATCTCTTGACGCAGCCCTTGCGACCAGGCTCGCCCTAGGATTTGCTGAAACATGGGATCATCAGAAGTCATCAACGGGTATCAATCACATCAAAGAAGCCAAGATACTTCTTCAACAAGCTTTCTCAAAAGATCGGATTTCCATGCTTACAAACGGCGAGCTCAACCGTCTGACATTCCTGGCAAATACTTGGATATACATGGATGTTATTGCTCGCTTAACCTCATCCTGCAGTGGTTCCTCGATTGATTTTGAATTCATGACTTCATGTAGTCAGTTGGGTCCAGTGCCACCTGAATTACAGATAGATCCACTAATGGGCTGTGCAAGCACATTGTTCCCTATAATTGGCCGTGTAGCAGACATGGTAGTCCGCATTCGACGAAGTAATGCTAAGCGGAACTCACCTGCCATTATTTCGAAAGCCCTAGAACTCAAAATAGCATTAGAGCGTTGGATTCCCCCGGTGAACCTGGAGATATCTGGCTCCAGTTGCAATATCTTAGACTCGATACAAACAGCTGAGGCTTACCGATGGGCTGCACTGCTGCTAATACGCCAAGCTGTGCCAGAACTTCCAAACCTAGTGTCGTTGTGGGAGCTAGCACAAAAAGTAATGGTGTTCCTTGCGACTGTCTCCTTCATGTCTAGGGCCACTATTGTACAGATCTTCCCGCTAATGGCGGCAGGTTGTGAAGCTTTAGAGGAAGAAGATAGGGACTGGGTACGCAAACGCTGGAGCCTCATGTCGAGGCATATGGTCACAGGAATAGTTGATCGTTGCATACAAGTTACGGACGAAGTGTGGAGAAGGAGAGATGAGTACGAAGTGAGCCACGGAATTCCTCATATATCGGGTGCTAAAATTCACTCGTTTTCAACAGCATCTCCAAAAAGTGGCTTTGCCGTAGATGCGTCGATGAACCAGAATGAAACCGATGTAGCAGAAGTCAATTTGAATTCTCTCACCACTCAAAATGATTCTGAGGACAAATTCAGCGCCATGATACGAGCACGTTCAAATGGATCTATCTTTCCAATATCGATTGCACTCAGGAACGACGTGGATCTGATGACAAGTCGTGGATGTGCAGATTACAAGGTAACAGGCAATTTGCATTGGCTAGCGGTTATGGAAGATTGGAATTGGGAGGGTAAGTGTTTTGCCGAGAAATCATTTCCTTTCCATAACCTGTGCTAATAATCATGTCTCAGTTATGCTTGGTTAGAAACAGCTTGCATCCTGGTTGCTCTTCTCAATACCGACTCCAATTTCAGTCCTATCTACACATAAGTAGCCACAATCATTCTACACTTCACATTTTTGGTTACAACTTTAATTCTAGTATTGCAAATTATTTATTCCCCAGGTATTCTACTGCTTCAAGCCTGTTAAATGACCATTTCACTGAAGATACGTGAAAGTACACTTAGCAGAAACATGGCCTGATTTATAGATTTACGAATGGAGAATTCATTTTTGTCCTTGTGGCAAATCATGGTTTATCTATTTTCTCTAATATCAAACATAAAAGTCTCAAGCTATCACTCAACCAAAATCAGCTAAAGATAAAGCCAAATTAACGAATGCATCATACTTCAACTACCTATAGGTACTTATTGAGTCGAAATAAAAAGCGAAAAGACATTTCATGGACCCTCGTAGCTTTTCACGACAATCTCATTGTTAGAGGTTTGAAGCCACTCTTCCTGTTGCTTGAGGAACCTCTTGATGCGCTCAGCATCAATCGGCTTCTTGGCCTGGTGCTCATCTTCAAGAGCTTTGCGCATCCTCTGAAGACGCTCCTGCAAAACCTCGATTCTATACTGTGTCCATTGAAAGTACAATTCATCTAGATCTGAAATAGGTCGGATGGATGTGAGAACAGAGCTGTCCGGTATGGTAGCGTCACGAGGCCGAAAAGAAGTTATCATGGTAATCCGTTCCATCCCACCAGTCGCGGCCAAGGCTTGATGAGAGATACAACGGCCCTGAAGAACTACAGCAGAACCCTCAATAATCTGTAAGTGTCCTATATCGCGTCAAGAAGGGGTAGGTTGAGCTTACCATCTGCGGCCCGCGTACCTTGAGGATCTCCCCAGAACCAGATTTCACTGCAGTCTCGCCGCCTGTCATGGCTGAAGCATCGCTCATCATAACCACACATACGAAAGGATAACTATCATAATGCCACTTTGTTACAGGAATCTCATCGGCCACTCTCCGCTCCGGTTCGTCTGGATTTGCGGCTGGATTCTGAACGGAAATGTTGATGTTGCCGATGTCGATATCAAAAACAGGAATAAGATCGACCTGGGCGATTTTCGATATAATGGATAGAACTTTAGGGTCTTTCCAGGCATCATTCATGAAAGGTGCGTACCTTTTGAGATGTTAGCCTTAGTGAAGATTGTTTACGCATACAAGCGTCGAAAAGTCGCAAAAGTTGGGGTTTCATAGAACATACTTGGGACAATGACCTCTCAACTGACATCCAGCAAACTCAGTGCTGTGTAGGCAATTATCCCACACTTCTTGTTTGAAAATCTCATCTCTCATATGACGGATCGCCTCTTCGTTAAAGAGTGGAAATGGCTGTGAGACCGCGACGGGCGATATGCCTAGATGTTCGGGCAGGGAAAGATCTTTCATTGATAAAACCTGCGGCTCATCGGTGAAACTCAAATGCTTCTCAGCATCAAAAGCCACTTGAGGTGAGGTCAACAAGCTTCTTGGTTGCTCTCTTATGATGGGTTTGCCCCAGATAGATGGGATCGGCGGTCTAACTGCTACTTCCGCCATCGGGAGGTTTCCTGCTGCCCTTTGGAGTTGAAGCTGATCAGATTACTGAAGTACAATGGGAGGCTGTGATGAAATGAAGACAGAATGACTGCTGGTATCAATGATGCAGCAGGAAAAGTAGAAGTTGCCATTTGCAACTTTTTATATCTTCAGTTCGACTATCTAAGCCTGTGAATATGCCGTGATAGGATTCTAAAGCAAAGCCCATGAGTGGCTGCACGATGTTCAAGATCCGTGATTGAACTCAGATAACCCCCCAAAGAGGAAGTTAAACCCCCCACCTTTACGACCGTCTGATTGGCTTACATCTGATACGAGGCCGGTCGGGTCCTTATGCGGATGATAAATACGATAATGATTCTCTGCTGCATCCAGCGAAATCATGCCAGAGTTGGCTATTTCTTGCGAGTTATACATGATATGTGATTCGACCGTAACTACAGTAGATGAATGGGGTGAAGTTGGGGTTGGTCCTAGAAACGAATATCCCTCTTGGCACTCTACCGAGCATGCCTTGAATAAATCCAATTATTGAAGGTCTGTTCTTCTCTAGTTAACCTTTCTGCAGAATAACAGAAATGTTACATTGCCTTCAGC
This sequence comes from Pseudofabraea citricarpa, assembly GCA_029641185.1. Lineage (NCBI taxonomy): Eukaryota > Fungi > Ascomycota > Leotiomycetes > Helotiales > Dermateaceae > Pseudofabraea > Pseudofabraea citricarpa. Next base: position 954,893 of record JAPWGK010000018.1, read on the forward strand.
ATTACCTCCTCGGATCACACTGATATGACAATCACCATTAACCGGCCACATCGGCTAATTTACCCCCTATGCAGGCTGCAGCCTCGACCGCGAAGATCTCTACCAATACAGCAGATAAAGGAATTCTCCAGCACAAATGATAAAGATGGCTGCATATCCTTGATCAAATCAACTGCCTTATTGAATATTGCAGTGATTGGGGATCACGTCAATGGTCATTCGGCCCATACGCATTTGACAGAGATGAGTATTTTTTATATTATCTCTATATATAAAGGCTCAACAGAGGTAATCTGATGAGTGGATTGTGCGGCATTGCCGAATTATGCGATTCTCAGTGATGAAGAGCTCGAAGATATCCATTCTTCAGAAGAAGTTCAATGTCTGTAAAGATTTCATTGAGGGAAGCGTGATTGTTCCATATAGTTTGTAATACACCTCATTCAAAGCTCTCTGGAGATGATATTCTATACAATGTTGAAACGGTAGCAAGCTTAATTCTCAAAAAGTAAGCTAATTTTCTTGCTTGATTGCCGAAACCAAAATGAGTCGGGAGAAAAGTGGCATTGCATTTATTCCAAGGAGATAACATCTGCAGAATACTCTCCCCCCCCCCTCCCATTACCACATCAGCTGTTGTTGGCTTAGCATGAAGTTTTCAGGTGGCGAATATGAACTATTAAACGCCTAAATTAACAGGTCTAAAATTGTAAAAATCAGAGCAGACTCCCCATTCATAGGTATGTTGGTCACATGGTGCTCAAGTAACCTAAACTAGTAAGATTTGCTAAATTGACATTGCTTCCAGAACAAAATTCGTGTGAACCATTGATTGTCACTCGTCAGACTTATCATCAGATCCAGCTCCTGTTCTTCAATTGCAAAATTGACTTACTTCATCTTGCAATTTCATAACAACTCTCAAAAGTCTCATGATAGAGGAAATCGTACGATTTCACATCTTGGCAGAGCTTCAAATGACAGAGCACACAAAAAAGGATATGACGACTAGCTGGTGGCGCCGGCTGGCAGCGGGCACTGCTTGGCTTAGCGACCGTTCCAAACCTAACACTGGTCACCTCGCTTAACCTTTCCGGTCCTATACCTCAGAACAAATCCATCTTATCTAATTTATAAATGATATCAGGGCCTATCACATGGCAGACTTGGTCTGAATATTTGAATGAGTTCTCACTTATATAAGCAAATAAAATGCAGTCAAGATAGAAGCTCTTTTGACCTTCATGCGCAAGTGAATGATAAGTATATGGCTTGATGAGGATACGAAATCAGAGAGTATAAATACAAAGCTTCCTGCCTGTTTTACGCCGTGTATGCTGGTGGTGGTCTAGTCGGATAATCAACTGGCACTACCGTCCCCGTTGTCTTTGCAGTTGCTGCAGGTCTATCCCGATTCGTGCCCACGGCACGCATAAGGCCCATTTCCAAGTCCTCCTGGTCCTGGTTTCTACGAATCATCCTATTGTTGGCTTCTATCCTCTGTTTTGTCGGACCTTCCTTACAACCGTGAATTATGCCACAGCAGAGCGCTACTAACACAAAGATGCAGGCTATAATGAGGAGGGTTCCCTAGGTATGCATGTCAGCGAAGTGGAGACTTAGAGGGAGTTGGACAATTTACCAAGATCTTGGCGATGATGCTCCTGGCACTGTTGGTGCTAGAATATCCGTATTCATTGTCTAACCTTTTGAGCAGGGCAGGTACGTATTTTGGCAAGGGCTTTACAGCCCCTTCCATCTTGTGAGCGACAATGTTGGCGGGACGAGTAAAGATGGAAGAAGTGATCTGGTTGAAGATGCGACGCATGTTGAGTATGCTGGAGGTGTGTTCGCCAAATGTCAGTGGGTCTGATGGCGAATAATTGTATTTTGATTTTAGATTCCTGGGGAGGATAACTTGTATTTAAGGACAGCTGGGAAATATACTAAAGAACAGCCGAAGATAACTTCTCACCAAGCTAAGTAAAGCATAAGTACAAGTACCAAAGTTTATTGTGTGTGGTTAGAATAGTCAGTGGGCTATATTAGCTCAAAAGTAACTTTGAAACAGCTGAACTATAAGACCTTGATGGTTATTTATCTTAAAGCCCTTGTTGACAGAATCATCACCAATCCATATTACATCATTTTGCAATTCCACAATGTCGGACGACAAGGGCTCAGTGGACACGTTTCCTCCACTGCCTCTCAAAGAAACGTTGTGCAACAGAATTAGACGTCTTTTCTGCATCTCTAAGACTAGCTTTCTCTCTCGAAAACTTCGAAAAGTCAACAATGCCATCAAACAAATGGAAGAGAAGACATTCCATAAGAAGCACCATTACCGTTGATAATGACACCACTTTTCGTATCGGAATTTGTACCACGAGTTTATAAACATCCGGCAGGCCGTCCGCAATACTATGGAGGCATTAGATGATGGCTAAGTGCTGGCCGGTTGAGAGCACTGGCTGGCACGACTCTTGATGCAGGGCTACTTGAGGAAAAGGAATTTGAAACGTTCAGCTTTTGATTAGCCTCCAATGGTACATTCAGCATACATTTGCTCAATTCGCAGTGCGTCAATACAAGTTTTCCAGTTGAACGGGATGTTTCAGGGGTAGTACGATATAAGGCTGTTGGCTCACTGGCGGCGACTTGATGATTAATAAAAGAATCAAGGGCAAATCGAAACACTTCAATTTTGTTTCATATCTCTGAAAGACCGACTTGATGCTAAACTCAACTCTTCTGTTGAAGATCATGCCGTAAAACTCCTAATCCCCCATGCAACTTTGCAGTATCCACTACTCGCCGGTTTTTCTTTAAATTCTAAGACAACAATGTGAAAGTAACCTCGCCATGTAACTACCATTGATCACCACTTCCACCCACGAATTACTACTATTCCTATTAATCCTCGTATCTTGGTCCATCATCTTGCCAGTTGGCTGCAGGAGTCTCCGGCATGCTGCCATAAGCCCCAGGAGTTGGTGCTGTATAATATCCTTGTTGAGCTCCTGGAGTCGGCGCATCCATGGCTGCTGGGGTGGGTGCATTCCAACCACCACTTCCACCCCAACCAGGAGCCTGGTTTTGTTGTGGGGCAGGAGTTGGCGCATTAAAAGGTGCAGGCGTAGGAGCATTGTATGGTTGGTTGTAATTTGCTGGTGTTGGTGCATTGTATGCACCTGGTGTCGGTGCACTGTACGGCGCAGGTGTAGGCGCAGAATATGCACCGGGAGTTGGGGCATTCATAGCTGCAGGAGTGGGAGCTGAATACTGATTTGCACCTGGGGTAGGAGCATCAAATGAATTCGAGCCCCATCCATTTGACTGGTCGTTTTGCTGATTACCTGGAGTTTTAGAGCCCCAAGAATCACCTCCGTTATAAGCTGGAGTTTTCGAACCAGAGCCCCATGCATCACCACCTCCATATCCAGGCGTCTTGGAGCCAGCGGAGAAACCATCATGTGCTGGAGTCTTTGCTGAGGCCGACCAAGCTGGGGTACGGTTACCACCTCCATATGATGTTCGACTACCGTCATATGGATTGGCAGTTCGCGATCCATCTTGCCAAGCTGGGGTACGTCCTCCATCACCAGATGCTTTCCACGCAGGTGTTCGTCCACCATTGGCTCCACCGGCTGGTGCTAGACACTGTTAGTTACAAGTATTCGAGAATGGGAAGGTGACTTACTTCTCCCCCAAGCCGGGGTACGCTCTGAACCGCCAGATGCCATTGGTGTACGTCCTCCTTCCCAACCGCCAGGTGTTGCACCCCCAAACCCTCCTCTTCCACCTCTTGGAGCTCCCCCACCCCTTCCACCACCAAATCCACCTCTTGAGTTGGGATCGATACTTTGACCGCTGATTTTGTCCTTGAAACCTAAAGCGTCTTTTGGCACGTTGACGGTCTTGCTCTTCGTGTGCAATTCTACACGAGCATTGGTATCTGTTGTTTCCTTTACGATACCGAGTAGGCCCTTGTATGGACCTTTGCGGATTGTTACAGTCTGCCCGATCGAGCGATCTCTGCCCATGAACTTTGGTGGAGCCATTTCGCCGCCACCTTGTGGATTTCTCTTCATCGCAGGATTCATGGAGTTCAAGTCGGGACCTGCAGCGCTTGCAGTTACACGACCCCCCTTAGCAGATACTGTAGCCACGCTTGTCGTTCGTGAAACAAAAACTCCAGCATTTTCGTTTTGAGATGAGCTGTGTAAGAAGAGATATGCGCGGTGGATGTGTATAATCTTCCCCGTTCTAGACTCGCCGCCATATTCCTTGACAACGTCGTCTATACGGATTTCAGAGCCAGTTCGATCCGTGGCTACTGCAAATTTGCGTTTCTCTAATTTGTTTGAGATCTGAGATGGCATGATCATTCGACTTTGTCCGTTTTGATCAAGTACCATCAAGGATTCACGGTCCACTTTTACGATACAAGCAACTGTTGATGGATCAAGTTGGACAAGATCCCAGAGCTCATATTGACCAAGCGAACCACCACCACCAGAATCACTCGCTTCTCGAAGATCCTTGCTGAAGACCGTAATCTCGGTGTTACCTTGATCACTCAGAAGAGTCACTCGATCTTCGACAATCTTCACCACCATGCCGACTTCATCTCGGAAACGACTTCCACCAATGACTTTGACGTGATCACCCTCTCTGAATCGTTTTCGGAGACCTTTTACTGGCACTTCGATCGTCTGGCCCTTCAGGGCACCTTCAGAGACGGCCATTGTAACAATGTCGCCTTGCACAGACACAGCCTTTCCGACCACACCTTTCTGCTCTCCTTCGTATACTTCAATAACATCTCCAGGTAGGTACGAAGCATTTGCTGTGCTGGCTTTCAGACTGGCTGCCAGTGCGTTGAGATCAAGGTTTTCAGTTCCATCCTCGGCACCAGATGCAAATCTTGTGACTTCTTCAAGAGTTGGGTTGACGTCTGCAGTTGAGAGAGTCTGAATTTTAACGTCCTTCTCACAATATCCGTTGACATACTCGTCGCCGAGATAGTTCCAGGTCTTTGTACTCGGGTTTCCTTGCAGGTACTTCGCATGTCGTTTTTTGGCCTCTACTTCGCTGAATAATCGCTGGGGAGGTCGGGGCCCGGCTGCCTGACGTTTTCTCTTGCCAAAATCCGATGGTGCGTTTGCATCCTCGTGTAAACCATAATCAAGACGAGGTACGTATCTGATTCGCAATTCAAGACCGGTATCAGTCACATCCACGACCTGTGCAAGATCTCCGGCATATTTGGCTGGTCGCTTGAGTCGTACATAGGCTCCGGGTTCCAATGAAGGGCTCTTGGTAACCCTTAGTAAATCAGGCATTTCCTTAATTTCCACCAACATCATCTTAGTCCTAGGGTATACGTTCATGAGGCCATCCATTGCGGTCATGATGTCCGCTTGGCGTTGAGCCTCCACATAAATAAATCCCTTCATTGTTGATTGTGTTCCTCCACGTTCGAACGCGCAAGTAATTGCAAGCTCATCCTTGGTTCCAAGCCTCTCCTCGATGCGTTTCATGATGGAGAACACTGCTTCTCTCTCTTTGCCTTCTTTACATCTCACAGCCCAAATGCTTGGATCATCGACACTGGGTAGCAGCAAGCGCTTTGGAACGACTGCCGAATCACCAAGACCTCTTCCGGATCTATTCTTGTTCGCATAACGCTGTCGGAGGATCTCTGCTTGCTTTTCCGCATCGAGACTTGCTTCCATCTCACGCCGTCTATCCAACTCTCGATGGCGTCTATCGTCCGTCTCACCACCTGCTGGGAGATCTGCGACATCATCAGGATGAGTATCCGCGATGAAGTTGTCTTTAATTTCATTCAGCTCGTCTTCGTCGTCATCATTTTCGTCCTCATCCTCGTCTACTTCGGCTTCAACATCGAGGAACTGATTGCGTCGTTCGCGACGGCGTTTTCGGCGATGGCCCTGTACCACTAGTTAGTGTAATCCAACCAATATTGGCATCCTGAAGCCTGGCAAATGGTGCAGCATACGGTGATTTCTTCGTCCTCCTCATCTTCCTCCTCCTCCTCATCTTCTTCGTCGTCGTCATTTTGGCCAGCAGTTATATCCTCTCCTTCACCCTCAGCATCTTCATCTTCCCCATCCGCTACACCTTCGTCCTCATCGTCCGAACCCCTCTTTCTTCCATTTGAAGCTGGCGCATCATCATCGTCGTCTTCATTGTTGCGTTTTGACGATTGATTGCGTCGCTGAGCTCCAGTATCGTCATCTGATCCTCCATCTTCATTATCCGAAAGATCTGCTGGTTGCGGGTTGAAGTCTTCCTCCTCCTCGCTGTCGTCGGAGCGCGTATCGATCAAATTGGACGTCGACATACTGGTATTGGTATGAAGAGTAGCAAGAGGCCTCGGAACCAAAGGGGGGGACTCGCGAGTATTTGTATTGTGAGGATGGCTTGCTCAGCCCAGGTTACGACACTTTCTTTGAAGCCAGAGCTTCGAGCAACAAAACGCGACTAGTGCAACAACAATATTCCGTAGAATGTGCACGTGATTATACCCTAGCCCGTTTCTGGCTACCTGGGCCTGGCCTGGTACCGATACCGAGCTTACCTAGGTCGCGACATGCAACCCCTCAACAGTGCTCTCATAAATCAAAGAAGGAGTCTTGTATTCATGCGATAATGATTTGGGTGATTCCGTGACAATGAAAGCTGTTTGCATCGATAAGTTTGTGCAGGTAGGATTCGAAATTCAGATGAAAACATAATGCTAACAGGAGTGACAGAATTACGGCGAGATTAAAGTTTCCGAGGTCGAGGACCCGAAGCCCAAAGACGATGAAGTTGTCGTGCGAATAGCTGCTGCTGGAGTAAATTATGTTGACCTGTTATATGTACGTTCGAGTACTAAAGTCAATTCACCTGCCTACCTCTCTGACCCTGCACTAAAAAATGCTTCTCCGGACAGCCAGCAAAATTAATTCTCTAACAGTATCATATCCTATTGGTTTCATCTTAGCTCTAAGTAGAGCTTGATATCTCTATCTATAATTGCATGATGGGAATTATGTAAAAATTATTACTGCTATAGCTTCAGTATCTTCCAAATTCCGTTAGCGAGCTGATACAAGATTCACGTCCATCCATCTAGAGTACTGTACCTAACATGACTTACAGGCACGAGGAAAACATCAGAACAATCGATCTCTTGTCACTCCTCCATTCATACTTGGCCTTGAATTTGCTGGCACCGTTATTTCTGCTCCACCGGGCTGTGACTTCATGCCAGGCGATCGCGTATTCGGAGGGAGTCTTGGCTCTTTTGCTACTCTCATTACTGTCAAACCATCGCTTCTTTACAGAATTCCGTCGCAGTGGAATTTTAGTGATGCGGCTGGATTTGGGGCGACTGCTCCCGTTAGCTATGGTGCTCTAATCACCAGAGGAGGACTAAGAGCTGGAGAGACAGTGTTGATCCATGCTGCGGCTGGCGGGTTGGGATTGATGGCAGTTCAGATTGCTAAAGCTGTGGGAGCCAGAGTTATCGCCACAGCCAGTTCAAGAGAAAAGCTCATGGTAGCGAGAAGGTTTGGAGCCGATGAATGTGTGAACTACAACGAAAACAAAGAGTGGTGGAAGGATGTCTTGAAGTTGACTAATGGTCATGGCGTCGAAGTTGTGTATGATTCTGTGGGTCTCGTGGACAAGAGTCTAAAGTGCTTGAAGCACAAAGGTAGAGTTCTGGTTATTGGTTTTGCAGGAAGCGAAGGCAACATTGAGAAAATTGCTATGAACCGAGTCCTGCTAAAACAAGCCCAAATTATTGGTTATGTAAGTCATCTATCCAATATAAGTACGGTCAGTATCTTAACGACTCGGGTAGCGCTTTGGGGAAACCGGTCGTCGTTATCCAGAAGAGAACGTTGCCGTTTGGGATGGGTTGAAGCTGATGTGGGAAGAGCAACTAATTAAACCCACGGTATTTGATCAGCAATATCATGGGCTACAGAGTGTTGTATCAGCTCTCACCGAGCTTGCAGAACGAAGGGTTTGGGGGAAGGCAGTCATCATCATCGAGGGAGAAAAGGCTCATTTGTAAGGGTGAAAAGCTATGTCCATGATAAATTCAACTTACCGAAAGGAGTGACAACATATGTGTTAGTATACGTGTGCACACTTGAACAGCTCATTTGGGTACGATCCAGGTATCCTCGACCTTTATTATACACGAGCTCCGCCAGCATCTCCATCCCAAATACCGGATATCTGATGCCATATCATTGAAACACACCGAAACGCCAGGCTGGACTATGCGAAGATACGTTCCTATCCCGTCTAAAATCTTATCATTGATACCATCCTTAAAGCTTAACCCCCCAAATTCCCCGTCCCCCACTAACACCAAGCCAATCACCACCATCACTGTTCAGTGCACTATGTGGAGCCCAGCTGATATTTCCAACCTCGTAATCACATTGCCAGGCTGCGGCTGGTCCTCTTGTATTTTCTGGAACCGGCGCACCATTTGGTGTCTGTCCTGGTTGTGGCATTGCAGAACTTTGATTGAGGAGATCCCATACCAAAACCAGCGAGTCATCTGCTCCAGAAGCTAATGTGCCTCTCCGAGAAGGAGACCATTCTATGCAGTTAATAGGAGCCGAGTGTCCCCTGAGCTCCAGTAAAGCTTGGCCTGGCTGTCGTACATCTAGAATTCGAATCAAGTTGGAGTCCTGCGAAAAAGTTGCCAGCAGGTGGGTATCATGCGGCGAGGCAGCTAGTCTGAGCAAGGGAGGTGCATATGACATGGTTTGCTGTGCTAGAGTGGGGCTTATTCGTCCTCCTCCAGGGCTTCCAGCTAAATAATAAGTTAGAAGTGAAAATATCTACAAACACGGAACACTTACATTTATCGTCCTTTGCAGTTGGCTCGTAGATGATGGTACTATGCTCGAGGCTTCGTAGATCAAACATACGAACACTCCCATCAGCCCCACAACTGACGAAAACGTCCACGCTATTGGCACAAAATCGTACATCAAAGACTTCCTTATCGTGTGCGATCAATTGGGTCTTGGCAGTCAACGTTGGAATGTCCCAAATGGTACAGGTTGTATCAATACTAGAGGTTATAATCAAACTTGGGGATACTGTGTTCCAGTCCAGTGATGTCAAGGGAGCAGTATGCTCTGGAGTCTTTGAGTTGGACAACAAAGCTAAGGGTGTCAGTTTGCTTGGTGGCAGGTCCCGTCCATGGTTGGATGACCTGGTAATTGAATTTCCAGGAGAGGCAACAGGTGTTTCGGAAGGTAGTGACCATAATCTGAGATGGTCACCAGAAGTTGCAAGAAGATCAGTAGATTGCTTTTGTGAAGATGGTGGCTCCCACAAAAGACGAGTGACTGGATAAGAATGAGTGGCCTCAGCGATTTTAACAAAATCCAAGCCATATTTTGGGCCGCCTGGGACGTAAGATTCCTGAGGGGTTGGTGTTATTTGTGAGTCTAAAATTTGAATCTGGTCAAGTTATGCGGTTAGAATACGGGCTTAGACTCGAGTCAGAGAGTTCTCACAAAGTTATGCCCGTCCTCCAAATAGCTTCCAACCGCCACTTTTCCAGCATCGTGATTTTGTGCTGGCCACTTGCACCAGTCGAACGCATATATAGCCCAAGGCGCCAGATAATTGCTGTTTGTTGGTGTTGCATTTGCACCATCGTAAGAATACGGGTTAGCACCTGGCAATCCGTCTGCAAGTCCAGAATCTGCACGAGGCCGTATGTCTGCAAGTCCCAGTGGCGTGTTCGAAACGGTACGCTGGGGGTTCTGCGCTGGATATTTCTGGCTTGTTGGAGAGGTAAATCCTTGCTCTGTTCCTCCTGGCGTTGTCGCGGTAAAAGGTGCGTATCCTTGGCCGTCGAAGTTAGCTGTGGCGGGGCTCGATCTCGTATAGTTGTGAGAGAGGTTCAATGTTGTTGAACGTGAGGGTGTTGAGTACTGATCTTGAGCGACCTGGGGTATTGTTGGAACGGTTGGCGCAGTGTTTGTTGACGCCGGACCTGGTCTGCCAGGTTGGAGAGAGCCAGGAAGATGACCAGCAGCTTGATATTGGGAACCCTCGGGGGTTGCCTGTTCCAGGTTGATTCGAGGTCCTCCAGCACCGTACTCTCTGGGCGACAGAGCGCTTCTTTGAGTAGTCATGTTCGATGCGCTGGGTGGCATGTGAAGCTCATCTGGGTGTCTCCGCCTTGGGGTCTCGAATTGCTGTGAGGGGTTCATGGCAGAAGCGGATGGCACTGACGAATTCGAAGATTGCCCGTATGCTGAAGGTGGCACAGATTGTCCTGCAGACCCAGACATGTTATTTCCCCCAGAAGAATAGGTCCTGTCGTTCCCACCAGCGGTACCAGTTGTCGACATGCGATTGGTTAGCGCTTTATTGAGATTGCCAGTGGGATCAAAGGTGCCTAAGTTCTGCGCTGCTTGTAGGATACCAGAGGCAGCTCCAGGCGTCTGCTGCGCATGGTGTTGCGGAGAGGAAGAGGAGGAGTGAAGATGGATTCCGTGGAATGGCATGACGGGAGAGCTACTCGTGAAGCAGCGCAGCACGCACTGAAGCTGGAATGTTTTGGTTCCATTGGATGGCCGCCGAAGGCTCTGCTTATGTAACCACGGTAGAGGCTGACGAGGGACGAGGGACGAGGGAGGGGACGAGGACGAGGCTGTATTCCAAAGCAGACTATGCCCCTCTCACCACACCACCACCACCACCCAGGTCCAACAGGTTCCCTTTCACACACTCAACAATCAATCATACTGCTCACTGCAAGTCTCCCACCTTCTGTGTGTGCAATATCGTCACACCAAAATGGCACACGATCAGCCTAGCTTGTTGCTATTGCCTCCCCCACCAACACCTAGTGATCAAGCAGCCATAAGTGCAGCCTACAGACCAGCAGTCACTGCAACCATCTCGACACTCAAATCCCTCCCTACAGGCACGCAGCTCATAGTAGCAGTACCCTGTCCCCGCCTACATCGCCGACTCCAAGGGCCTCGATCGCAGATTTACGGCGAGGTGGAAAGGATACTGGCACAATTGTATGGTTTGATCTCGGTGGTTTGCGCAGAACTCGCCGTGGATGTCGATCCTGGTGTCCCGGGAGCAGTTGATGCGCGTATCATCCTGCTGGATTATGACGATGCAAAGGACTTTTCCATAGAAGACAAACCTGCATCAAGTGGCTCTGTTACCGGGCCCATCGTTGATCTCTCGTCGTTCGCGTTAACGAGGCGCAACTGGCGCACGATATTCTCTGTTGATGGCGAGGGAGGGCAAAACGTCTTGGCTGCCTACATGAGTATTGCCAACAGTACCAATCCCCCTTTGGATACCCAAGTCTGCATGGTCAGTGGAGGGGTCAGTTTGGTACAAACTGAGGGCTCGAGCGGCTTGTCGGAGAACGCCACTGTTCACAATGTTGTTATTGTTGGTGGCACTTTCGATCACCTACATGCCGGCCACAAGCTTCTGTTGACGGCCACTGCACTTATTGTACAGCCAAGCCAAGAAGGCTCCGGGAACCCTTTGAGGATTATTGTTGGCATCACTGGAGATCAACTGCTGAAGAACAAAAAATACGCCGAATACATGAGGAGTTGGAAACAGAGGCAGGAAGATGTCACAGATTTCCTTCTTTCGATCCTCTCCTTCACGACTGCTCCTCAACAAGAAGCAATTGAGACACTATCCTTTAACGAACCAGGACTACATGGTCGAGCTGTGCATACAAAATTGAAATCTAACTCAATCACCATTGAATGCGTAGAGATATGGGATCCATTCGGACCAACCATCACGGATGAAAGCATCTCTGCCCTGGTGGTTTCGGCCGAGACTCGTTCAGGAGGGCAGGCTGTTAATACCAAACGTGCAGAGAAGCACTGGAAAGCACTTGAAGTTTTTGAGGTTGATGTTCTGGATACCGAAGAGACAAAGGAAACAACCTCCAAGACCGAGGAGTTTGCATCGAAAATCAGTAGCACAGCCATCAGGAAGCAGAAAGCCGAGGCTGCTTGTAATTCGTCCCTTTGAAGTTTATCACCAGGATCGAAGGATACCATACGGATCTTCAACGACGGCTCGATGGCCGAGCTCACGAGGCCAAAATCAAACGTGATGCAGACCTCCTGATGTTGTCCACGTCACCTCCCTGCCTAATATAACCAGCTTCTGGACGAAGGAAGGACGAAGTAAGCGTCCCTAAACGATCAGAAAAGACTAGCACTGTTGGTTCTTCGACTTGCCTTCCCTCTTGAAATCTGTTGGGGGAGAGGTGCATTGTCATGACTTCTGTGGTGATCAGATGCACGTTCTTCTCGGATATAAGTGTCTAGGTCGGTGAGATTGTCACTTGCATCAATCACACCGGTGACGATGCATCAGGTCATGATCCGTCATCATCCGTCGCAACAATGTGCAAAGATATCATGGTTAAGGTAGCCAAGATGTGATATTAGCTGCGAATCACTTCCTGGTACCGCAGAATGGCGCATCGGCCCGCGTGCAGTTCTTTCGGGTTTTTGATCTCGAAATCGAGACGCGAAGTTCTTTTTCTTGATGGGGCTGCAGACCTGGCATTCGCATGCGGGGCCTTCTCGACTTAAGCGCCCACCTCAGCCCGTACCCAACCACATTGCGGTGAGCTGCTGGGGAAATGCACAGAGTGTGTCAACATTGCATTGCTGTTGGCTTCTCAAACGCCTTCTTGCTCGTTTCCAACGTCTGATGGTGCCTCCGTCTACCCATCCCTCACATTCATTAATCCAATGCTTGCTACGGTTTGCTGTCATGCTACATGTTTGCGTGCTCATATTATACCCGACCAAGGATCCCCGGTCCATCAGTGAATATCATCGTGTCCGATTTGTTATCACGCGGGAAAACCGCAACGGTGCCTCCAAGACTGGAGGTCCAACACCAAATCACATAAATGGACTTATGCAAGAGAGATAACATGATCTTTCCCGGGCCCAACGCCTTGGTGTCCCCTGGCTAGAGAAGAACCGCCCCAAACCTTGCCATCTCTATCGATGCCCAATAGGTTTAGAAGCTGTTACCAGGCATTGCTCCACACTCAAAAATGTCAACGTTGCGTTGGCAGAAGCGGAACTATCTTCACATACCTTTTCAAAGCACCTTTCTACTTGCTTTCATAATTTTCTTCTCCAGAGATTTTCTATACGTATAATATTATTTTTCTCTTGCACATGGTCTTGGTTTGCAACTGAGACTTTTGACTTATCGGTGAACGACGAAGCATTAGATTGTCTATTGGATCCAGGGTGGATCCCGCAATCCCGTAAACCGTCGTTCCTTAGCTCTGCATTCTACTCTTTTCTGCCTAGCTCTTCCCAGCGTCGTAGAAAGTCACCTCAGACCCGACTTGTCCAGTCCGAGCTTTCTCGAAGCTCTTACATACGATCCCAAGTATATTGATCCCGAGTATCTGGAGCCGCAATCGACCCCGGGTGAGCCGATCATCGATATTGCGTCAATCACGAGCCGTGTTCTGAAGCATCGATACCGTTAAACTTGATCTGTCGTAATAACAACCAATGGAATTTTGCAACCAAGGACTACTGCGTCTTCCGGACGAGGTATTCCATGAAATTCTAAGGTATTTGACATTAGAGAGATTCATTCGTGTGGAAGGGCGTTATTCTCTCAGCATCGATTCTTTCCAACCACCGCCACCCTCATCATCATCAGAGGCAGCATACTTGGGCAATTTCAGACTAGCCTGTGAGAGATTTTCTGAACTTGGTATCGAGCATCAGTTTGCACATATAGACCCCTTGTCCTCATGGGACCAAAAGTCATTCAAAAAACTCGATTTCGTTGCGGTCCGCCCTGATCTTGCCAGAACTGTGAAGAAATTGACCTTGAAGGTACCTCGGTTTTATCCACAAGGTAACATCATGCCACCTCATAATAACCATAAATTAACAATGCTTGATAGGAGGGGCTCAGTTGAATGAATTGTTAAATTCAACTAGACAATCTCAACAGAACCTCGTTCAGCGATTGCAGAATACTTTGGAAAGCAACAGTGGACCAGCGCGTCGACGTGAAACAACTGCGGAAAATCTCCGCGTGAGCCTTGGGATACTCAAAAGAGAAGAAAAGCTCATCTTGGCTGTGATTGAACGAGCCCAGGATCAGCAATATGTTCTAGCCAGCCAAACGGATTTGAACATTTTGCGATATGCACTATCAGTCTTTACCAGCCTCACGCACATCAATCTACTAAGGGTCGAAGATAAACTTGACGATTGCTGGCTACGTTATCTAGAAGATCATGATGTCACCGACACTATGCTAAGGCCCTCATGGACTCACCATGGCATGTCCGTTCTTGGATTGTCGTATCTGGCATCAAATTGTGCATCAAAGAGGTTCTCGTCGAAATTCACTGACACACACATTCCTATGCCGCTAGGAGCAAGAGTCGAAAACAATCTGTCAACCATAATTTCTCGATTAAGGAACCTAGAGCTGCAATTTGTTGATGGCCAGAATCTGGAAGCGAGAATGCTGGAGCTTTCACCTCTCTTTCGTACTCTTTTCACAGCTGCAGTAAACATGCAGACAATTCATATTCAGTTCGCTCCAGGAACCAAGGTTTCGATTCCTCTAACGACCGTATTCCATAACATTTCGTGGCCGCATATCCTTGTCATTGGTATTGCGCACTGGCAACTATCAAGCGAGGAGATAATAGACCTCGTTAGCCGTCATCCTACGCTATATGGGCTACGACTAAAAGAAATCCTTTTAAAAGAAGGTAGTCGATGGGATGAAATTCTTCGGGTACTTCGTTCAACTCTCAACCTTACTTGGCTGAGCCTGTCAAGGTCAAACTATGTTGCCACTGATTCTGCTATTTATGACGACAGCGACGATACGAGTGCCAACGAAGGCCCGGATCTGGAGACAAAAGAATCCATGCAGGTGCCATGTATGTGCCAGAGAGACTACAATACTAAGGACGATCTGGGAGACAATGGTGTTTTAGTAACCAAAACACAACTTAGATTTTGGGAACAATGGGCTACAGGGCGATGTAAGTTGTTTTCTTGTACGATTATTGATAATTTTTCTATGGAACAATGTTTCCAGAATTTATCAACTACTATATTTCGTACTCCAGTCATCAGTAAAAGGCAGACATTTGAATATATTTTGAACATGGCGACTAGCGATCAACTCGGCTAAAGGGTCTTTGGTTCAATTTTACACGTTACTGATCAAAAACTGACCTGCGTTCTTTATAGGTTATTTACATGACCCGCGAGCCTCATGAGATTTAAATGTCCTGAGATAGTGGACCAATATTTAGGTTGCATTGCTTGAAGCTGAGGAACGCACAGAAATCACGCCATGAAGAAAAGGCCTTATGTTATGGTTACACGTGGTAATGAAATGATGGAAGGACCAGCACTTCAATGATACTGTCTTTTTTGCATCATCCGTGGTCAGATATATCCTCGTACAGCGAGGGAATTCCGACCCAATCAGCCCCTCTGCCGAATTTTCTAGGCAATTGTTAATTAACATTGACTTGATACATTTCTTTTTCGTACTAGAGGATGCGAATTGTATGTGTACTATGTCTCGAACGAAGGGTTCAATGGATTTATGAATTGACCGATTTGGCACTCATAGTAGACCAACTTCAACATGGTCCTCGCACTGCGAAGTCATATTACTAACCAGACAACATGCTCAAAAGAGTATTTGCCCGCCATCACAAACAATATCAGCACCGTTTACATAACCTTGACAATGTTAGCATGCTACTCATCAACGAGCAAACAAGAAACTTACTGCTTGCAGAGCTTGTCAGGAATACAACAATTCCAGTGAGTTCACCGGGTGCGCCCATTCGACCCATCGGATTTCTCTCGTTCCAGACCTTTCTGGTTGAAGATAGCCCTTCCTACAAGATTGTCAGAAGACAAATCAAGTCCTGTGTAGACTTGACACTTACTCCTTCGTTCAAGATGGTATCCATATATCCTGGCGAGATACTGTTCACTCGAATTCCATACTGAGCCCATTCCGCCGCAAGACAGTTCTTCAAAGTTAGCACTGCACTCTTGCTAACATTATACGAGACTTGGGGCTGAGGAAAGTTGACTCTGTGGCCAGAGATTGAGGCAGTGAAGATGATGCTTCCACCTGTTTTCTGGGCTATCATCTGCTTTGCCGCGGCCTGTGCACATAGAAAGGAGCCCGTGGTGTTTATGTCAAGCGTTCTTCGCCACTGACTTGCCGTCATATCAATTGCATGCGTGCAATCAACCACGCCAGCAAAGCAGAGCAGACTATCGACGGATCCCAATTCCAACACGGTTTGAGCAACAGCTTCCTCCAGCGCTACATCGTCCGTGATGTCGATCTTGGTTGCTCTTATTTTCGCATTCGGGAATTCGGCGGCTAGCTCATCGATATCTGCCTGTGCACTTGCTGGATTCACATCAAAGATCATGAGCCCGGAAAGACCATGCTCCAAAAGAGCTCTTCCAGCTACAAAACCTAGCGTGCCCGCTCCGCCAGTCTTTGACCCCGTGTTAGCTGATATGAACGGGAAATTAGTGGCATGATGAAGTTTACAATAATTGCATTCCCTGATACGGCGAACCTGTGCTGGGCTCGTTCTGCAGCAGCAAAGGAATCGGATACAGCAGCTGGAGGGGCTGTGAGTGAGCTGGAGTCGCCTTTGCTGAGGTTAATTTGTGGTAGGATTCGGCTGGATAAAGCATCTCTATCGACAGAGGGAGCCATGATGTATACTGTTTTTTTTTTTTTTTTAAGTTGAGAGGAATTCAAACAAGGTGGTGGTGTGTAACTTGATTTAATTAACAAGGTTCTTATTTGAGTACCTATGTCATACCTGCAGAGTGATGTGTACAGATTCTAAATGGTCTCGGGGTTCTGTTTTTGGTCTACTTGGTTGGTTCTTGACTGGAAAACTTGGAGAGAAAAGGGATCAGAAACGCCATTTTGTCAGTCGATTAACTTTGAAGCTTATATACAACCGTCAGTATCTAATGCCACCTAAAATTCACGGAGGACAGTAAATATCGAAAGTCTGCATCTGCGGAGTTCTGTGGCCCGACTGGCTTCCTCCAACTGGTAAGCCGCGAAGCACGAATCGGCAAGTTTGCCGAGGATAGCAAGATGATAGATAGCAAGTCCACCGAAGATATGGTTCCCCATTCATCGTGAACTTTTTCTGTGCTGTGGTTTCTTCTGTCTGTAGAGGCAGCAGCTTCGGAAATCAGATGATCAGAGACCGTGAGTGATCTGTGCAGACACAGCTCTGCGGATGTCTCAGTAGCTCTCGCACCGCCTGATGCAGCAAACAGACATGTGAACAGGCACAGCAAGACGGCAAGTGACGCGAGTAGATTTGACACCATCTACAGAGAGCTCCCTCTCCGCCCTCCTCCTTCCCCACAGCACGGCGATTTCCCCCTCGGCCTAGAATGAAAGCTACGCATCTCCAGCGATCCAGCCTCGACCCCACAAATCCAGTTGCATGAAGCGCAAGCCAACAACAACATGTCGCGCGCCTCACCGTTCTTCTCCCGTCGCTCGTCGAACGACACCAGCAGCGAAGCTCTGCTACCTGAATACACCGACGCCCATTCTCTGAAGGACCTCTCTCCGCGTCCTTCGACCGAGCTCAATGCTTCTGTTTCCGCTTCCCCTCCGGCTTCCTTCTACCGCGCCCAGAATAAGCTGGATAATCACGCTGTGGAATCCTCTCCCACGAGGACGGCTTACAGCACGAGCACGACCGGCCTCTCTCCAGAACGCACGCGATCACAGCAGCCGCGCAAGACGAAGATTCAGTTTGCAGCTCCGCCCCCACCGATAGCGAAGAGCGTCCTGTTCTCTCCTGCGAAAGATGGGGCGCAATCGAAGAAGTCTAGAGAGGGAGCTATGACGGGTTCCATGCTTGGTTCGAGCAGGAGGGGAAGCAGGACTCGTGGGGCTGTCGATCCGCTATTGGGACTAGAGCGGAGAGAGAAAGCTCTGCAGAACGAGTTACAAGAGCTACTGGATGCACAATCGGCAGGCTTGGTCCAGGGATTTGGTGGGGCTGCAGACAGATCTTCTGTGGATGGGGGAAGTGAGGCCGGAAGCAGCACACCTACTTCGAGGAGTGTAATGCGGGATGGCAGCCAGAGCCGCGAGAAGATCAAAGGTGTGACACCTGTCAGACAGCCCCGGACGAAAACCGTGGGCTTGAGAGGGGCACGCAGGGGGATTCTGAGGGATATGGGCGAGCTAGTAGGCATCAAGATTGAAGAGGATGCGATTCTCGACCAGGAGATCGCGAGAAGGGAGCAGGCACTGAAGAAAGTGGAGGTCTGGGAGGGAAGAATAGAAGGATTCGGATCGAAGCTCCGCGGGGAAGCAAATGACGGGGAAGACACTCGGCAGATCGAAGAGCTACAGAACGAAGAGCGCGCAGTAGACAACGAGATCCGCGAGATGGAAGACCGACTGCTACAGATGCGAGCGAGGAAACAATGGCTGCGGGAACGCATCAACGAGAACGTCAATCGCAAAGAAGCGAGGCTCAGCAGCTACCGCGGAGCTCTGCGCGATGCCGAGTTGGAAGTCAAGGAGTTTCTGCGCAGGCCACCCGTGGATGTCTCGCCGGTCATGGACACGGAAGAAGAGAGCTTCATGGCTCTGCCTCCTAACCGACGCACGCTGGGCATGGCACGCGACTGGTGGAGCAAGGAAATCACCTCGCTGCGAGCACGCAAATCAGACGTGGAGAAGGAACAACTTGCGTTGGAAGAGGGAGCTAAGATGTGGCAGGATAGTGCCCGCGTCGTGATGGAGTTCGAAGATGATCTCCGGACGCAGATGTCTAATGGCGTGGGTGGTAACGGTGAACTCTTGCGGCAACAAGTCGAGAAGATGGCAGCTGTAATCACGAAATTGGAGGAGGGCTTGAAGCTGGCCGAGGAGAAGCGCTGGAATCTGCTTATCTGTGCCGTGGGTGCTGAAGTGGCGGCCTTTAAAGAGGGCGAGATGATCTTGAGAGGTGCGCTGGGCATCACTGTCAAGGATCAGAAGGACGAGAGTAGGGACGGCGACACAGACGAGGAAGAAGTCCCAGCTTCTCTGTTATCACCCCAGGTCAATGGGACGTCGTCGCCTGTGTTGGAGTTGAGGAAGATTGAGAGTATTGAGAGGGAAGTCACAGATAGCGAGGGCGATGATGACGGACCGGATTTGGCCTCGCTGATGGTCGGGTGAGTGTTGGATTGAATTAGATTGGATGGAAGAAGTTTGTTTTGGTTACAAGAGCATTCAGTGGACAGGGACGATGATTATGACGACGATGATGATACCTCACTTACTTAGCTCAGTGCTCCAGGATACGGTAATTCCTTATACCTTAGTCGTTTTTCTTCTTCTGGCTTTTTTGTAGTACGTACCTGGACGAGTATCATGATAGCATAGGATAGGATAGGATAGGATAGAACAGCATACCTTAGCAGGGGCGAGATGGGGATAAAGTAAAGTAAAGTAAAGTAAAGTAATAAACCGCATGTACTGTAGCAGTCTACGAATCCATCCTTCTCTCTCACGCAGACATATATATAGATCCATGAAATTCCGATACAAGCAGAGGAAGGAAAACACATAAAGTATAGTATAACATGGTAGAAACTCAACCTCCTCTCTCTCTGCCTCTCTCTCCCCCTCTCTCCCAAGAAACGAGAGAAACAAGCTTAAACCCACTCTCACTCCCACTCCAAACTCAAAATCCCATACCTATCTAGGTATCTATTATAGCACCTCTCTAGATAACATACCAAGCACACTACCACAACACTCTATACCTCGTTATCTCATCTCACCTACTAATACCTACCTACCTACCTACCTACTAACCTACCTACTAACCTACCAAGAAACCAAGAAACCAAACCAACCAGTAGGAACCCCTTCCCTCTCCCTCTTCCTCTTCCTCCTCCTCATGCATCCTACACCGTACAGCTCGCCAACTAACCAGCCAGTCAACCAGGCAGCCAAGATAAGATATCCCATACACGGTCGGTCGATCGATCGGTCGGTAAGTAAGTAGGAGACAGAAAAAGCCCAAGCCCAAGCCCAAACACAGACACAGAGATTTCAAAAGAGCGGTCTCCTTACTCGTTCACTGCATGCATGCATGCACGTATGCAGGAACCAGAAAGCAAAAACAAAACGAAACGAAACGAAAAAAGAGAGGTGAGGTATTTTTTTTTTTTTTTTTTTTTTTTTTGGTATTGGGAGAGAGTGTGATAATGCAGCAGCCAAGTATGCAGGACTACAACTACGACTACGATGCAGGATAAGGACAAGGAAACAAAGGACGAGGACGGACGTCAAGGAGAGGAGAGGAGAGGGAAGGCAACTAAAAAAGTGCCCGGCCCCGTGCTTATCTATCTATAGCCGGCAGAAGGGGGGTAGGTAACTGATTCACTTTTCTTTTTTTCCTCTCTTTTCGTCTCTGGTTTTTGTCGGCTTGTTTGAGATAGATGCAGGTCTGCAACTTCGTGATGGGCGATGGGATGGGAATGTAGATTTGTCATGTGATGGTACATGTAGCTAGCTGACCTGACCTGCCTTGTACTGCCTCGCCTTGTACTGCCTTGCTTACCTTACCTGACCTGGGCTTACTGTACCCGAAAAGACCCGTTGGACCGAATCGGCTTGTGAAGAAGAGAAGAGGAGAGAGAGAGGCAGAGAATGACTGACACACGCACAAAAGCAGACACACGACAGAGATTTTTTTTGTTTGTCTAACTGTAGCTTCTGTTTTGATTCCTGGATCAAACTCGTTCCTTTGCTTGCTGCTCCCGAGAGGGAAGAATCCCATCCCAAGCCTGCCCTGCCCTGTGGTCGACTGCGGAACCGTGTAACGCCTACTGGTTATCACTCGACACTCAACTCTCACTCTCTCACTTTGCTGCCTTGTAACCAGCCGAGGCGAGTGGTATGCCCAAAAAGACGAGAACCAAACAAAAAACAAACGCCTACAGACTCCCGTTCTCGATAAAGGATGAGATGAGTCGTATGATGCCTCTGCCGCCGCGTCCCACACGTGTATTATCATCCGCCGTCTCGCTCGCTCGTCTCGTCTCGGTCGTCTACGCATCTATCGTCGCCTCTCGAACCAGCCGCTGGACCCAGCAATGGCTACCGATTGATCCATCACCCACTCCCCCACGCCCAGGTACTTCTCGATCCAGACGTTGACGTCTTTGTTCTCGGTGATGGAGTCCTTCTTGAGACTGGGTCTGCGGTCCCCGACATGGGAGCTGTTAGCCTTCTCCTGTTCTCGCTGCCTCGCATCCGGCGCTCTCGTCCGTTCTTCACCAGCGAGCGTATCGGGATGGCATCTGGGAGATGCCCTTGCTCTTGACGAGGAAGTCATCGAGGGGGGAGGACGTACGTTAAGCCGGTCGAGCGCTTCATGCCCGCCAGGATGGTCGAGACTGCGAGCACACACAGCATCAGTAGCTATCCCTCTCTGCACTCCCGCACGCTGTCGCCGCCATCAGACTTACTCAGGACCGCGTCAAAGGCATAGTGAGTCAGGCGTCCAAGCTTTCCCCATAGACCAAAAGTTAGTAAATTGAGGAGCTGAGCTGATTAGGAACAGGTCCCTAGAGACGGGCAGGTTAGGGGTGGGAGACTGACAACCATGTTTGCTTGTTGATGGTGGTGAGCGGTGTGTGTGGAGACGGGGGCGGGCGTCCTTCAGGTAAGAGGTATTTTCGGATTTGGGTCTGTGAAGATCAGACGGTATGCACACCAGAGTAGTTCTGGACGATACGGTCGTGTTGTGTTGTGTTGTGCTGTGTTGTGTTTTTCGTCGTTGCTGGATGGATGCGATGGATGGATGCAATGGATGGATGGATGATATGATACGAGCAGGCATGCGCCCCGTGTGTCTTTGCTGTCAGGGTGTTTACCTACTGTGCAGAGTGCAGCAGGTCCAGTGACACGTGCTAAAGCAGCCGCCAGCTCATCCTGACAGGGGCAGCAGCTGTAGCACTGAGGCACTGAGGCACTGACGGGGCCCTGAAGCGACTGAAGCGAACCCTGGAAGGTCGCAAAGCCACAGCGTCCGGTACGGGACTACTACCTACCGCTACAGGGCAGTACAGTGCAGTACAGGGCAGTGGCTACAGTATCCACCCACCTACAGTCAGTACTTACAGTAGCTCCCCCAGCTCCTAGCGTACTAGCTCACAGACAGGACAGAACAAGCCCAGAACCCCTTCTGCCCCTCCAAGACCTCCAAACCCTCCACAAGCTCCAACTCCAGCTGGGAAAGGGCCGATGAGCACCGCTGGCCAAACGTTCTCCCGCCCCGACCCAACCAAATTCTCTTAGCAATGCCAAATTGTCTGAGCGAGGAGTGGGAGTGGGAGTGAAGTGGGGGGTGAGTACCTAGTGAGTGAGGGGTGAGAGGTCAGAGGTCAGAGGTGAACTGCGACAGTTTTGCCTTTGGACCTCTCCTCTGTAGCAGCAGCAGCAGGAGCTTCTCATCCTCTCCCTTGGCCACACACTCACACACTCTCTCTCTCTCACACACACGCTCCGCCGCCTGCCACCTGCCACCTGCCACTACTCATATTCACCACTCACCACTCACCATTCACCATCACTCACCAACAACCCGTCACCGTCAAAGCAAAAAATTTACTATCATCTGTGAGTATTAAAACCACTCCACTGCCCCTCTTCCCCTCCCAAGCTCGCTCCTGTTCTCTTCATTCCACTCCCCTCTCTCCCTCTCCCCATCACAGACACCACCTCAATTGGAATTTTGTGTAAGTGCTGCTCCTTGTTGTTGGTTGTGTTGACCGTTGGCTGCTCCGTTTGTCCCACTTCACCCCACCAAAAGATAAGAGAGATCAATCCAGGCTGACCTGCAAAAAAAAAAAAGTCATAGGTTCCTACAGCACGAAAAAATTCACCTCAACTACCCCACGACGTGATCACTGTTGAACAGTGTGCCACTTCGTCTCCTACCACCCGCTCACCCTCCCATCTTCCTCCGACAGAATGGCTACCGCCATGGATCACATCTCGTCCGGTTCGACCAAGATCGAATGGTTGAGCCACCTCGACACCGAGTTCAAGGCCACCAAGAACTTCCGCCGCACATCCATCATCTGCACTATTGGCCCCAAGACGAACTCGGTTGAGGCCATCAACAAGCTCCGCACAGCTGGTCTCAATGTCGTTCGCATGAACTTCTCCCACGGCTCCTACGAGTACCACCAGTCGGTCATTGACAATGCGCGTGCCGCGGAGAAGGCCGAGCCGGGACGCCAAATCGCCATTGCCCTGGATACCAAGGGCCCTGAGATCAGAACCGGTAACACTGCTGGCGATGTCGATATCCCCATCAAGGCCGGAACCGAGCTCAACATTACCACGGATGACAAATATGCCACCGCCTGCGACGACAAGAACATGTAAGTTTCTGACCCGGCGGGCGAGTGGAGCCCTGCTCATCTAAGTTTAGGTACGTCGACTACAAGAACATCACCAAGGTGATTCAGGTCGGACGCATTGTCTACGTCGATGATGGAGTGCTAGCTTTTGATGTGCTCGAAATAGTCGACCCCCAAACTATCCGTGTCCGTGCGCGAAACAACGGCAACATCTCGTCCAAGAAGGGTGTCAATCTTCCAAACACTGATGTGGATCTCCCTGCTCTTTCTGAGAAGGACAAGGCCGATCTGCGGTTTGGTGTCAAGAACAATGTGGATATGGTCTTCGCTTCCTTCATTCGCCGCGGGGATGATATCAAGTCCATCCGTGAGGTTCTCGGCTCGGATGGCAAGCACATTCAGATCATTGCCAAGATTGAGAACAGACAAGGTCTCAACAACTTCGCCGAGATCCTCAAGGAGACCGACGGTGTGATGGTGGCTCGTGGTGACTTGGGTATCGAGATCCCCGCCGCTGAGGTCTTTGCGGCTCAGAAGAAGATGATTGCCATGTGCAACATCGCGGGCAAGCCCGTCATCTGCGCAACTCAGATGCTCGAGTCGATGATCTACAACCCCCGTCCAACCCGTGCCGAGATCAGCGATGTCGGTAACGCCGTCACCGATGGAGCCGACTGTGTCATGTTGTCCGGTGAGACGGCCAAGGGTAGCTACCCCAACGAGGCTGTCAGAGAGATGCACGAGACTTGCTTGAAGGCTGAGAATACCATCGCTTATATGGCCCACTTCGAGGAGCTTCAAGCTTTGGTTGAGCGACCGGTGAGCATTGTCGAATCCTGCGCCATGGCTGCTGTCCGTGCCAGTTTGGACATGAATGCAGGTGCTATTATTGTTCTCTCCACCAGCGGAGACAGTGCTCGTCTCCTCTCCAAGTACAGACCCGTCTGCCCAGTCTTCATGATTACGCGAAATGCTAGCGCCTCCCGATATGCTCACTTGTATCGTGGTGTCTACCCCTTCCACTTTGACGAGGAGAAGCCCGATTTCTCCCAAGTTAACTGGCAAGAGGATGTTGACCGAAGAATTAAGTGGGGTATCTCCGAGGCCTTGAAGCTCAAGGTTCTCAGCGCTGGTGAGACTGTCGTCGTTGTTCAAGGATGGAAGGGAGGAATGGGTAACACCAACACGTAAGTCAGCCGCTTCTAGAAAACCACACGTCACACTAACACATCCTAGCCTCCGTGTCATCAAGGCTGACCCAGCTGACCTCGGACTCCTCCAAATCCCATACTCACCAAAGAAGTAAATACGCTCTAGAGGAGGATATTATACAAGGGCCGCTTTACAGCAAATCTTATGCTTATGCATTATGGATAGAGACCAAGGGGGAGACAAAAAGGCACCAAGGAGTAAGTGCTACGGATTGTACACAGTGCGCCGAGTCTTTCATGTTTATTAGAGAAAATGCCAAAACAATCCCGTCGGTTGACCTAGAAAAAAAAAGTCTTTACACATGAACAATGCGGTGACTTGGGCAGATCTGATTGTGAGATTATTTGTAAGGTTCTTATTGCATTTTAGCCTTGATGGTAGTCTCCATGTATTCTCCATCTCCTGCTGTACCTTTCTAATACATGAACCTGCATGGACTCAACCCACACATAGCGACAGCTTGAAACATCTCTCTCCTAGGGGTATCATAAATCATAAGTCAAAAAAGGAAAACCGTCACCAAGGGAAGACCCGACCGATCGACCCAGTCAGCCAAACAAACAAACAACCACCAAACCTTCACCTTCACCTTCAGCACAAATCCAAGCCTAAGCCTAAGCCTAAGCCTAAGACTCCAACGCCGCAGCAGCACGCTCCAGAAAGGCGTTGAACTCCTTGACCCTGCTCAGGATCCCTCCCTCCGGGCTCGCGCTGCTGACTTCCGCCGCGATGCGCTTCATGAGGACTTCTATACCATCCATCTGCACGTCTTCTCCTCCCGGCTCTAGCGTCGACGTCTTGCCTCTCTCGAGGGCGAGCTCGATGTCGTCTAGTGATCTGTTGAGCGTGTTGCGTTTCTGTTGTCAGGGGGTTGGGTTAGTTGTGTTGTTATGGGATGTAATGTGATTTGATGTGAGGGGAAGGAGGGGGACTTACGTCGAAGTGGGCTTTCTCCTCCTCGTGCTTGATCCGGATCTCGTCCATTCGGAGGGCCACCTTCTCGCGCTGCGATCGGACCTCGAGGATCTGGCTTCGGAGGGCGAGCTTGGTGCGCTTCTCTTCGCGGACGCGTCTGCCCAGGGCGCGGTTGTTGTCGAGGTTGATAGTCTGTTGTTTTTTATTTCTGTCAGTCTTGCTCTCTGTTTTTTCTTTCTCTCTTTCTTTCTGCTCCTTCTTTTTCTTCTCTTCTCTTTCTTCTCTGGTTTGGAAGAATGATCAATGAGAATCTTGCAAATCGATCAACTTACGTGCTCTAGCAACCGGTTCTGCACCTGCCGACCGAACTCTTCAACCGCGCGCCATTTCGTCTTGTACTCTCGCTTCAGGGCAGCCTCGTCGGCCTTCTCGATGCCGGACTCGAACGTCTCGAGCGCCGACGCGATGACCTCGTCGCAGAACTGGCTGAGCACGTCGATGGGGTTGACTCCTCCTCGCTGCGCGTAGGGGATCTCCGCATTCAGGATCTCGGCGTCGGATTCCGAGTCCGAGTACTGCGGCCTCTCTGTCAGGCGGTGGACGGTCACGGGGATTGGCGATCCCAGACGCTGGCGCTTCTGCGTTTCTGCTTTTTGGGCCTTGGATGCTTTGGTCTTGGGTTGGCGCTGCTGCTCGGGACTTGCTGCTGCTCGTTGTTTTCCTCTCGGCTTCTTGGTTGGCGGCTTCTGGGCTGCGATGGCTTGTGGGCTGGGTATTGCTTCTTCGGCATCGATTTCAGGCGCGCCTCCTGAGATTCTGCGACTGCTTCGGTTCTTCTTCAGTTGGGTTGCTGCTTCTACATCGTCGATTGCCTCGGCTTCTTCTGGCTCTTCGGCCTCTTCTGCATCTTTAGAACCCTCTTGCGGATCGGCTTCCTCTTGTAGTTCCTCCGCAGACGGCTCTTCAACGGCTGGAACTGATTCTTTAAGTATCCTTGGTTTCCGTCCTCGCTTCTTCCCTTGAGGTGCAGGTATGGGTGTAGGCGTAGGCGGAGATGGAGAATTAGTGATGTTGGTAATATCGCTGACGCGGGCGCTTCGCCTTCGAGGCGGTTCTGAAGATGGTTTCTCAGGAGGTTCATCCGAATGCTTGCGCTTGTTTCGAGTGATGCGCACGACTGACTCCACCTCATCAATGACCATTGACTCGTCCACAGGTGCTTCTTGTACTTCTTCGGGTTCCGCTTCCACTTGTGAGGGATCCGCGAAGACTAGCTCACTCTCCTCCTCTTGCACCGTAACATTGTTGTCCGTAATAGCTACTTCAGCTTCGACTTCCACAGGAGGCTGCTCCAAGATACTTGGCTCTGTAGGGTGCACAGATGCCTGGCTGATGTCTGGCTCTTCGTGGTCTGGAGGAATATCATAAACATCTGCGCGAGGCGGGGGTTGTGTGGATCGGGTACTCCTCGAAGAAGATGGGGGCGCCGTATCCTCCACATCTAGCTTTCTCCTTTTCGCTGAAGTGTTCGCATCAAACGCGCTCGTAGATCCGGATGATGCATTTAGACTTGGTTGTCTAGTACGTCCTTGACTGGGCGACCGGCGGGGGGAACGTCGAAGTGGTTGTGAGGAAGCGTCAGGCTGCGGCTGCGTTGCAGGCTGGACAGGAGCAGGTTGCTCTACTTCTGGAGCTGGTGGAGGAGGTGGCGGAGGAGGAGGAGCCAAAGACGGAGGAGGGAGGAAAAGACCAAAATCTACATCCTTGATCTCTCGCCGCCTGTCAAAACAGTCGTTAGCTTGCCCATTTCGTACCGTACTCGACGAGGGGCGGTCTGAACTTACTGCGCTCCACGCAACCGCTGTTGCAGACGGTCCTGGCGAGCTGTGGAATAATCAGCAGTGAGAAAAATTACATCTGGCGTGGGGCAACGTACTTTGGTCCATGGCGGGAGTGTCAATTGAGTAGGTCACTTCATGGCCCTCCGGCGCGTTGACGTTGAAGACGCGACGGAAAGTTATGCGAGACTGTGAAGGTTGACTGTCTTTGTGCACGGCTTATGCACCACTTTGAGGGAAGACTAGCCAACCTTAAATACCCCGGATTTCAGACGAACTAGTCTGAGCTTACTGGTCACAGCATTTGTAGCCTTGAATCTCCGAAGTGATTCGATATGAGATTCTTAGTTTGGATTGGATTGAATTGCTGATCTCAGCCTCAATCAATACACCATTGCCACTTCAAATTCACCGACTGTTAATTAGAAATTCAAAGTCAGGTCCAATGTAATCAATTCTTACGCATAATTCTGTTCCATTAATAGCACACAAGGCCAACAAGCACAAAGTTTCTACCCTTAACTCGCTCATACTTTTCTCTTTTCGATGGTCATCCAAATATCCTTCCAATAGCCAACTCCGCCTTTCACTAACAACTTTGGCGGACCAGGGGTCTCTTTTGAAGGTGTGCACAGTGTTGGTTTGAAAGTACGAAAGAACTATTTTACGTTATTATTATCCTATGATATGCGTAAATTTAGATTCTTACCATCAGCGGTGTCTTTAACAATTCCATCATGGCAATATCTTTACCGAGACATGCTCGGCTCCCATATCCAAAAGCCATGTTGTACTTGTCGAACAATTTAGTGTTATCTCCTTCCAGCCATCGCTCTGGCCTGAAAATCTCTGCATCGGCGCCATATATCGAGGGGTCTCTGTGGACGATCCAGGGATTGCAAGTCACCTCGGTACCTACCGGGATAGCTTTGCCGTCGATAATCAACGGGGGTTGATCATGTGTGACCAGCCGAGGAAAGATGTTTGGGGCTGAAGGGCATAAACGCATGCTCTCCTTTACACAGGCTACATAGAAAGGACAGTGCTGTACTACTTCGGAGTAGCGTGGGATAGGCGACGAAAGGGAACCAGAGGATGTAGCGGTATCAATCTCGTCGAGCATGCGCTCGTATGCTAATGGTGATGAGAGGATAAAAGTCAGAATAGCACCAAAAGCAGTCCCTGTTGTGTCAGAGCCTGCAAGGAGGACTAGTAATATCTCGGCTCGTACATAATCGGGCGGAAGTGGCTCGCCTGAGGGCGTGCGTGCGTCCAGGAAACTTCAGTTTGTCAGCCATCATGTTATAAGTATGTTGACACTCCCCTCAGTTACAGAAGTGCATGATACCCGATGAGCGAAAGAAAATAGCTGGATTTCAGGAGTTAACTCACGCTTGAAGCAAATCCACTCGATTCTTTCCCTGGGCATTACCTTCTTCGATATCTCGAATCCTGTCGTTAACTAACTTGTCTCTCCATCTCATAAGAACGCCAATTCCTGAATCTTGCTCGGGACTTGCAACCAAGTACTTGCCCATCCAAGTGCTCTTCACCCATTCGGTAAACGGATATAACCTGGCCATCATCCCAAATGCCGGCAGCCCATCGTGGAAAGCAGCGATCAACCCTCCCACGTCTTCTCCCTTTTCCACAAATCCTAGAGCTTTACCAAATCCAACTTCTGATATGATATCAAAGGCAACATACACAGCCCAGGGTGCGAAGTTGAACGGCCGTCCTGTTTGTGAAAATATTGTATCCAACTTCTGTATCCATGCTTCAATTTGCATATCAATTAAGGGCTCCGTCTTGGAAATCTTTGAGAAAGAGTAAGGTCCAGCTACAAGCTTTCTATGATATGCGTGTGTAGCATGTGGTTGCATGTTAAACAGGGACTCTGTAGCACCAAATGAACCTGTAATGTAGTGTTTGCTCTTGCTAGCTGTCCGATGGTATATGAGTGGAAGGCTCTCGGCATTGGAAACGAGCAGTAATGTGGGTGTAATCCGGACTACATGGCCTATCGAGTCGTTACCATATATCCATTGCGAGGGGTATGATTTGACAAACCATGCTTCTTAACAAGTTTCCATTCAGTCTCCAATTCGGTTTCCTTGACATTGTGCCATGCGACCCAGATTCTTGTGACACTCGCCCAGAATGGACCAGGAAAGGCCTTGAGTGGATGTATGAATCGGTAATATACAACCTGGCTAACTATTTTGTAAAGACAATATGAGAATAGCACGACGAATAGATTGCTAAGAGTAAGAAGTGTAGTAGACTTAGTAACCAAGGAGTCGGGTTCTGTATTCTTACCCATACTCACGGGTTTCTGTTACACAAGGTTTCCGAAGTAGTACAGCAATAAGAAAAAGGACGAGAGACATCACAAGTCATCTGGAAAATAAGAATGGGATTCTCGATACAGGTGCCAGCAGCTGTAGCCCCGCACCTTTTCCCATATCAGGCTTTGTTACCTCTTCGACCCGCCGAGGTGCTGATCTCTAGCAGGGAGAAGGACAAGCATGCTCGGTACATCTCCCCTCTACGCCCCCTGTTATACCACCATTCTGAATGCCCTGGCCCCCGCAACTTTGCAGTAATTAGTTTTAGGTCAACGAATCATCACGCCATATATTTGTGATGGCATGAGTTTCGTTTGCTGGAAGGGCTGTGACCAAGTTCTTGAGACTTTAATCTCGAGGGGTTCAAGGAAAAGGTTTGCCGACAAGGCACAACGTTATGATGGTACGCGGTCACGTGCTTTCGTGATCGCAGCGGCATTGGGATTTTCCATGCTGGGTTCAGAAGCTCAAGGTTGCAGTTCTACCTCACCTCTCATATCCATTTGGTCACCACATATCCGGCTGTAACTTACTAGAGCAGTTGTTTCTCTGTACAGTATGGGTTGGTTCTGGGGCGCATCTGACGATAAAGATGGCGCCAAATCTCAAGATCCTTTGCGCGATCTCGATCCTAGTTTGAGGGAGTTTCTTGCTAAAGAATCACCCGTGAAATACAACCCCTCCGCATCTCAACCCGCTGCTCCTGCACCGGTACCTATTCAGGATAAAGAAAAGGCAGAACCAAAAACCGCCCTACCCGAAATCGATGGTCAACCGGCAGCTCCACCTCAAAGCCAATTTCCAGATGGCCGATATGCTCACCTCTGGAAGACCTATGTGCCGCAAAACCAGATTGAGGAATCAATGAAATCGGATGCCGAAAAGATCACCGACGTCATCGACGCATACAAATACAGAAAAGCGCAGATTGGAGTGGCTGCTTTGGAGAATTGTGCCCTTGAACAGTGGGAAGTCAACGAATGCTTCCAGAATGGAGGTTGGGCGGCTCGGATGACTATGTGCAGAGATGAGAATAGGAAAATGGATAGATGTTATCTGCTACAAGGAGTTCGTATCAACACACCAACTGACTGCAAATTATGCTAATCAAAGTTGCGACAGAAATTTCTCAGGGCACTTGGTTTCCTGTCAACCTTGGATCGTCCACCTGAAGTAGACGAGAAAATACAGATGCATGCTGATACATTGTACCATCGAATGTTGGATCAGGAGAAGGAGATTGAAACTGCAAAGGCGGAGGGTAGACCGATACCCGTCTTTCCACCTCTTCTATCTTCTGTCAAACAAATCACCGATAAGACATCCATCGCCGATTCTGCACTACTGAACTCTAAGAGAAAGGCCGAGTTAAAGGAGCGAATGAAGGATATGAGCACGGAGGAGAAGGAGCTGGAGGAGGCAGCTATCAAAGCTGAACTCAATTCTGGAAGACAGGTTGCTGGCGGACTCGGCGCAATTTATAAAAAGCAGGATGAGGAGCGAGCACAGAGAAAGGCAGAAGGGAAAGAAACAATCGGTGACCGCTTCATCTCCATTGTTAGATGGTTCTAATGGTGGGAGCAACAAAAAACAAACATGTACAAAATACCGGGTATTGGTTCTGGAGCAGAGGCGTCTTATTGATGAGGAATTACAAGCATACGGCGTTTGTAAAATATCTGCAAACTTCGAACCACGCCGGACATTTCCTTGCAGCCTTTATTTAGGTGGATATTAAAAGTCATGTACTCGACTCATTGACAGCTTATTGCATTGAGATCACGTCCTTGCGAATATTGTTCGACATTCCCTCTGTTAGCTGACCCTGATCACTGCTAAGTTACGATCTTTGAACCGTCCTACGAACGATTAAGCTTGTTTCTAGCTGCAAGTTCACGTACTCGTATTTTGTGGTCTTGTTCCGCATGTGGATACCTAAAATTTCAATCGCCCAATCAGACTGTATTCATACGCATGCAACGGCATGGGTTTGTATTGGCTGTCATCACTAACATCCATATCAACACTCCTCACATTCGGCGCTGGTGGGGATCGGGACGCTCTCAAACTATCATGATGATGAACAACAGCGCCCAGGACCGATGACCAACACAAACATCGCACACGGTTTTCTCGCTCCCGCTCTCTCAGGCACCAGCGCCAATGGCCCCTACGAAAATCAAATACAAGGCTCTAGATCACTCGAATCCTGATCTATCTTTCAGATTAGCTATTTTGCAGCCTGGCCCGAGAACTGCCTATATTCGACTCGATTTGGAACATACGACGTTATCGGCTCGCCCCACATACGAAGCATTGTCGTATACGTGGGGAAAGGAAACTCCTGTAAAGCCCATTGATATCAATGGAACAAGAACGCAGGTTAGAGAAAATCTATGGTACGCATTAGCGAACCTACGAAATGTGAATGATAGCCGACGCCTTTGGATCGATGCTATATGTATCAATCAGGAGGATGACGACGAAAAAAATAACCAGGTCAGGTTGATGGCAGAAATATTTTATCGTGCTGAGCAAGTCTTGGTATGGCTGGGGGAGAATCTCAGTAGCAGCCATGCTGGCGTGAGGTATGCACTTGCTAAGCCTGGCATATTGGATAAAACAAATCTGGACATCAGAGGTATGGACCAGAAAACCAGGAATCCTCCCAATACTACCACCTCTCAATGGAACAAGTCCGAATTGTCAGACCTCGCAAATCTCAGCTCACCGAGTCAGGACAGTGTGGCTTCAAGTAAAAGTGCCGAATATCATGATCTGTGTGGACGACCATACTGGAACCGGCTTTGGATCGTTCAAGAGATTTTGGCTGCAGAAAAACTTACTGTACACTGGGGCCAAGATTCTGCGCCTTGGGATTCTTTTTTCGCCCAATTACGCGATGTTAACCCTCCTAATGCAGAGCTTCCCTTCAAGCTTGCAAAACAACGAGAGGGCAGGTATGGGGATAGTCTAAGGTTGTTGAACCTTATGGATGTATGTCAAGATTCACTTTGTGCAGAGCCACGTGATAAGATATACGGATTTGTGGGTATTGCTCATGACTGTCAGGATGACAGTTTACCAGTTGACTACAAAAAGTCTTTGTTCGAAGTTTATGAGGATGTGGTTCGATTTCATTCCAAGTCAGCTGGGCGTGATTCACCGCATCCATACCTCGTCTTTGTTAGTCAACTCGTACAGAAGCTCCTAGGAGGCAGCATAAAAATGAACACAGACCTCTTACATAGAAACCGACACACTTTACAACCAGTCACCAAGATGGAAGATTTAGAGAGAGTCTTGGAAACATCAAGCATTTCTGCTGGAGAGATCATTGAGGTTGGCCCGACATTTAAAGAGATCATAGCCGCTTCTCCCCCTTTTCGATATTGGAAAGCTACATTAACAAAATCTGCTGCTCCTGATAAAGAAGCCCTGCGACGGATGAACGCCGAGTTTACTCGAGTCCTCTTGAAACTGCACGAATCAGACTTCTCCAAGATAACCCCGATTCGCACTGCGGTTACATGGGAGGTTGGTAAAGAAAAAGACAACTCCACTTACCTGCTTGGCATAGATAGGGAAGAGGAACCTGATTCTCAAGTACCTCCCAAGTCGCAAGACTCTCAGGCGTCAAATTGCCGCCTCTTCTTGACGAGCGACTTTTTCATTGGTCTTGGGCCACCAAATGTCCTCAAGGGAGACCATCTTGTCCAGTTTCAAAGGTCAGATGCCGTGGCAGTAGTACGTGAGATCAAGTCTCCAGTCACTGCTGATACTTACCACAGACGTGTTGTTGGGAGAGCGGCCATGGCTAACAAGACGTACAATGAAGCCATGAACTTTCACGTTCCAGGGGTATCAGAAGATTTAACAACGACGGATGGAAACGAGACACCAATATATGTGGATATTCCTACGCTGAATCTGTTGACTCAATAATTTGTATTTATGAGGGGCATATACGGCGCTGTTTTTAGAAATTGAATCAAAGTTTTTTAACTTGGATACATGAAATATTGTCGTGATGATGGATGAAAATGGAGTTCTGTCAACCAGCAGATAATTTTCTCTGCCGTTCGAAATTAGCAGATATCTATTTTCTCATAAATCAGCTAAGAATTTACTGAAAATTTACTTGCTAAGTCCAATGAGTTAAAAATAAAATAAAAGTGTTACTTGAAGGTGTAAAGACTTGGGAAATGACGAAAATGTTTGCAATGTCAGTAGCGAGCGAGCGGCTAAAAGGGATTTTTACAAAAGTTACAAGAATCGCATTTCCCAGTACAGTATTGTTTCTTCATCTTAAGAGAAGCAGTTCCAAAACAAATTACTAATTTCTCATTTCTCAGAGATTCCCCTTTGACTACTTTCAGGGAGACAATAAGGATCTAAGCCAAGAAGAATTCGAAAGCAACTCACGTGACCCGCCGACGCATTTTCTCAACTCTAAAAGGAGCGACATCGCATCGCAAAGCTTAAGATAAACCAGTTCTCTTTCTCTGAAAATGGATGTTCCCATCGCAGCAAATGTTCTTGGAACATGTGGTGCAGTATGTTGGTCAGTTCAACTTATACCGCAGATATGGCTCAACTATCAACGCCACAACACAATTGGTCTGCAGCGATCAATGATGCTACTTTGGGCTTGTGCTGGTGTTCCTCTTGGCGCATATAATATCGTCTCCGACTTCAATGTTGCTCTTCAGATCCAGCCTCAGATCTTGACTGTACTCAGTCTTATCACTTGGATACAGTGCTATCATTACGATGACGTGAATACCACTGGTTTTAATGAATTTCGAAAAGTGGCTAACGGGAAAATAGAAATGGTCGCCCTGGAAATGCTGTTTCTTCGTCGGAGCTATTGGTGCGCTTTTTGGTGGAGTTGAAGCTGGTTTGATCTTTGCATTGAAGGTGCCAATACCACCCAGGGCTTCTTTTGAAAGGAAAAGCTGACAGCGTTCTAGGCTGGGGTGAAACAAGACCGCCATTGGCCTATCATATTCATGGGTGTCTTGTCGACCGTACTGCTTTCTGCAGGAGTTCTTCGTCACTATTATGACATCTATGTCGAGAGGACCGTTCGTGGTATTAGCTTTTTGTTTGTTGGCATTGACGCGGCCGGAGACGTCTTTTCTTTGATATCCGTGTGTGAGTGAACGCATTCCATCTACAAAGAATGAAATGACTCACAAGTGCAGTCTTTCAACCAAGGCTCGACGTTCTCGGCATGGTAATCTATGCCACCGAGTTTGTTCTCTGGTGTGGCGTCTTTGCATGCGGTGGTTACTTCAATCTCTTGCCTTGGATTCGTCAACAAAGAAGTGACAAAATTGCGCGGAATACACGGCAACATAGTGTGCCTCTGGAGAATCCAGCCACGGCTGGAGGGGTCTCGAACGATGTTTCGCTTCACCATGTTCCTACTTCGACCTCGGTCTTTCGGACGCCATCTTCTGTAACAAGTGGGAGATCTTCTATTCGATCAACTGGAACTGTTAATAATCGTGCTTGAGTTACACAGTTGTAGGTGCAATAGCATAGTCTTGACAGTGTAGAACATGTTATAAAATACAGCACCGTGTATGAAGCTATAAAAATGGACGTATATGAGCTGGTTAGTCAAATATAGCGCACGCCGTGACTGACCGTCGCCTTTGTTTTACTGACGTTTGGAATTTGTCGTGGAAGTTTAGCACCTGTGATATAATGATGTAGGGTTCTAAGTTTATTGAATAAATAACCGTCCGACATCATTGATTGAAGCATATTCTCTCCCAACTACCCCCGCGAATTTATTTATCAGATACACTACGTCAATATACTAACATTAGATTTACTATCATCTTATTGAAAGACTTTGAAATCCGTTTATCGAGTCTAGAGAACTTATTTTGATCAATAGTGGAAGTGGAAGTGGTTTAGTTCGAATCAAGACCATCCATGCTACCCTGAAAAGTAGGTACTTAGTCAAAGCTACTATTAAATCCGTAGACAAGTTTGAAGCTATCCCCGCCACTCCCGCCATGAAGTCGTTGGCTCCAGACTCGGGATTGGCTGCCGTTATTGTCCCTAATATTCTAGCCGATAATGCGTATAACAAGGCAGTCAAAGATATGAAATACACTATCCGCATCGCTTCGGCCGTCATCAAGGGAGAACTCTTTACTCGACATTTGTATGAAACCCACCTGATCCAACCAGCACTCAAAGGCACTACCGGGATTCTTGAATCAGCAAACAAAGTTTCCAGAACATCGAGATCAACTCTTCTTAAGCCGCATGGAAGATTTCATTGTCCAAGAAGTCGACACCGTCTTTGACGACGCATATAAGATTCCCTTTGCCTCTGGCCTTTTTTCTCCTAATTCCGAAGCCTAGGCAGCCAGGCAAGGTACAGGTGCGTGTTGGACCACAAGATCCCAGAAAACGAGAATTTTCTTGCCGTAAGCGAGATGGGGGGAGGGGAACCCGATGGGAGGCAATCGATATCCGAATAACAATCCTGCGGTGATCACGCGTACCTGATTCATTCAAGTAGTGCTTAGAAATTTTTTGAGCTCAAGCTTCGGGGCTATGAGAAGCAGATCAAGCTGATTGCCAAGCAGTATTTGTGACTTTCTGCTTGATCCTGGAGTGTATGAGCTTTCTTAGTTAGTACGCAATTGTATTGATTTTATTTCATAACAAATATTTTGATTTAAAGGTTTACGCATTGTCCCTCCTAAATGATGACTTGATTCAACGTGCTCCCTTGCCTTTGATTTGGTAATTTGAGGATGAGAAAAAATAGAAGGCATGGTCAAGGTGACTTGGGAGGCTGCAGGTACTTCACTGCGTACTTGCGAGATCTCAATGAATTCCTGGTATAATCGTCGTCTGTATAATGTATAAAATTGAGTTGGAAAACCAGGAAAGGGTGAATTCTGAGTTGAGGATGGTTTGTTATCTAGACTTTTTAGCTTTTTTAGCCGCCAAGGCTGCTTAGGGCCTTCTATCAGACCATATGCGCATATGGAAAATGTGGAGAACGTCGCAAGTGATTCCGAATTTGCTGTTTGTTCTGTTTGTGCTCTAAAATTGTATGTGTTTTAATAGTGTCAATATATCCTTAGTTCAGAGGTGGTCGATTAGGGTATATCCACTTAATCTCCACGTATTGATTCACTGTATGGTGTCAATACGAAAGGTTGGTTTAGTGTCGGTATCCTCACTGTTCCAAGAGGTCAGGCCAGTTATTCACTGGTATGGCTCGTATTGGTTGATGATATTGGGAGAGGTGAAGTTGCCTTAACAGCCCTGGAAAGTCATTCTTACGCGACACATGATATAAAATGTGATACGTGTTGCAACATTTAGACATGTCCCATTAAAAGTGTTGTAAAGATTCTTTGTTTGTATAGCAACGGTGGATATTCAATGGGGGAGCAAACAGACCATATAAAGTCATAGGTTACCCCAGGTCACTTCAGCTGTCCAAATATATATCAAAAGTCGAAGAGAAGTAGGTGTGAACGAAAAGGTATGAAGCTATGAACGTATGATAGAGATTTCACTACTTATGGTATGGTAGATCAACGGCAGTGTGCTCACCATCTTCTGCCCGTTCAGGTGGGTTGAAATCAAACTCCATCACATGGTGTCTCGGTTTAAATATAGATCTATGACTGATAAAACAATTTAGTGAATGTAACAAGGCGTGCTAGCCCTTAATATACGAAGAAATTCACTCAAAATTAGCGGCTCGAGCGGCTATAAATTCCCCAACTTCTCCTTCTCCCTCTCCCTCTTCTTCTTTTTCACACCGTACCACATTCATCATCTGAGCTTTCATCTTGCAGGTTGTACACATACAACCAGCACCCGCATCTGCAGCAATACTCTGAACTCTTTGCATTAGCCTGCAGCCAGCAATTTGCACCCTCTTTTCATTTCAGCAGTGCAATCCTATACGCAAAAAATCACACTGCTCATCCGCGATGGCACCCAAGCGAAAGCGTAAGACTGCAGCGGGCAAAGGGCGCAAGAAGGCTAAGGTGGTTGGCAATCCAGGAACGATCTCTGATAAACGTAAGTTCAACGCGGTACCCTAGTTCTCCTATTCTGACTCAAGTCTAACGTGTGATTGATACATAGGTACGCAGAAGATAACAGAAATTCCGCTTGAGATCAGCATCAACATATTCCATCGCATGGACATTGTCAACGCCGTTTGTCTAGGTTTGACAAATAAGAGAATGTACGCAATATTCAAAGCACTTAAGCGCAAGGTGTTTCCCGAATACAATCGAATCCCAATATCCTTGGAGCTTCAAAGCGTAACAACATACGGGGTCCCGTTTAGGTTAAAGCATTGTTTGGCAACATGGATGCCCAAACACCTTTGCTACGACCCTATGTTGCAACGATTTCTCGGTCCACAGTCGACTAAAGAAGCAATGCAGATGCGTATGGTTCGTTATGAGGCAAAGCGGAAGGCTTTGGATAAAATGAAGGTGGACCGGCTAAAATCTCTTAAGCGAGACGCTCAATATGCCAGAGAAGAACGCGAGAATCGCAGATTTGACAGAAGATGGGACCGCCAGGAGGCAAAGAAGGAGAGGCAGGCGGACCGTGCTCAATTGAAGAAGGAGAGACGACACCGCTTCAGGGATTGGCGCGAGTACAGACTTAACATGCCCTCAGAAGGCTCAGATGCGGATAGCCAGGCTTCCTCAGAGAACACAGATGAACTTTGGGAGCTGTATTTAGAAGATTTCCCATATGAATGGGAGAGTCTAGGCAGCACTTCAAGTGGACGCTGTAGTAATACTGCTTCAGGCGAAAAATCTTCTGGTGGTACTATTGTCACTGTCGTGGATTGGGAATGGATGTCCAGCGGAGAAGGTGATGAGTAGGTTGGGAAGGCATTGTATTCAAGGAATCAACGGATCAACCGATCATTATGATACTGAGATTCTTATTCTTCCACTCTGTCTTTAACAAAACTTCAGCAAATCATCGTCAACACTCAAAAGATACTACCTTATCTTGAGTGAAACCCCGCAATGTAGAAATACTAGATTGAGCACCAAACCTGTAGCTTGTAAGAATGATTGTTTAGTTAGTGAAACTCTTAGAAATACGAGCCTAGTAGCCTAGAACTTGTGGGAAATCAGTCAGAATGTTAAATATTCTTCAACTCCAGCGTCAAAAATTGCTTGCCTTGGATTTAGTTTGATATTCAAAACGAAACTCAACCACCTTTCCCCCCCTCACCCCTCCCCCACAGGAACGATA
The DNA here is from genome assembly GCA_029641185.1 of Pseudofabraea citricarpa. Classification (NCBI taxonomy): domain Eukaryota; kingdom Fungi; phylum Ascomycota; class Leotiomycetes; order Helotiales; family Dermateaceae; genus Pseudofabraea; species Pseudofabraea citricarpa. The sequence goes on from JAPWGK010000018.1 coordinate 994,037, forward strand.
TTCTTTCTGTAAAATATGTCTAATAACCCTATATACATGCAGGTAAGTAGTGATCTTTGTCGTTGATATACGAATGCAGATATAGGAAAGGGAGATGCTTTCTCATCAAAGGATGATACGCCGGATCAATCAAGAACAAAGAAAATTTGACAGCTTGTGAAAAATCCTAAGATTATGCCTATATATTATAAGCTGGTCTCGAGTTCTGTTGAGCATTAATATTACAGGCATATTTGCTTCCTAACATCAATATCCACATCTAACTATACGGCATAAACCACCTAGCTAACTAACAATGCTAGAAAGCAGATGCATCTCACGAGCACCCGGTCGCCCTAACGATGGACCGCACTTTTCTCTATGGAAATGCGACAAATTTGAGATGTTTTCAGAAGCAATAGTTGTAGCAACAGACGAGGAAATGCTTCTTGACAAGCAAAAATGGGGAACAGGACGCAGGGTCTGGCACAAAAAGACAGCTATCAATGTGCTGGTCCCCGGTATTCTACATCCTGTGGTAGCACATAACAACGTCAACAACACCTCTCCCCCACGTACTCGTAAAGTGAGAAGACTTCGCGCGCGTTATACAGTGTGTAAGTTGAAATAAATTCTCAGTTCTTTTATCACTTATAACTGTCTGGACTCTACGTCTCAATGCAAGTTGAAGGCTAATGATTAATTAGCTGGCGGCCTCTTAAGCAATATAACCATTATGGTTAATATTCCCAAGTTCGATGAAAACCGGATGTTTCGACTCCAGGATGCGCGCTTGAAACTCTGTTATCAGGCTATTCTCAACAGAGCCTTTAGCATGCCAGTCCAAGCACCAGGGGCAGCCCCAATTTGGAATCGTAGACCCGCTTCTATAGCGTTTGAACTACTAGGATCTGAAGCTTTGGGATATGGATATAATAATTCTGCTAACCTGGCACTTTCAGCTATAACTGAGTGGTTCAATGATTCTGGCCTAGGTGCAGCAAGACGGGCTGCAATACCTGAGATATTTCTTCTCATCCCACCAGGGAAGAAGAACAGTACTACGATAGAGGGAGCTTGGAGACAAGCATGGGAGTATGCCACTTCATGACCTTATGGCGTTTGGAGGCTGACAACTTCTAGCACCTACATTACAGGCGCCCCATCACTAGTGCAACCACCGAGGAGAAATATTGTTGGGGAGGCTGAACTTAAACGAATTTGGGAAGTAAATGCAATAGTGAATCCCGCGGGTGGAAACCCAAATATCAGTGTGTTACCTGCTGCCCCCGCCGCTCCCGCTGTCCCCCCTGCTCTCATGCCTGTGCCGCCCCCAGTAAGTTTTACGCACAAAGTTTTAAGAAACAGGACTGTTAGAATTTAAGTCTTATCTTTATATCGATATTGAAAAGGGCGCTCTGCTCTATTCTTAAAAGCCAATATAATGCCAAAAACATTATTTATCTGCCATCGAGGAGATTGGAATTAATTTGTCGGGTAATAAATGGGGACGGACGTTTTTCAGAAATATCGATAAATTAGGAAATTCAGATTAGGCTTGATGAATGGGATTAGGGGAGAAAAGATGTATTTGAGGAGAAGGGGGGATCTTTTAAAAACAACCATATTCTCGCTCTTGTACATAGTTCACTTCAAACAACGTAAACAAAACCACAGTGTAGACACCAAAACATATGCTAAACTCAATTTCTGGCACCCAGTCGTGCCCTTATTCTTTCACATTCCAAATAAGTCAAATAAATAAGAATTAGTACTGACATGAATGATGATGGAATTACCTGGCACAAAGAATGCTTCACCAATACCACTACCGCGTGACCAATCGATTTTCAAAGTATACAGTATCCGATAACCCAAATTGAAGGAGCAACTAAGGAGTGGCAAGTGAAAAAACCGTTTTTCTTTATTTTTAGGATCCATTGGTTACAACTATATTTTCTGCGCTTATCTCTCAAGGCTCTATATATCCCACCCTTGCCTCTTGGCACTAGGACTGGACTAGATATCAGCTCATGATGACCACCAGGTCAAGTTCTCAATTTTTTCTACATCAACCTTCACACACATTTAAAGTTTAAATTATGGGATACTCGACTATCACCACCGAGAGCAAAGCACACGAGACGGCCTTTGCATGGGGCCAAGCTCAAAAAGCAGGCGGCAATTACGGGACGACAATCTGCCAATCCGAAGACGCAATCGAAGGCAACATAGAAAGCATACCAGTCATTGACGTTGCGGGGATCTTCAGCGAGGATATAGAGGAGCGTAAGGCGGTAGCAGAGAAGCTTCGAGAAGCCTGCATCAACGTGGGATTCTTTTATGTGGAGAATCATGGAATCCCGCAAGAGATGATTGATGGAGTCTTTGAGTGGGGGAAGAAATTCTTTGACTTGCCTTTCGAAGAGAAGATGGAGATCTATATTGATAATGTGCCGAACTATAGAGGGTATACGCCTTTATATGGTGCTGGAACCGCAAGAGCTGATGGGAAGGGAAGTAAGTGTTATATGCTCACCCGGCAACTTGATGATCTGCATTGACTAGGTTTACAGACGCGAATGAAGCCTTCGATTGGGGACACGATAGCAAGCTTACTGATGACCTGGATGATAAGTTTGTTGACCCATACATGCGAGGAGAGAATCCCTGGCCGAAACAACTACCTGGGTTCGAAGAACATCTTTCAGAATACTATCGTACCGTGAGATCCTTCTGCCGAGTCATGGCACGAAACGTGGCTTTGTCGCTAGGACTTGAAGAAAATCATTTTGATTCTATTTTAACACATCCGGGTTGCAGTGCACTTGTTGCACATTACCCTCCCCAAGAGCCAAAAAGTGGCAACTTGGGGCTGAGCGCTCATACTGATGCAGAATGTATGTTCCCAATGGGAATTGGGATAGGAATTCTACTAATTTTTTGGTACAGTCTTTACCGTCTTAGCTCCTGGAGATGTGCGAGCTCTTGAAGTCATGAGAAGAGATGGTTACTGGATCTCGGCACCCCCAAAGAAAGGATGCTTTATTGTCAATGTGGGAGATCAACTTCAGGCGTGGTCAAATGATCTTTATGTCTCGACGTTGCATCGGGTTCTGAATTACTCAGGGCAAGAGCGATATTCGGTCCCGTTCTTCTTTAGCGCAAATTACGAAACGGTTATAGAGGTAAGATCTGCCAAAGAAATCGCCGTAAAGTTTTAGTCCTGATAATTCTGCAGCCCATAAAGGAGCTCATGAAAGATGGGCATGTAGCATCTCATTCTCCGTTGACGGCTGGTCAAGTAAGTGTTCCTTATTGTCCGGATAAAACTGATAAATGTTTGTGCAAGCATATCACGATCTAACGATGTCTTTCTCACAGATGTACAAGGAAACAATGATTGGATTTCACAAGATTGCGGATAACATTCCCGAACTTCTCAAGGATCGTAAATAGGTTTTATTTTGTAGCTCAAAATCGACTCTGTAATGGTTGATCATCAGCGACATCGTACATTTTATAGTTCGAATACAATGACCTCTAGTTGAGACTATATTCAGTGACTTTAGGCACTCCTGAGAAGGCACCACTAGTAGCTGGCTCGACTTGAAGAAGCTTCACACGGAAGGAGAGTCCCTCGCTTCCTTGTGACTAATTCGCCAGATTCCAAAATAAGGTATCTTCCACCTTCCTTGTTCACTTTTCATCTGAACATCTTCAGAATTGACAACAAAAATCATTAAATATGGATTATGAGAGAGTAACGTCACACAACTTCGTCGATTTGGAAAACCATCGTATATATCTAGCAATATGTGGACCACCACGCATTCCAAGCGAGCCAATAGTGGTTATCCTCCAAGACATAACCAGTGGCCCTCGTGAGGTAAGTGCTGTTCCAAACAAAGCCCCAAAGCCTCAAAAGAACGGCGAAGAAAAGAAAGGAGCCGTAGCTGCTCTCACAGAAAAGGCAATGCTGACTGTGAAACCTTCTGCCAGTGGGTCGCTGTTCAACGACTCTTAAGTGTCGACACTTGCAGCCTCATATGCGATCGTCCTGGTTATGGCAAATCACAACTCTCACCTCACGAACCAACGGCAATAAATCTCGCTGCCGAGCTCGATACAGTACTTGAAGAGGAATCAATTGAACCACCATATATTCTCGTCTGCCACGGATATGGCGCGATTATAGGACGGGAGTTTATTGCCATTAGACATTCGAGAGGAGGAAAGGATGATATTGTTGGAGCCGTTTTGGTGGAGGCCAGCCAAGAAAAGAGCTACCAACTTTGGACACCTAAAGGTCTTGTACCAGTGTTACCATCCATTGAGTTCATCAATGTTTCGGACTTGCCAGCTAGTGAAGGCAGTTATGCATTAGACGACCACGATTGGACTTGGGTGAGGCTTTACGACGGGAAGATAGAACAGAAATTAATGTCTAGAGCCGAAGCTACATACGCTATACCAAGTTCCAACGATCTGGCACGTCTGGAACAATTTGAGCTGGTGCCGCCATTACTCGACAATCATCCTGTAAGTGTACTGAAAGGCAAGCACCTTCTCGACAGGCAAAGGTATTTCATGGCCACTACCAGACACACTGGCTTAGTCAACAGAGAAAAAGTGCGACCTGTCTGGGAAGTGCCCGATAACTTCGAGGAGCAAGACGAGGCCTTTCAAAAGGAACAGCTGAAATTATCCAGCAACAGCCGCTTTACGGAAACAAAGCACAGTGGCCACAATATACATTTGTCAGAGCCAGCCCGGATCTGTCGTGAAATCAAATGGGTGATGAACAACTTGGTGAAGACGTTAGAGTGGAGAAAAGAGCGGAAGGTTGCATGGGCCAGGTTTCTTCGTCTTGAAGATCGCAGGTATTGCAAACTTCACAACATAACTAACTGACTGATTATTGACCAAAGGTAACTCAATTTTATGTTAGTAAAAGAGAGTAGACTTTCAAGAAACATCCTTGCAAAGAGTGTGGGAATTCTGTGAGATTAAGTGGCCGATGCACGTAACAGAATGGTGGGAAACAATTCCATAGATAAAGCTGTGATTTCCATAGCCATCATTACTCGTGAGTTCGAGGCAATGCAGGTAGAACCACTCATGTACAACACATATCCTTCTGTCAATTGGCAGGGACCCAACCCCGTAACAGAAATGACATATTCTAGAATCACCAACGGCGCTGGTTGCGCGCTCGCTTAACGGCACAAGCTCGCTACCGACGGATAAGTCCGACTAGCTCGTAACCACCGGCCTCGGCCACTGTTATCAGACGGTAATCCCACCCTTGAGATTGCTTTCCACATCTCTAATTGGATACAGCCCTCTATCTTTTGGCTACAAGAGGAAACTTGAGGAGATCTTTAGGGGAGCCAATCCAAGACCAGATGAACGCGTTTGCGCTTTTGACGCTAGCCCCGCATCCCTTACATAACTGCCGTACTCCAGAAAAGTCGGCAGCGTGAACGATCGCCATGATAAATCGTGCAGGAGAGAATTATAAGCATCCGTATGACGGTTGAGCGTTGATAGAGGAGCATGATTGATGTTTAATCGTCAGAGGTCATTAGAAGCAATTCCAAGAAGTCTTGACAACATGGAATTAGTTCAAGCTTTCCACAATTGCAGGGATTGATTCGAATAAATCCGAAGGACCCTTGGGTCTAAATTGCCATCAGCCAAGATAGCCAAGGCGATAAGGGAAGGAAGCAGAGTCAGGGGAGGGGATGCGGGCAGAAAGTGTGCGGACATGCCATCTACAAAGAACTCCACAAGTCAGACAATACTCCTGTGCGTAAGAGTCCAAGATGTCCGCGTCTCTTGAGCTCCTGCTAAGCTCCTCCATCGCCTCCCTTGGAATTTCTTGTCAACCATGGCTTCAGAAAAGGTCGTTTCCAAGTCCCCCTCGGTCAATGACCTCTCTTCCTCCCCTCCTAGCGACGATGCCGAGTCGCTCGGCGCGGCACCAATAGCCTTCACCACCAAACGTGGTCTAGCTGGTCGCCATGTCCAGCTCATGTCTATTGGTGGTTCGATTGGTACGGGACTCTTCGTCGGTATTGGCTCCAGTCTGCGCTCTTCCGGTCCGCTATCCGTCGTGCTCGCCTATATCGTTTATTGCGCCACGTTTATTTTCCATGCCAATATGGCTGTAGGAGAGATGGCCGCATACCTCCCAATTCGTGGCAGCGTCTTCGAATTTGCCAGCAGATATGTCGATCCTGCTCTGGGTTTTGGTCTGGGCTGGACATACTTCTATGCCAGTACCATGTTGGTCTGCGCAGAGATGTCGGCTGTGGCTACGGTTATGGGTTTCTGGCTTCCGGATACAAATGCTGCGGCTTGGATTGCAATGAGTTTGGGTGTGTGCCTATTGCTTAATGTCTTTGCTGTCAAGTAAGCCAAATTCAATCCAAAACTCCTTGAAGGGTTACTGATTGTGTGATTAGGTATTATGGAGAGACAGAATTTATCTTTTCTTGTACCAAGATCCTGCTTCTTGTAGGACTCGTCCTTCTCACTTTCATTACCATGTTGGGAGGCAACCCGAAGCACGATCGATATGGGTTCCGCTACTGGGCAAATGGTAATGCCATGCATGAATATATGGGTACAGGAACCACGGGAAGATTTCTCGGATGGTGGAAGGTGGTGCTCTATGCTGCATTCAGTGTTGCTGGGTAAGTTGCATTCAAGCATCTAGAATTTCGGAATTTCGCTGATTATTTCTCTAGTCCAGATCTCATTGCCCTTGCAGCGGGTGAGATGATTGATCCTAGGAGTAAGTTATTCCTGCAGTATTTATCTCAAGGATCATAATTAACAGACTAATTTAGGAAACATCCCTCGCGTAGCTCGTCGGGCCTTCTGGCGTATCGCTGGATTCTACATCGTTGGTGTTTTCGCCGTAGGAATTATCTGCTCCTCCAGAGACGAGCGTCTGCTCGGAGCCATTGACAGTGGCTCAGTTGGATCCGCAGCCTCTCCATGGGTGATTGGAATTCAAAATCTCGGAATTGAGGGTCTTCCTAGTCTCATCAACGTTTTGATTCTTCTCTCCGGTTGGTCCTGTGGAAACGCCTTCCTTTACTCGTCAAGTCGCACATTGTACAGTTTGGCTTTGGACGGACAAGCACCCAAGTTCTTCTTGAAGTGTACCCGGTCGGGTGTACCTATCCACGCAGTACTTACTGTCGGATTACTCTCATGCATCACTTTCCTCGTCGCCAGTTCCTCGGCTACCGAGGTTCTAAGCTGGTTCATCAATCTTTGTACCATCGGCTTCGTAGTAAGCTACACCTGCTTCTTGATCACGTATATCGGATGGTTCAATGCTCTCAAAGCTCAAGGAATCTCTCGGGATACACTTCCATTCAAAGCACCATTCATGCCGTATGCCGCCTACTTCGGTATCGGAACTGGCTGTGTCGTCGTCTTCTTCGCAGGATTCAACACCTTCAAACCTTTCGATACCCAGGGATTCGTTACGTCGTACTTTGGAATCGTGTTTGCGTTGATCATGTATGTGTTTTGGAAGGTCTACAAGAAGACTAAGTTTGTGAAACCCGAAGAAGCGGATTTGTTTACGGGCAAGGCGGAGGTTGACGAAGAGTGTAAGATTTGGGAACAACCTGGAGCCCCGCAACTGAAGGGTTGGGCCAAGTTCTGGGAAGAGTTGTGGTAGACATATCCTTAAAAGTTTTTAGATATTAAAAGTAATTCGTATTGGCTTTCGCACTGCTTCATTCTGTAGTCTTTCTTTCTCTGGATTCTGCAATACCGGATGCCATTCCATTCTGCTAAAAGTAGTTCACTTTGATTAGCCCATTTTCTTCTCTTTGGGCGTAGATTGGTGTCTGCTCACATCTCTTTCGCTGTGTATCACTTCTTCTGTAGTTGTTAGCTCTATTACCGCATTATGTCTACTACGTAATAAAACCATACTTCTCATTACATAGCGTAATTAAATTATAGATTATATCCATTCATAGATAAGGAGGCACATCCGCAAAACTAGAAAGTTGCGTATCTATCGTAGCCTTATTCATACCTAGATAATACATGTCTCATGAGATTACTTGTACCACTGTAACACATGTACAAGACATATTTAGCATTCGGGATTGCACTCGGAAACAGTTATCCTAGTCTTGGTATGACATTGCACCAAAAGAGTTCTCATTTGCTTCTTGCAAGAAAGGCTTGACGTGGTTAAGAAAGGGTATCTAAATCGTATACAAGACCGGTGACAAAACTCCTCGCTCAATTGCAGAATCGTACATGATATATCGCTTCACATCTCATCTCGGATTCGTACAAATTCCAAGTATCGATCCTTTGTCCATGCACGGCATCGCTTACCCCATATCATCATCGGCACAGTCAAAAGAACGAAAAAGAAATCCAGGACACCAATCGCAATGAAGCAGTCTCGTGTTCCGGACGCGGCGAGCCATGGCGAGGCCGTAAATGTAAATATGCAGCCAATGGTGTTGTTCACCACAGCTACACCAACCATACCTTCCAATACCATTGATGGATAAGCATCCATCAGATAGGCCATTGAAAGATCACCAGCGCAGCCCCATCCAAAACCAATAAATCCCAAAGCAACATATGCTGGCCAAATGTTGGTCCATTTATAGGCGGTTGCAATTCCGAAAAGAAGCATGCCTAGGGGGCTAAAGATCGCACAAGGTAACATCATCCATAATCGGTGTTCAGCTTCTCGGACACCATTGTTTCGTTTTGCCATCCACAAGACGAACTTATCTGACATGTAACCACCCCAGAAACAACCGATCACCGCTCCAATCAGGCAAGGGACGTTCATTAGGCCAGATCCAACATCGCTGTAGTTCCACGGATCCTCCATCCAGTTCTCTTCTTCCAAGGTCAGATAAAATGTAAGCCAAGCGTCTTGAGCGCCCCATTGAATTCCTGAATATATAACTGCTGGAAATCCAAAAATACGAAGCGTATGAAAAAGCCGTGCACAATATTGTTTAAATCCTGTCCCGATGAGATTTGGCGCAGGAGTAATGAGACGAATCCGTTCTCGGTATGACTGTGGCTTCGATATTTCAGTGGCGGACTCTTCTACTGGGACGGAACTCCGTGGACTGAGATCTTGCCCTGTCGGTTCGCTGGCAAGCTTTTCATTCTTGTTGGTCGGATCAGTAATTTCGCTCTTTTTCATGCCTTCGGTGACATTTGTGGTATATCCAGTCCGGTGAAAGGAAGTTTCCTCGAGCGTAAAGTAGACTACAACAATCGTGCAACTTGAAATAATAACACTCCACCAACCGACCCAACGCCATCCTAAACTGCTATCGGCTATGTACCCTCCGATCAGGGGTCCAAGATATGTACCAATACTCGTAGAGAGCACATAGATACCCAGAACGGAACCACGCTGGTGTTGAAAGAACATGTCGGACAATGACAATTGAACATTCGCTTCGGCACAAGACTCAGACGCCCCAACAAAAAGTTGATTCCAGATGGAATCCTCAGTGCCTTGTACCCTAGCCATCCAGATAGCCCCGACAAGCCCAGATATGAGGCAGATGAGATATGTAATTCTTCGACCGTACAAGTGAGCCGCTGGCGAAATAAGAAGAGTCCAGTAGCCGATTCCCACGAACAGAACCCCTGCGCCTGTATTCATAGCATCCCAGGAAATGTCTAATTCTTCATTCATGCCTGTTTGCGCTGAGCCAGCATCATTGGATGTCGCAGCCGTCAACGCTGTAATGAAGCAGAGAAGAATGGTATTCCAGTATTTGCGGGGTATGGACCAATTCAATGGGTCATTGACTGATGAGGTTGGTTGGGGCGAGAGAATGATTTCTCCATGTTTGACCAAATGCGAAGTCAACGCCTCGTCATAATCTTCCACGAGACGTGAAGTCCCAGGGAGATACTCGGTGCCATCCCGAGCATTCATTTTGGAGGTAGATGAACGAGGCCGTATGGTCGGGAAATTTTCGCAAATTTTGATCTGTCGGTAACTAAGCGCAGTGGGCCGCTGTCCCTCACTGGCAACACCTCTTGTTGTAAAGCCCTCGCCGTCCTTAAAGCATAGCAGAATGGGAAGATGCAACGAGGAGGATGGATGGTCTTTTCGAAGCAAGAAAAGGAAGAAGAGGACTTTAGAGGGATTCGGTGACACCGAGCTCTTACCCATGATAGGTAGTGATCCTCCACTCCTCTCATTGATAGTGCTGATAAGAAATTCGCCCCCTGCAAAAAGATGCCGTGGCCGACGAGGCTCTCATCTTACTGGAGCCCTGGAGTTCCTGCAGTGGCAAGCCGCGAAGCATCTTTGAAACTAGGATAGGCCATGTATGCCCAATACCGAATGTAGATGTTATCGTCCCGAGATCATGTAAAGCTGCTCGTGGTTGCAATGCAGTAGTTCATCAATCTTGGAAACAGGGGAGGTCCGGTCCGTGTCGCACTATTCTGAGCAGCTTCGTCATCCTGCCATAAACTGCCAGAAACTGTCTACCCACTGAAGCTTGTACCTGCTACTTTGAACGATGTCCTGGATGTTTCAAGGCTTATCTCTGATATCTCCACAGAAGAGAAAAGCTTGTCTTGCGACTAGAAACGGGAACGATTTCCCAGGTTCTCTCTATCTTGGGACTGGCTAATCTGGTGTAGCCTTTCGCATGCACCTGCTCAATCTGCACGACATTCCCTGATAGGCTGGCTGAAAGGCGATGACTGCAGAAGCCAAGTGGTTGTGGATACGAGGGGATCCCAAAGGCCCACGACACCTTTAGTTACTGTCGGGTGTCTGTGTCGTGAAGAGGCAAGTGATGTCCGTGATTCTGAGATATCACATATGCCGATACTCAACTGTGGAGAGAATGGGGGTCCTGTGGTCAAGAGCGGGTGATGTGGTGGGTTGGTGGGTTGGTGGGTTGGTGGTGACTGGTGATGGTTTGGTGATGGATGACATCTTGGTGGGTTGGAGCGGGCACCAAAGGTTTGGCGTGGTGTGGTGTTAGCGACTCCGGCACCGTCATTATTTTAGCCCGTGGCGCCGCATTCCAAACTCTTCGACGTCGTCTTCTTCTTCCTCTCATCTCTCCTCAATCTCACTTCCCAACAACCACCAGCCATTCTCACCAACTACTGCCCCAACTCTTCGGAGACCAAGCATTCAGCATAGCTATACATTTCCTCCACCAAGTCACCAGAACTCGCTTCAGTTCGACCACCCGCCGCCACCTCAGCACGAACTTCGCAGAGTACATCGACCAGTCGATATCCCAAGCACCTAGCAACTCTATACCAAGCCGTTTGACGTCCCAGTCAGAGGTTATCATTTTGAGGCCATTCTGAGGAGTTCTTCGCAGACGGTCTCCTCGCTCACCCCTTTCACAATCCCTCGTCCAGGATATATACGCAGATGTTGAGTCAGTATGTCGATGCTTACCATATCTCCTCGTGGCGCTTTAAATCTAAACGAAATAAACCATCATGTGAATGGAATCAACACGGCCATTAATAATGGCCCGACTGCTTCCGAATCACTCGTCGCTTCCTTCAGAACCGACATCGCCGTCCCAGATGCCGTTACAATGAAGAAGAAGCACAAGGCTCTCATCGTCGGGGCCGGAATCTCCGGTCTGCGAGCAGCATCAGTACTCCAGCGCCATGGGGTCGAAGTCACAATCCTCGAAGGACGCCCAGATAGGATCGGCGGTCGCATCCTCACGAGTCGTCCAAATGGCAAGGCTGCACGTGACATTGGTAAATATACCTAAAGGCAATATCTATATTTGTGAGTGGTTGAGTTGAGAGCTCAACCACAACAGTCTGGGTTGTTCCCCTTCTCCCTGGCAAGAGTCCGCTCACACGCATTCTAGGTGCCGCTTGGATGCATGAGACATCGCAGAACAAACTAGTCCATCTGATCCCGAAGCTAGGCATTGAGTATTACTACGACGATGGCACACCATTATATTTTACTAAAGAAGGACGCGCCGGATCACAATTCAAAGCTAAGAAAGTGGCTGATGAATTCGCTGATTACTGTGAGTGGTTTTATACAGAGCACCCAAATGCTCCAGATCGTACAGTCAAAGATTTCATACACGAATTTGTTGCCAAACATCCTCTTATCACGTCTGATGAACGCAAGTGGGCTCCTCAAGCAGCACGTGAGGTGGAATTGTGGATTGGCACAAGCTTAGAGTCAGCTTCCTCCAAGCACTTGAGTTATTTCGTCACTGAGAGAAACCTCTACATGAAAGGAGGCTACGACAAGATCGTAAACTGGACCGCCAAACCGCTCATGGAGAATCCTGACACCATTCGTCTCGGCGAGGTTGTAAAGGACATTGAATGGGGCGAGAAGGATGACTCGATTGTTGTCCGCTCTACCAAAAATGACGCAGTTCATAGCTTTAGAGCTGATGCGATAATCGTGACTGTGCCCCTGGGAGTTCTACGCAAAAACATGCTATCTTTCAATCCACCACTTCCAACTGACATCCAAGATGGTATCTCTAAATTCAGCTACGGTGCATTGGGGAAAGTCTTCGTTGAATTCTCCGAGGTCTTCTGGCCCAAGGATCACGACCAATTTATATTTTACCCATCGCCTCTTGCATCGTCTGATGCGCCTGTCGACGAGACATCTATACTATCCTACGCGACTGTCACCTCCAATCTCTGGATCATGAGTGGGACCAAAGAGCTCTGCGTTCAGATCGCCGAGCCCCTGACTCAAATCGTCGAATCCATGACTTCGCCAAGCGAAATCTATACCTTCTTCGAGCCACTTTTTAAACTCATGCGCACGGAACCATACAAAGATCTCCCAGAGCTAATCAACATTGAAACTACTCACTGGACGCAAGACCCTCTGGCAGGATATGGTAGCTACTCGGTCGAGAAAAGCGGAGATGAATCCGGCGCCTTGATTGACGCATTAGCAAACCACGTTGGAAGTAGACTTCAATTCGCAGGTGAGCATACTTGTGTGGTTGGGAACGGTTGTGTACACGGCGCCTTCGAAACTGGTGAGGTTGCTGCGAGAAATCTTTTGGAAATTTTCAACATACCTTATGATGGCAGAGATTCTAGAAGTGGCTCTCCAATGACTGACTAGATTTATATATGGGAACCAAGAAGGTGGACATCCATTTAAGTTTCAGTAGATTTTTGTTTTTATTTTATTTTTTCTTAAGTTCCTGTTTCGTTTCATCTACTAACTAGAGTCTCTCATTTTTATTGTGTCACACATTGATAGTTAGCTTAGCAATAAATGCACCATTTGGGTTGACTTGTGTGATCAAGTGATTTGTTCTCCTCTTGCTAAGCATTTGTACAAACTACCTAGGTATATAGCCACATCGCAGTGCTATCTAGGTAGATATTAAACATCTTATCACGGAACGACCCGGCGGCTTCACTGATCGCCACAAAGTTTCCCGTTCCGATTTCCGTCTCAACGCCCGCCCTAAGCCGAACAGTGGGGGAGGGGTTAAATCACATCATATATCTCGAGCCTCAAAGAACGCTCCTATTTCCCTTGAACAGTTTTTGTACTTTCAAGACGGCAACAAACGTAAATTCATAGCCATAGTCTACGGCAAAATGGGCGCCACCAATTCAGTCTTAGGAACGGCGACACGATCAACACCCAAAGGCAAACTGCAGGGAAGAAGTGAGACGGACTCTGCTAGCAATAAGTTGGTTTGTACGCGATACACACGCGTTCCTTACGCCTTACCGCCGACTGGTTCACGACGCTGGCAAAAGCCTGTTCCGCTCCCTAGCGATTTTAGCTTTTCCCAGGGGAATGGAGAACCAGGAGAGTATATTGAGTTCGGCAACGTGTGTCCGCAACCAATCTATACGCATGGTTCTGTTGTGCTGCCAAATGAGAAGACTGCGAAGCCACATGTTCGGAAGTATAGCGAGGATTGTCTGTATGTGAATATTTGGGTTCCGGGTGGAGATGTACCAGATGGAGGCTGGCCTGTTCAGGTCTATATTCGTGAGTTTGGGATCTTTTTACCGGATCATCAATCAAGAAGACTATGATGCTGACGGTAAAAGATGGGGGATGGTTACAAGTTGGCGATGCAATGCAGAGTAATGAACATGATCCGTATCACCTTATCCAGGCTTTCCCCAGGATCATAGTCGCTGTGTCGTACCGCCTGAACGTCTTTGGATTCCTCTCGTCTCCAGCTTTAGAGGGTGCGAATTTTGGATTCTGGGATCAGAGACTAGCGATTGAATGGACTTCGGAGAACATCTCTCTATTCGGTGGTAATCCGCAGAACATAAGTCTGGGAGGTCTTTCAGCAGGTGCTTACTCAACAATCTTCCAGCTGTACTACGATACATACCTACCGGAGGATCGGAGAATTATCAAGAGAGTATTCCTATATTCCAACGCGGTTGGTATCCAGCCCGATCCTATCTCCTCTCCTTCCTCAGACGAGCAATTCGAGGATTTGTGTTCTCGCTTCTCGATCGCAACCAGTCTATCCGACGCAGAGAAAATCAAAGCTCTACGCCAACTACCAGATTCCAAAATCGCAGATGAAATCTTGAGCCTCAAGAAACATACATTCCGGGCCGGTACGGATGGCGAGTTCATCTCAGCCTCGTTCCTCAAGAGTATCCACGACGGCTCATTTACTTCTCTGTTGAAGAAACACAACATCTCAATCATGCTTGGCGAGGTCGCGAATGAGGAGATGCTCTACAGGCTCGTGAACCCAGCTTCATCATACGAAACTCTCATTTCAGAACTAAACAACTACTATCCCGCCACTGTCACAGAGGGGTTATTGAGTAGTGGAATCTACGATATCCCAGCCCGAGATGAGCCTTCCACTGATAAATGGCGCGATTGCTTCGCGGCCATCGTAGCGGATTGTCAAGTGCACGCTACGATCCGAGGTTTTGCGTCTACTCTCCTTGAGACGTCTGACCCCTTACTGATCGAGAACGTATTCAGGTACCGCATCTGCTGGAGAGCAAAGGGATTAGATCAGTGGTTGGATCCGAAAGTTGGGTTGTGCCATGCTGCGGATGTGCCGATTTGGTCACTCAGTGGCACGAGAGCGGGGTATGATGATGTTGATGTTGAGAGGGTGAAGGAATGGCTGGCTCCTCAGATGCAGTTCTTGGAAGGCAAGAAGGTTGAGTGGGGGACGAAAGACTTTAAGGAGGTTAGGAAGTTTGAGAGTTCTGGCGAGATTAAGATTGTTGGTGATGAGTTATGGGAGAGAGGATTGAGTGTTTGGGACTGTATGGGTAAGGCGCAGCTGTAAAGTGAGACCATGGAATACACATCGATTATTTAACACTCATTTTAGAGAGAATGACGATGTCGCGATACAGTCTACTTAGTACAGCATTAAGGTTTGAGGTCGCTAAGCCCCCTTTAAATGTCTCGCTTATGAATATTGTGATAGAAGCTCTCCTCGTGTGAAACGCAAACTACTATCACGTTGAATAGTGACATGGCTTTTGATATGGTACCTTCTCTTCTTTCTTCCAACGGAAGTTAGCACAAATCAGCTTAACAGCTGTGTTCTATTTTGAAGCTTAGTGAAGCTTAGACCATTCTCCTGTTCATGTCGAATGACTTACTTACCGAGCTACTGCAGGTCAACTCACACCTTCGGTAGAAGCTATGCCAGGTTCCCGAATCTTGCCTTCTAGTTCTAAGCCTTTCCAAAACGGTTCTCCCCGCAGTTTCTCCACCTTTCCCCGCATCTCGGCTCAGTCTATTCTGTAAGAGCTCATCCTCACGGTCTTCTACGACCAGGATTCTAGGTCGCTTCTTCGGTCGACAATATAGCGAACAAGTCGATCAGTAATTGGGTTCGTCAGTGCGGCTTGTTCTTCTCATGGTCTGCTTTATTTTCATACCTGCGCTTTGCCCGTACCAACCAACTACCGAGCCTTCTCTTCGGTTTCGCGATCGCTTATCGTATTCTTCGCATATCGTACATGGAAACCTCAGCTTTGCCTCACTTTAGGTCCATTGTTATGGATGGATGTATGTAGATTGTTGCCGGCAGGAAATATGTGCATTGAATGTGAATTTAGCCAATCAAGCAGAACGCTACGTAATCCATATTCTAGCTGATCTCTTGTCACTCGGGTCAAAGTGCTCGTATGGTTAACAGCATCCGAGAGAATTGGAGACTGGCTATTCGTGATCCAAGATTATATGATCAACATTAATTGGCACTGTAGCCTGCTTCCGAAGAATTAAATGGTATTTATACAGCCATGCCCACCAAAGGTTTTAGAACTGCTTTACTGTCACTCCTCCCTTTCAAGATGCCGACTTTTTCTCGTTTCCACAAGGTTGCTTTTCCATTGTTATACGTTTCTTGCATCATTGTACCCCGCTAACTTCTACAGTTTCTTCTTTTGGCAGTGATTTCTCTGGTCCACTTCGCAAACGTGACTCCAAGCGATCAAGCTGGATCCGATGTCAACCTTGGAACGTTCAATTCACCCGCAGCTATCAGCAGGCCTCGGTTCCGATACTGGTAAGGAACCAAGCCGCGAGCCTACACCTCAAAAACATTGCTCATATCTGTATAGGCTTCCCGATGGCTCTGTTGATGCAGGAGTTGTTGCTGCGGATATAAAATCTGCAGGGTCACTGTCATCTGGAGGAGTCGAATTTCTTCCTTTCTACAACTATGGAGGTGAATTAGGGCCACCGCCTGCATCGATTGACTGGAGTATCTATGGCTTTGGTTCTGCTCCATTCAAGAGTATCTTAAAATCTGCTTTGCAGGCTCATAAAGATGCTGGGCTTGTTATGGACCTGCCATTGGGCCCGAATCAGGGCCAAGGCGTGCCTGCAGAAATTACTAATGATGGTCTGCAATGGGATCTTGTAAGTATAAGAGCCAAATCTGGCAAATTAAGGCTCTCACCCAGCACGCACTCTGAACTCCCCTGGAGTTTTTCTTCTTCAAATCTCGACTCTCGCTAACGACTTTCTAGGTGCCGTACACGATTACTATACCGTCCAATGGCTCTTTTGAGGGGGTAATTCCAGGCTGGGCTTCAGATACTAAATTAGTAGCACTCAACACAGCGCGGGTGTTGTCTCGTCAAGAAAATAGTATGGAACTCCCCTCGCAAATTCCAGGAGTGCCTCCTACCATTTCCAACTGGACAACTTTCGTAGTTGATGCATCAAGTCTTGCCGATGTTGCTTCAAGCGTGAACAAAGGAACTGGGACGGTATCGATAAAGCTCCCAGCCCTAGCAGGCAATCAAACCTACCAACTAATAGCTTCATACGAGAAGAAGGCTTTGAATCATGCATGTATACCTGGCACCAACCCACAGAACTTTCTTCAGAATGGTTCTTTTGTGGTCGATCACTTCAGTGAGCGTGGTGCCAGAGTTACAACAGACTTCTGGGACAAGTACATTCTTGATGATGATATTAAGACCTTACTCCAGGATGTGGGCAACTATGTCTGGGAGGATAGTATGGAAATCAGATCTACCGTTAACTGGTCACCGGATTTACCTGCTATATTCGAGGAGACCTTCGGATACAAGCTCGAAAACTACATTCCGCTGATACTTTACGGAAATAACAATATCAATTTGCAAGCAGACAGCCCAGGTCAGCTCGAGTTTCTCACGAACTCCAGTGACAAAGGCCAGTCGTTTGTCAATGATTACCGCGCAGCACTAACCAAAGGATACCAGGAGTATATCAAGACTCTTCAGTCTTGGGCAAGTAGGACTCTTGGAATGCAAACCAGTCTGCAAGTCTCGTATAACTTACCCATGGATGCCCTCTCTAGCGTTCCCGTCATCAATGCACCAGAAACCGAGACGATCCAGTTTGCAGGCGGGGCCATAGACAGTCTCAAACAATTCGCAGGGCCCGCAAATCTGGCAGGCAAGCGAGTTCTATCCTGTGAGATGGGCGGGGTTTTCAACAAAGCGTACCAACTTCCTGTGCCACAACTACTTTTTCTGATCAACAGAGGCTTTGCTGGTGGGGTCAATAGCCAAGTCATCCATGGGCAAACCTACAGTGGTAGCTACCCCAACACCACTTGGCCCGGGTACACAGCATTCAATTATGCGTTTGCAGAAAACTGGTCACCGCGACAGCCATCCTGGAACAATGGACTCGGAGACGTGCTTCAGTATACGGGAAGGACGTCCTTTACCCAGCAGTCCGGGATCCCAAAGATAGATGTTGTGTTCTATCAGAAAGATTCAGTCACCGATGTGAACTTCCGCACCCAGTATAAATTTAATGATCTTGTCGAAGCGGGATACACATATCAGTACCTCTCGCCTGACAACTTCCAGCTTCCCCAAGCGAGAGTCGAGAATAAGGTTCTTACACCTGATGGTCCAGAATACAAGGCTCTAATTATTGACAAGTCTGACAACTTAACCCTCGCTGGCGTTACTAAAATTCTTGAGTATGCCGAAGCTGGAATTTCTATAATTCTGACCGGGGGTGCACCTGGAACGTATCCCGAAAATCAGAATAAAGGCTCTGCTCAAATAAGCGAAGCTCTGAGCTCCATCATCGGCCTTGACAATGTCATCGAGTCTCAAGAAGGCGAGATAGCACAAACTCTTGCCAAGATTGGCCTCAAACCTCGCATTTCGATTGCAGGTAGTGAGAATATCTACACAACATGGCGCGAAGTGGGAAAAGGCGGCATCGATTATGCTTTCGTGTTTAGCGATGTCGGTGCATCGAACGTATCTCTCACTATCTCGACCACTAAAATCCCTTACGTCTTTGACACCTGGACTGGGAACCAAAGGTCACTCATAAGCTATAAGGAAGGTCCAGATAGCATCACAGTTTCACTTTCTCTTGCTGCAAACCAGACAACTATTCTGGCCTTTGCTCAAGATGATTTACCGGATGTTTATAGACCTAGCTTCCACCTTGAAAGCACACCATCAAATATCATTGGTTTATCTTTCAGCCCATCTTCCAGCCCATCTTCCGGGTTAACACTCCATACAGCCAATATCCCGGTTACCGGAGATTCAAATATCCGCACATCCACAGGAAAGTCATACTCTGGTGTTTTGGACTCTGATCTGGCTTCCCCATTCACACTGGATGATTGGACTCTCGTAGCCGAGCACTGGGGCCCTCCAAGTGATTTATATGACCTCTCAGTGCACAGCATCAAGAGAAATACTACACATATCCTGAAATCACCACTGCCATCTTGGACTTCCATTCCCGGGCTTGAAGAAACAGCCGGGCTCGGGTACTATACCACGAACTTCACCTGGTCCAAGTCATCTCTCGGTGCAGATGGTGCATATATCACAATGGGACCGATCATAAATACAGCACGGCTTTATGTCAACGGCGAAGCTGCTCCACCGCTCGACCTGACAGCCCCGAAAGTAGACATAACAGACTTCTTGCTAGAGGGCGAGAACGAGATCTTGATTGTGATATCAACTTCGCTTTGGAACGCTCTACTTCCTATACTGTCAGAGCTGGAAAGTAACGGACGGAATCTGGCTACGGTGATTGGGGTGCCGGGACCTGCTATTACAGAGGGTCTGATAGGAGATGTCACAATTATGCCGTTCAAGAGTATTGTCGTTTCTGAATAAACATTGTGGCTTCAAGTCCGGTTGTGGGTTGGAAATGGGCTGGAGAACAACGAAAAATGCCTTTGGTGCTTGATTTTATGAGTCCTTAGATAGGATTAGTTTAATGACTAAATTGGTTCTCTAACGATCTTGAAAATAGTTCTTGTGCCTGAGTAACTACTGTGAGATTGCTGTTCTTCTAAAACTCCTCAGATCTTCCTCCAAAATTGCATAATTCTCCTAGCTTCCAAGCTCTCTAGGTTGTCACAGCTAACTTTATCAACCCGGCCTTATGTATCCTCTCTGGTAATACCGCCTCCATCTTGAACTACACTGTACGGCTTCTCTCCGTCGGGATATGATATCCTTGGTGCCGTCTACCCGACTCAAGTGCGAAGTGTCGGATGATCTACCGATATTGATAGAGAGGTGCGAGAATAACTCGCGAGAGCTCCTCCAAAATCCATGAGAACTTTCTACGAATTTTTCCCGTGGGCCAGAACCCCTTGCCATATTTTCAAGCGATCCGGATCGTTCGAAATAACCCAAGAGATCCCTCAGGACTCGCACGATATGTTTGATTTCCCGAATCCCGATCCAGAAGTTGCATAATCCCGCATGAGAGATTATCTTGTCTCAAAAGATCTTCAATAAGCATGATTTTCACGCTTCAATTCCGTCAACGCCAGTCCCTCGAAATCAAACCTCGAATCCAATTTTACGTCATCGACCTGAATAAACCCGGCAATTAGTCAAAGTCCACTTAACACTTCATAACCAACAAGAAATCGATGCAATAAACCAAGAAAGCACATACCATATCATGAGCTTTCACAGCCTCGGTCTGTTGTTCCGTCAAGCTACACACCACGAACAATAATTCATGCTGTCCCTCTTTTCTATATTCCGCGCGATAATTCCCCGCTCCTAACTCATGGTCGAGGAAAGAAAGCAAAGTTGAATACTGAGCTGGAGTAGCTTTGCGGAAGGGGAAGACGAGAGAATGCGTTGATTCTTCAGGAGATGATGATTGGCGAAGAGCTGGTGCGAGTGGCTGCGCGATAGCGAGGGAGCTGGTCGCGAGCAAGAAACTAGACAGTACCGAGAACTTCATCTTTGTTTGACTGTATCTTTTTCTTTTCTTTTCGGGAGTTGAATGGTGTTGATTATTGATTCGTTCCGTCGTAGTCTGTAGGTGCATTCAGGAGAGGAAGGTGAGAAGGGGAAATGGAGTTACGATTGCGGTAGCACGCCATATTTATTGCATATTGCGATACCTCTTGTTCTTGAGGTTACCGAGTAGCCTACCGGTACGCGACGGCATTGCCGATTGTGAAATTGCCTGCATGAGAGGATCCCTGCTGCTGATAATCTTATCTACAAAGGATGAGGGTCCTCCTTTTCCCTTGGCATTCATTATATTCCGCCCGAAAGCCCTCTTACAGTAAGTAATACCTATTAAAAAATGTTTAAAATGGCGGATTTTCTGTACAGCGCTGGATTCATAGCAATTCTTTTAAACGAACACACATAATTTGCTGTTTGAATTAATTGAGTACTTGTGCATCTCACAATTACTATTGCAAATTTCCAACTCGGGCTATTTCAGTTGCTATACTAGTTTCAATAAATACTTGTCCCAGTTTGATATAGAGACTTTCACTCAAATAGGACGTTTTCCCGATAATTCAATATCTTCACCTACGTATGTTTTATCGTTATGCAGCAGCTAAAGACTATACAAAAATCAAAACCATTAAAGCAGCAATGGGAATAAAACAAAGCTATAGCAATGATAGTTAACTTAATTAAGGAATATTAGTGATCATATGACATGTTTTCAGACATACAGGTAGATAATTGTCACAATTTTATACCAACTGTCGTCGGTACACATCCCTCAAGTGAGTGCCAATGCCCATGAGCTGTGAATGTTGCACTTTTTTGCTTCTCTTTTACAGCAGAGCCTTACACAATCTGGATGCCAGTTTGCCAATAGGTCTTCTCATCACGCACAGTAGTATTTTCAGGAATGCGGAAAATCCCAATACGCACATACTTTTCGCGAGTGTCCATCAAGCCAAACTGGGACCCCTCTGAAGACGAGACGCGATTGACACTTCTCGCTTCCCGTCCGAACTTAAAGAAGATCTTCTCTTTAAGAACAAGGTGGGCACCGGAAGCGACATGCAGGACAAAGACTGGTGTACCTGGAGGAAGCCACTTTTCTCCCTCCAAGCTGAGCACGTAGTCAGGGTCGAAGTCGAGACGGCGTTGATTTTTCCTTATTTCCAAGCCGTAGCTGAAGATGTTATGGTGTTTGATATGTCTGTCGACTGGATCGGGAAGATATTCATATTGTAGCAATGCACGCGTGACATGACCACTAACTGTAAGTGTTGCCGAAGTTATAGGTCCAATTAGATGCCGTTCGCTGTAATTGACTTGAACGGAGCCAAATACGCAACCGTCTCTTTGTGAACCTCTTCGAAGATCCTTCAGGTATTGGACGCGGGTGCGCGCCGATACCCATGACCACGATGGTCCCAGGTAAGGCTCCTTTTCGTACTCCTGCAGATACGCTTTGGAAAGGTCCCGCTGTTGCAGTTGCCGTATTGTGGTCAGCTTATTCTTTCCAGAACAAGAACCTAAAAATTCTAGAGTGTAAGGGACAGCTGCATCTGGTTTTCCGTAGCGGCATAGGTGTCGATCTTCAAGACAGGCCAACGAGCAAGCTGCTGAGTAAGAGTGCTGACATCTCCAGTTAATATCTGAGCTGTAGGTGCCATCAAAGCAGCAGCACAGACGATTGCCTTGACTCCCTAGCTTATGGGCCGAGGAATCAATCCTCCAAAGCATGTCTTGATGAAGGGACTCTCTCCACAGCCCAGCAAAATAATCTGTCTGGATGGAAGCGCCGACAGACTTAGCGTAGAAGGAAGCAAATCCAAAGAAGGCTGGTAAGCGATCCTGCTCAACTGTGAGGTGTAACGACGTGAAGAGTTCAACAGCCGATGCCCACGAGTCACTGCTGGTCCAGTCGCGAGTTTTTGGATTTGACAAGGCGTGATATCCTCCACACTGGCACTCCCCAAGCTCCCTACACTCCCAAACAAGTTCGTGGTGGGAGAAATGCAAAACTCTTGGTGCCAATAAACGTTCTTGGAATACCCAAGCCCTTGACAATAGCGGGAACGCTGTGGCTGAGGTCCACAACATATCCCAATGCTTCATCGTCCTTCTAACTACGAAATCGCCACGCTCGACTGAAAATAGCTTCTCGTACGAAGCGTCAGAGTCCCAGAAAGAGCCAGAATCACTGTTTGACGAAGCCGTTGCGGCTAGCGTGATGTACGAATTCTGATAAATATTGGCCATCTGGGCAGCCTGTTCTTGCCAGTCGAGTGTGTCATCTTGAATGATACAAAAGGAGTCGATCCAGATATTCTCGATGCCCAAGGACATTGCGAATTGCATTGCGTCCTGGAATGTCCGTGGAATTGAATCCCAAGCAATGCCTTCCAGCATGCTGGCGTATGAGCTACGAGTAGTCCTGCCAGATTCATTGCCACCCCATCGGTGGCTAAGACAGGCATATATACCTGTAGTGTTGCTAGTCTCTCTAAGTGAGACAAGTATAGATCCATTTGCACTTTTTCGAAGCGACAAAACTCGACTCGGAAGCAACGTCTCTGTAGCATTTGAGCATTTTTTATGACTTCCCAGACAGTCAGCAATATGCGACTGTACCCAAGAAATACTTTCGTTCGATAGTGGTTCTTTGGGTTGAAACTCATTATCGGCATAGATAATCACCCCACTAGTTGCATACGACCCTGATGCATACAGTCGTCAGAATAACTCAGTCTTACAAAGTAACAATGCCGGACAAACGCATACTAACCCTTGTAATCCTGAGCATAGATCTCCAATTCAAGCTTCGGCCGCGAATCTTTGAAGTATATTTCAAGCGACAGCGTACGAGGTGGAAGTTCAGCCGGCCCTCGGATGTAAATCCACACAACGGATAGATGAAGCAGTTCATCTTTAGACAGTGCAAATTGTTGTATCGCTTTGAGAACAATGGCACAAAGAGGGCATTTCAATGCCGATAACAACAAGGGGCCGGGGCAAAAGTCCGCCGCAAATCGAATTTGGTCACCAAACCGAAGTGACCTTTTTCGGAAATCGTGGCATACCGCACAGGGTGCAGTTGACACAGAGAGAGATGAAATGTTCATTTCGCTACGGGAAGTTTATCAGTTGAATAGGTGCGTCGCGTGGAAGAAATAGCAAACATCGATCGGTAGGCTGGCTTCATTAAGAGTTTATCACCGTCTTCAAAACGGTGGCTATGTCATAATCTGTCAACGCAGTAGCTAGAGGCTGTGTCTGTTGTGGCTGCATAAAAAAAAGTTGAGGCTTGAAAGAATTGCAAGAAGGCCAACGACAGCAATGATGTTTCTATGCGACAATTCGACTGAGACACATCATCTGATGATTAAGAGTGCGTGAATGAGATACCGGGCGATAGCTTCTCACCGAGAGCTAGCCTTCAAAGTTGAGGATGCAATGCCAGGATCCAGTGGGGCTGAGCTTAGAATTATTTCCTATAGGCAGAAGCATGCGGGACATTCTGCTTGTCGATAGGTGCCTAACGGTGTGGCTTTTACACTGCCCAGCCAGCCCGCCCTGGTATCGCAAACTTTCGCAGATAGCTGATTCGTGCAGAGCCTTTTCGGGTAGTAAATATGACTGGTTGTTTTAATGTCAGTTGATCAGAACTACTTATTGATAATAATCCACCTGGGTTTCTGACCCATAATCCTTTCTGTTTTTCTTTTCTTTTTCGCTCTCCTTTTTCCTTATGATTCCAGGTGATAGATAGACTTACTATAAAAATTTCTGGTTCTCAAAAACAATATGAAAGTAAAACGTACTACAGAAAACCCCCGAATTAGCATCTTTGAGAATGCCATGTTGATATTGCGGTGTGTATCCAGGCGAACCATTGAATCTCAGTGAGCAGATAGTATTCGTGAGAAAATCTAGTTTTCCAAGAATGCTATTCGGGATCTGATAGATATATTCCTTGTATTCTTCAGAGCCAATATCTGAACTCGTGAATATCAATCCTGCGTTCGAGTTATACAATATCGTTCAACTATTTAGAAAGATTTACCCTGGCACGAAAAATTATCCAACTACGGACCTGAATGCGTGACCATAGGGAGAGTTCCAGATTTACGAAGAATTGACGGGTTTTCTCTATTGGCCCTAGGCTTGTGGACAGATTCTGGGTATGACACCACAGTAGGTTGGTTGCCATGTCATTGCTGGTTTTCGTGCGGTGGGTTTCAAGTCATCAATATAAGGCTAGGTAGGCATATCGTGTCTTTGACAACATGTAATACTTTCCTGTTTCCTGTGAAGCCTGAATTAAATTTCGTATTAGCTGTAGTGATTGAAAGAAGTGACATTATAACTGACAGCCTGATGTTGATTCTGCTTTTTTTTTTCTCTTGGTGGTAGCCAAAGAAATAGAGCCACATGATATACATAACCAAGGTACCCTGTGGGTATGGAGATGTCGAGGTCAGCTTGGATGATGGAAGGGAAAGAGATAAGAAGGGTAAGGAATGATATCATGGCTGATGTGAGAATACATAAGAGAGAAAAGTATCAGGGCGACAATAAAGTACGTGCAGATGGGAAGGGCAATATCAAATAGCATTCGCAAGACTTTATATATCACTCTATTTCCTTCTTCACTGGCTCAGCCTACATTGACCGAGATATCCCAATTCAAGATTGATATATTCTTATAAGCCGATGAGAGACCCCGCAATATTGTAGTACCTAGGTACCTGTTCCGTCTGACCCAGACGTCTCACAGGACCCCAAAGCCAATTTAACCGTGTTGAACGAAACGTGGTTCCGAGGACTGCTGATATCCTGCGGGGTTGTGGGGTCGGCACGATGTCCTTTTTCGAGTATGGTTTACGAAATCTTAATTTATCTTCATGACGACCCACATGGCTTGTCCCAGAGTCTCTATCTGGGCCATATTGCTTTCCTTCGAGCCATAGCGCAGCCATGAAGTCCATTTCGTGGGAAACGCTACCGTGGCATCGGTATTGCCAAGTGGGGTCTCGAGGTACCCGTCCGATCACATAACAGAACCTTGCTCGAGTTTTCCCAGGTATCCGAGATTCTGCAACGACCTGCTATCTGTTTTCGGAAGGGCAGACTTGTACCATTGGCCAGTGGAGGTAATGTTGAAATTCCGGGCCGATACTTTGTGATATGAGCCGCACCGTGCTCTGTCCCCAGTCTTTTGCCCACCACTGAGAACCAAGATTGTGAAGACAAACTCCCCAGTGAGCCAACAATATCAACGCAATCGGATCTCGCTGCTGCACCCTGTTCATGTATTCTGACGAAATCATACCAGGCCACATGAAAGCAGAATTTGCTGTATCGGGATGAGCAGCCATGCGCCGCAATGTCTTCCTCAGCTTCGCTGCCACGCCTATATAGAGTTGCCTACGTGGATCGTCGTGTATTTGGGCGATTTGTGATGTTTCGAGGAGATCTAATGATGCTTCGGCTTCCGGGACTAGTATCTCTTGTGTCTGGCCGTGAATCAATTTGGCTCGAATATGGGGACTCAAATTTGTATCCAGACTCTTCATCCAACCTATCTGATATAAGACCGCTGCGCCATGGAATAGAGTGATTAGCCTATGCAAGTCCGCTATTGACTTGACTGGTGGGGAGTCTGACTGAGCTAGGGCAACGTGCATAGCAAACTCGCTCATTACCAATATACCCGAATAGCCTAGTGCAGCTTCGCAGTTCTGGGCAGACAAATCCCCAACAGCCGTTCTAAACTTCGCAAGGGCGGTATTCTGGTATTTGAAAGCGATAGTGGTGTAAGACTCTCTGATGTCTTGCTGGGAGTGGAGGGTTGAGAGGTGAATAGCAGCGAACGTCAGCATGCCGTGGAGTACAAACTCGTGAAAACTCGATTGCTGCCGTATCGAATCATCCCATTTCTTAAAGCTTTCTAGGCTTGAGGTTTCGAATAGTGATTTCGAGGTTATATTGATATAGTGATGGTATAACAGCTCGCCACCATCTTCGAGACCGAATGGAGCCGGTAGGGATGGAGACTGAAGAGGTTTTGGAGTATCTAGGTCGAAAAATCCGAGCGGCGTTTCTAGAAATGGCACAAGAGTCGGCTGTGGTGGCGATAGTGGGTGCAACTGCTTCAGCTCATGGCGACTTTTCTGAGCTAATATGTAGTTATATTTGCATGCAGTCTTTGTCTTTATGCACCTCCCACATGCTGGTTTTCCTTCATCGCACTATCTCACAAACTTATCAGCAAGAGTGGAGGCTTATTTCAAGAACACACGCAGTAAAGATATACCTTAACCTTCTTCGCCTTGCATTGTGAACAGCCGTGGTGGGAATTCGTATGCGACCGCCGTGATGGCATTTATATGATTTTCAGAGAAGAGATAAAAGAACAACATGTATAATGACGAAGGTTTCACTGGTTGGATTTGCGAGACATTGTAAGAACTTTATCGCTAGATCAATGCGATATATAAAGGGGAAATTGAAATACAAAATTAGGCCCATCAGTCGTCGCCGTCAACCCCAGATTAGAAGGTCAACATCATGGAGTGGGGTTACGCTGTGCCTCACTAACATGGTTGCTTGTTCTTTTTTTTTTTTTCTTCTTTCTTTTTGACAATTGGCACCCACTAGGTTCACCAAGTGCCGCACTGGTGCATCATGCATGTGCATTGCTCGCCGGGGCTTCGAAATCAGGAGGCCACGAAGGAAAGGTCAGAACTGCCATTCTGATGCGTGGCAGTTCCATTGCCGTGGGATCTTCGGCTTACTCCGTACGCTCTCGTTATCATGATACAATGAATACTTCCATGCTTCATTCACTTCCAGACCTGGCCCTGGTCACCACTTCGTGCCCTTCTCAACTACATCTTACTCAGCATATCCTTAGCACGTGGTATCTAGAGTGACCTAAGCTCTAATTAGTAGCCTAAGTCTTTCTAGAGTTCTTTGAAGCAATCTAGGTTTAGGATGATGAAGAATCCTGATTCAGAGCGGAGAGAACTCTTCAGTGCTGGTGTGCTGTGCCTCCGGGAGCTAAAATGCGCCAAATTCTTGGACGGATGGGGGAGTGGAGAACAAAGCCCGGATGCACGGGTGCTCGTTCCAGCTTACTACATTCGTCCGAACTTCTGATGTAGTAACGTTGTAGACTGAAAGTTGTGATGTATGTAGTGAATCAGGTGGCTCTACTCATTGTTGATCGCAAGGCAATATGCAATCATATTATAGGCAGGACCTCGCCTCTATGAACACCTTTATGGGCCTGACCATTGATGGCAGCATCAATCAGAGCCTGAAAAACTTCTTCTTTCACATCCACCCATTCACCGCTCTGCCAATCCCAGTTGCCAGCACCCTCTCTTCTCTCGGCGTGTCCGGTGAAGTAGTGCAGTCCTTTCATTTTTGCCAAGTTGCGGAATCCAGTATATGGGTGTGCTTCTGGAAGTCGTTTGTTAGGAGCTTGAATCTCTGCTACGCTGGACTCTTCTGGAAGCCACAGCACATGGGTCATCCCAGCTCCTGTCATGCCCAGTAGTACATCCGTACTTCGGACCAAGCGAACTTGTTCCAATAGTGGAATGACAGCAAAGTCGACAAGTTGGAAATTAACCCCAGGCCATCTGAGACGAGATCGCTCTACAAATCCCTCTAGGTCCCTAATCTTCCTCCTTCCTTTTCTGTCAATGATAGTCACCGTAGTGGCTCGATCTTCGTCGATATTCTTTGTTGGGGCAATATCCATATGCCGAAACATTCTCCGTAGAAATGCGTCCAGGAGGAACGTGTTGTGGCAGTCTCTTTCTACCCAATGTGATCTCCAAAAGGGAGAACTTGATCCGTCGAGTGGGAGGATGACCTTTCCAAGACACATTGGTTCCATCTCACGTTGAAGAACCGGTCTTTGGCCATTGACCATACTCCATAACTCGTCAACCTCGTCTAGAACGCCCTTGTCTTCTCCGGTAAAGATGATCTGCATTTCTGAAATATCGGCTGAGGTGAGATACGGCTGCCCAGTCGAAGGATTGATGGCCATCTGTAGAGCATCAAGGGTGATTATCGCTTGCCATATCTCCATCAGCTTATGCCACAAGTTGTTGTGGTTCTCTCGCCTAACCAGCAAAGTCCATTTCGCTTGCCCGTTGGCTGCGTCGCAATGAGTCGACTCATCCATTCTAATATTCTCATCCAGAGTGTTGACATCCCAGTGGTTAATTTGATGCTTAACCCCTGTATCAAAAAATCCACTTCGCATATTCTCCATGCTCAGAACCCCATCAAGACGCTCAGCGGCTGCAGGGCTTTGCATAGCTTCCAAGGTGAAGTTCCGCAACTGGCAGTGCATTGCTGTTTGATTCTGAGGTTCCAGTCGCGTAGGATCTGAAAGCACGCCCGTGGCAATGCATATTGATTCATTCCTGTGGGTGCGAAAGCACTCCAGCTCTGAGCGTGAGCCATGCTCGCAATATGGGATGTGATGGGACGCGAGGTGCTCGAGGTAGCGTGAGCTGTAGAGAGCTTCGCAATAGTCGTCGTCGAACGATTGTGCCAGGTAATCGGAGGGGTATGAAGGCACCGTGGTGGTGTGTGATGCTATTCCATGAACCGCTTTGGAAGACAGCGTATTCGAGCTGGGGTTTGTCAAAGAGAGTCTGGGTTGAGGTTCGTTCCTGGTGAGGCTGAAGTAAATAACGCCAAGGAAAGCGGCGGCTGCAAGCGAAACCCTCACGGCGCGCGAAGTCACGACCACAACCATTTTTCTCCTGATATGATGGTTCTTCGCAAAAACAACACAATCTTTACAACTTCGTGAAATCCCATCGACGACTGGAGGAGATCTCGGGCTAAAGAGCAGAACCACAGGTGTACTCGCTACCCATTACGAGCTGTTGGAATTGTATCCGCCCTTGGCAAGGCCAGGACAGACAGTCCAGCGCTTAGAGCAGCATCCGAAACCTACCAGAAATCCAACAGTCTCCCTGCAATCTTTTTGAGCCGTATTGGGCTGCTTGCATCAAGTACAATGGGGTGCTCAACATACGATCCTCCGGTGCTGTTCCCATCGCGTCTCTTGATTCGCAATGTTACGAAGTAGCGCGCGGCACTGGACCCGTGGATGGAGCCATTATTAGCATTGAAGACAATGTCGATGCGACTCTAAAAGACGAGGGTCCATTCACACTTGTCTTGCGGGTTCCAACAAGGACTTTCTTCTGAATTTCGTCAGTTGTTTTTCTGGATGAGGCTCAGCCACGCAAGTGATCAGGGAGCGAGCTGCCCCTATTCGCATCTTTCATTTAGCAGACAATCTCAGGGCGATTGTGTTGGTGTTTCCATTGTCGCTTTCTACGCCCGTGTTGGAGAATCAGCGCCACCGTGCAGTGACTCAAGTCAAGCGTCTTATAGTATGGCCGTGGTCATTTGGGGAAATTTCTTGTTGAATATCCTTTCCCTGTGAGCCCTCATTTCTAGGTTTATATTGCTCGAGCCATCATGTCCATCTTTTTTTATGTCTTCATCTCGTTGATTTTCCATCATCTTGCGTTTGCAGCAACACCACAAGCACTACAATGGTCGGAGAAAACATATGGCCCAGATGGGCCTTGGCGGGCGGTCAAGATTATGTATGGGACTCCAGGACAACAAATCGATCTCATTCCTGGAGGATTCTTCAACTCGATATTATATTCAGCCGCCTTATGTCCTACTGTCTGCGATGCCCAGATTGCAGGGCTGTACGACCCATCCGCCTCTAGCACCCAAGTTACCTTTCCCGAAGTGCCAAAAGCCATCAATGCTTCAGCAAGTGGTGGTGTTGAGGGGGTTAATGGAAGTATGGTCTTCGACAACCTAAATATATTCAGGCCAGAGGGCTCCCTTATCGCCACGATTCCAAGCTTCGATATGGCAGTATGGACGTCTGGATCAATCAGGTTACCAGGTGGGAAAAAGTATCCGTTACAGATTGGGAATTTGGCCCTTGGTGCTAGGGATGTCAACCAAACATTTCAGAGGGGTGCTGGCCTACCAAATGCAAACGGAACTCTGCTTCCAAGTTACCTCTTTTCCCAAGGTGTTGTGCCTTCAAACTCTTATGGGTTGCACATTGGATCTGTAGCTCTTTCAATTCCCAGCTCTCTCTATATTGGCGGTTATGATCAAAGCCGTGCCTTAGGAACCATCAGCGCACAACCCTATGCTCTAAATTTCCTGCCAATCGATTTACTCGACATTAGTATTGGCGTGGCCGTGGGGAACTCGCCCTTCAACTTCACCTCAAAAGTCGGGCTTCTGGCTCAAGGCAATTCCTCTATAGACATTGCGGTGCAGACACGTATTGATTCTGTCTCACCCTACCTCTACCTTCCACAAAGCACGTGTGACGCTATCACTGCAGAACTTCCAGTCAATTTTCAGCCAGAATTTGGGGTCTATTTCTGGGACACGACGGACGCCCGATACGAAAAAATTGTCTCAAGCCCTAGCTATCTGGGGTTTACATTCCGTCTTAACGGTGGCACCTCGTCAAACATGACGATTAATGTACCTTTCTCACTTCTCAACCTAACTCTTACAACACCAATCACGACCACTCCAACCCAGTACTTTCCATGTTTTCCAATCAATGATTCGAGTCCTTATATGCTTGGGAAAGCCTTCTTGCAGGCATCGTTCGTTGGTGTCACATGGCAAGAAAACCATGAAGGTGTCTGGTTCCTCGCTCAGGCCCCAGGACCAAATACGCCTTCGCTACCTTCCGTTACAGCCATCGACCCTGAACAAAAGACAATCATCGCATCCGAGAATGTCTGGATAGATACTTGGAAGAATACCTGGACACCAATAGGTTCAGAGATTGTAAATCTTCCTCCTTCCTCCAACAATACGACAAAAGTAACACCACCATCCACGGCGAAAGGAATATCAGGAGGTGTCATTGCTGGTATCGTTGTCGGTGCAATTTTCGGGCTCGCTTTATTAGTCCTCGGTTTCCTTTTCATCAAGAGAAAGTTACAGTCCAGGAAAACATCTTCTTTATCCTCAGTGAACAGCACAAGCGGTATTGTGCAAGAGTGGCAATATCCATCCGACCCACGAGACAACAAACAAGGACGGGCAGTGTATGAGATGCCGAGAAAAGATATTATGGAACTGCAAGCTTCAATGCACTTTGCGCAAAAGGACAGTTCACGGTTTAGCTTTGACCGGCGTAGTGTTGTGGAGTTGCAGGGATAATCTGGTTTATGTTTACGTATAATGATAGTATAGAATTTTGATACCCTTATATAGTCTTTTGTAATACGAGTAGCTTGCGCCTTTCAATCGCAGCAGTAAATTTTCCAATCGGGATTATGTGAACTCGTACTCTTGACTTTGTTACGCAGTTCATTTTATCTCTCTTTGGTCAGGGCTGTTGCTCGCTTAACTTTCGAAATAACCTCACCACATTCAACTTTTAGACTGTCCGTTCGCGGTGTACTTCTTCCTGTGGCTTTATCAGAATCAAATCAGTGTCTACACCAGAGTTGGATCTACACGTTTGGTTGTCTGAGCTGCATGCATGGCATTGGCACATCATTCACTACCACGGCGATCGCTCACTGCTGCAGTATTCGCTGAAGAGTACGTAGATAACTCTGCGCATATACTAACACAGAGATGTCTACCTGGGAGGGTACTTCTCGAATGCCAAATGAACGATATGCAACAATGTCTCTACATGGCACTAAATGCATCCACTAATTGGAAATTGCGTACTTCAGACTACTTAGTTATGATTCTTGTTATTCTCATAACGCGATGGTGCATACCTATAACTAGCGTTCCCCGCAAGAGCACGTATCGTTGCGCACCAGCTTTTTATATGCAGAAAAACATGTGAAGGTAGACATGCAACATTTTTTCTATACACCACTAACTAGTAATCGCCCGTGGGCTATATAATGCTCTACCGTGGTTGCTAATGCTTAGCAGAGAATTGGTTACTACATCGCTCTTTTCTCGTGCTGAAATTAGCAGCTGCTTTTCATATGCCAAAAGACAGACGTGCAACAATTCTCTGTGCCTTGCTGAATACGTAGATGTACTATGTCTTATAGTACCGTGGTTGAGTCAGAAGTGTGAAGGAACCCGCTCTTGTGTGTTGGTAGCCTCCCAAAGTTTCAATTGGTTGGTAGCGAACATTCGCTCAGTACTAGAGGGTTTCCTTTTACATATCATATATTAAGAATCAAAATCATGTACGTTCAGGCAGAATAACTCAATTGAACAATAGGTCAGGTCAAAATTCATTATTCATTTCTCTCATCTAAGTCTTTTCTACATTATTCTGTGACCCCGAAGGAGAATTCGGAGGGAAAGGTATACGCTGCGGAAATTGACTGTCTTTCAGCAACTGCTCTCTATGTGCCATATCCTCTTCGGAAAGAAGTACATCTCCCTCTTCCTCATCCGCTAACCAATCCTCCGTCTCCTCCCTGTCGGCAATGTGCGAAGCGCGGAGACGTTTGGAATAGCGGAAGAACCTGAATGCGAAGGGCCATACCTTGATACCAATGATTATCAATGCAAAGAGTATCAATCGAGTAGGTCCGACGTTTGTATATATATTCGACAACCGCTGTACCACCAGATGTCGAAAAGACCCAATCCTTCCGTGTTCGTCAAAGTCCTGGCTTGATATATATCTGTACCACGGAGGATCTCTAAAGTCTGCGCACCGGTATGAAAAAAGAGAACATGGCCGACTGATATACACAGCACTTCCAGCTTCTGTATTGACCCTGTTCTCAAGCCAGACACGCGCAATCTGAAACGAGTGGACTGGCGGATCGAGTGTCGGAAAAGAATTCGCGTCTCTAAGCAATATCTTGACCACCTGCTGCGTGCCTGCGCCCAGTATATCCAGCAGAATGACTGGTTTGTAGTTGAGATATTCGACTGACTTGTCGTCGCGTGGGTTTACCAGGCGTTCGTAGTCGAGTCTGAGCGGGAGCAGATGACCTCCGGGACCTTGAGGAACAGCTGGCCCATTCGCTGGGATCTGATATGCTTCCAGGAGAGGAGGAATCGAAGGATAGCGGATTGGGAGGAAGGATTGGCCTTGCAGAAGGAGTGTGGTATGGTCGGAAGTGAGCGAAATGTTCAGAAGGACCGCGCTGGGTTGATCCGTCGCAATGAGAGAAGCACTCGTCTCGTCCCAGGCGTATAAGGGAATATTCGGTGTTCGGAGGCGTACCAGTACATTGCCGTCAAGTGAGAGCCATTGTATGCCAGCGTCAAATTCGTATGCTTTGTCCGGATTGCGCGTGGTGGTTTCGGTAGCTGCGGTACAAGATGTGTACAGGAAAAGAGAAAAGAGAAGGGCAATTTTCATGTTGAAGGAAGAAATGTGTACTGGTATAAACTACACATCTGGTACATGTTGATTGGCTTGTGCAGGTAGTTCAGGTACATACACTTGGTGGGCTTGTGGAGGACAATGACTGATGTTCAGAGTCGAGAGCTTGAGGTCGCGAGCTTTCCTAATGAGGCAAGGTGCTTGGCGACTTGCGCTACTGTACATCAGGACTTCATGCTTAAACTCAGTTCGACCCATTATTGTCACTTTCTATTCTCTCTCTACAAGTATCTGTTCTTCGCAGGTCACAGACAAGAACTACACAGAATAGTAAACAAAAGTATCCGGTAAAATGACTAGCCGTAATTCCAACCAACCCCTGCTAGGGTTGGCTGGCCTCGCAACCTCCTATAGAATTCGAGCTCCCAAACTCATTCAACACCATTGCCGTTGCATTCAGATACTTCAATGACAATCCAATACTCATTGAGCTATGTATAATACTACAACAGTTGGTAGTCTACATAAAACATTCACAGACAGCAAGGCTGAACATAATCTGTACGACTCCAAATCGCTAAGTTGGCGAACGAAGAGTTGGCATTAGACGCCTCAATCTCGATCGAGAATGCTTTGCTGTCGTAATTAGCCTCACAGCCTCATTCATATGAACACATTAGCACATATCAATCCTCCGTACAGGACGAAACTTTGTTGAACTCATAGCAGTCTATCCTCGAGTTTATCTCCCCAAGGAGTATCTACTATAATGGCGACAGAGCCCTCCACCAGGCAAGCATCCGGGCACTCCTACAGCCATCTTGAGGTTGGTGGCAGTTCTCGTGCTATGTTTGGAGATATGATCACCAACCATAACTATTCTGGTATGCTGCATGCATTATCCATTATTCAGGCTCTGACTAGGTTACGATAGCTACACCATGGCAGCCTCCCAGCCACTGTTTCCTTGTTCCCTTCGCAAGAAACGATACATTTACCGGCCGGGAAGAAATACTTGAGAAAGTCAGAAATAGGTTCCGGACATATCATTCTGTTGCTATAACTGGTATCGGCGGAATAGGGCAAGTTCTACTTTGGTTGGCTGTATCAGATGTATGCTAATCCAAATCAGAAAATCGCAAATCGCCATACAGTATTGCTACGACTTTCAGGCTGAAAATCCCGAGAGCTATGTTGTTTGGATCTATTGCGGAAACCCCGAAAGAATAAAACAAGATTACGTTGACATAGCCCGAACAATGAAGTTGCCAGGATGGGATGACCCTAGTTCAGATAAGCTTCAAATAGTTTACGACTGGTTCTGCCATGGCGCGGGGAAGAAATGGCTGATTATCCTCGATAATTGCGACGATTCAGAATTTATTTTCAGACCGGACTCACAACTTGACACGCCCCTACTACGTTACCTGCCTAAGAGTGACAACGGCCGCATTTTGATCACATCGAGGGACCGGCGCGTGGCTATCCGGCTTACACAATCTCCCTTATGTGTTTACACTGTTGAGCCCTTCAGTGCAAAAGAGGCAGAAAGCCTTCTAACTAAGAAGTTAAAGAAAGAATCGGAGAATGAATCTGAGAATGACTCAGATACTGTTGAATCGTTGCGTACTATTGTGAAAGAACTCGACTATATTCCGCTAGCGATCACTCAGGCTGCTGCATACATTGAGGAGTTATGTATCTCAGTCTCGGACTACTTGTCTATGATGAGAGAGCGTGACTTGGAACTTGAGGCACTTCAGTTCGACCAAATGGACATCACCCGAGAGTTCAGAGAAGGGTCTTCAAATGCAATATTCAAGACATGGATGATATCTTTCGAACAAATCCAGTCGAAAGAACCACGAGCATTTGAATTGCTGTTGCTGATGGCTATGCTTGATCGGCAAGGGATTCCAAAGACCATATTGCGTGCAGATTTCAGCAATGAGCCTGAGCTTAACAAAGCCTTAGCTCCACTACTCAACTTCTCGTTCGTTGTTCGCAAGCCAGATAACAAGGAGTTCAGTATGCATCGCCTTATTCAGCTTTTCGTCAAGAAATGGATTGAAGATGATGGCATTTTGCATAACTGGCAAGAGCGAGCAGTGGTTATTCTGGAAAAAGGCTTACCCTTAATCACCCATGAAAATGCCGTAGAATGTAGGCATTTGTTACCGACTGTACACGCAGTGCTCGATTTTGGTCTAAATGCCGTGGAAACAGCACGGCTCCTTAGTCGGATCGCCCAGTACACTATGTTCTTTGGAGATTTCAGAAAATCTAAGAGGCTATGTGTAGCATCTGCACAAATGTATGAAAAGCTGTTTGGAATTGATCATCACCGCACCCGTTCAAGTCTTCTCGAATTTGCTAATACATCAATGGCTCTTACTTTTGACTATAACGAGGCTTTTGATATATATGTGAATCTACTAAATTCATGTCGGCACGATCCTGATGTCCTGCAAGAGGATGTGATAGGTCTCCAAGCCAAACTTGCGGAATGCCAATATAATAGGGGCAGTAAGAGTATTGCAATTCAAAGTTTGAGGCATCTCCTATTCTGGTATACAGAAAATCTGGGACCTGACTGTGAAGATACCATCAGGGCTACCTCAAATCTTGCGTTTTATCTGAAGATGGAAGGACAGTTATTGGAGTCCGAAGAATTATACAAGCAGATATACGAAGAATCCTTCAAGCTCTATGGTCCCGATGTGCCCGACACTTTAAGTTCTGGAATATATTGGTCAATGGCCCTTGCTGAGTTAGGAAGATATGATGACGCTGAATCTATGGCTCGTGAGATTCTTGGAAAGTCTGAGAAGAGATTTGGATCTCGATCTCTCATGACCTTCCGTAGTAGAAGCCAACTTGCAAAAATCGTGTATGATCAGGGTCAACTGACGACTTCAGAGACCTTGTTTCGAGAGTTAATGTTTGATTGTGACCAGGTTTTAGGCCCAAATCACTTCATAACAAGGGGAAATCTGCTTTGCTTAGCTCGTATTTTGTCTGATTTGCAGAGGTTCCAGGAATCAGACCTTTGCTATCGAGATTTGATAATTCGAAATGAGAATTATTTTGGTTCAGATGACAAGGGCCTTATTCTGCTCAAGAGAGAATACGCCTTGCAGTATCAAAGGTTGTTGGGCGAAGGTGTCAAGGATGCGGATATCCCAGAAGGTTTCAAGATCGCCGCCATTCAATATGCAGATCTCCTTGAATTAGAGATAGGCTCCGAGGAAGATTCGTCGGATGAAGATTCGTCTGATGAATGTCATTCCGAGGGAATCCTAGCCAGCGAGGAACTTTCCGGCGAAAACTCATCTTCCACAACCAAACGAAGAAGTTCCATTTGAGTCCTTCGGAAAAAACGCGGCGAGCAAATCACCAGAAGAGGTTACTAGCCCGAGAGAGGAATTCTAAGCCACTTCTTCATGACTATCAGAATACAGATCATTATTGTTATTCATTTCGACACACAGAAGCTCTGTTCTTCCTCGGTTGACTTCGTTTTCATACACGACAAGCTATCATTCCTGGCCATCTCAGACGATTTAACTTGGCTTCTTCAATACTCTGGCAGTAAGGATATCTCGCATCAGTTGTACTCTCTCAGAAACGGAGGTATTTCGCAGCGATTTCTAGCAAAGATATAGGGATTTGGCGGACGGACGGACGAGCTTAAGAGACAGGAAATATGTTTCATAACTCGCATTTATTTTGCAGCAAAGCATAAAGACATCTACTTGATTAGTGGTTACAAGTATATGCCATATCAATTTAAAACGGGCAAGATTGAATCCTGTAAGTTTCACCTGAGAAAAGAAGTCCGGGGGATTTCTAGCATAGCTAATTGTAAATTATAGCCTCAATCGCCTGTTGGGCTTCAGCAAACGGGTGTTTCTTTTTCTTTTTCTTTTCAAAATTCGTCTATTGATGCGGCATTTCTTCGCTTTTGATCCTTTTTCCTTCTTCTTCTTCTTCTTCTTCTTAAAATTACAAATGGTTTCAGAGGAATGATGATAGTATCCGAGTCTACTTTTCTATACACACAGACATGGATTCACGATTATAATAAATTCTCATTTCTAGAGCCCATATGTACGGTTCAGGAGGCAAGGTCGTTCGGTTGGTTGGTTAATTAGCTTCATGAATTCATATTCCAGGTAGCAAATGATGAAATTTCCTTCACAAATAACTGCTATTCCCATCTCCGCACAGCATATTTTTCTTTTCCCTTTTCTTTTCCTTTTCCAAAAAAAAGGGATTTGCCAAGTCACAATATCAACAAGGAGGTCAACCACCACAGGGTCCTACCTTTCTCCATCTTGTGATATAGGCCGAAACGGGACAAGTTAGAATCCCACCATTTTCGACAAGCCAAAAGGGTAGAAAAATAGAATGGTAGACTAAGCTCACGGGTACAAAGCCGATACATCACATTGTATATCATACTCCAGCCTCGCGAACATGATCACTTGGCTGTTATTATCCGCCCCAGATAAACAACCTATTAAAAGCCAAGAAGAAAAACCAGAGATGTAATGCAAAGGTCAGCTCGGGGTCTAACCAGCACCATAACACCAGGGAAGAGGCATTAGGGAGATGTGCTCTCTTCAACCACCCAGACAATCAATTCATGTAATTTAAGGTACCTAGGAAGGTACTCAGGCCTACATAATAATACCACCCCCAACAAACTCTCAACTCAACTAGACTTGATTTAGCCCTCGAAAAATCCCTCTCTATAACCTACCTGCACCACGAGACATCCGCAGCTTTTACTTCTTACCTATAACATTTCTTTCTCTTCCCTTCCACTTAGCGAATCTACCACCACTTTGCAAATAAGTAGACAACGAGTTTGGACTTGAACAAGATGGGGTTAGATTAGATATCTACCTCTCCCTCTCCCTCTCCATATAAACAACTTCAACTTCAGCTCAAATTAATCCAGAATACATACAATATACTCTTGCACACTCCCATGCATTCCCATACATCCCCATACATCCCCATCACAGCACAACAAAATCAAACGAATACACACCCGACCGACCAACTGACTGACCAACCAACCAACCAACCAACTAACTAACTGACCGACTGACAGATTTATATCTAAACCATCTTATCAATCAACAGATCTAAAAAAAAAGTACATGTGATCGATCCCTACTATTTATCTTATCATGAGTGACTATTGTAATCAAATTGATTGATTGATTGATTCAGAATGATGCAGATGCTAGACCAGATTCAAAAGCGAGACATGTACGTATATGCACGGCACGTACTCAAAACGCAATACAACGCAACGCAACGTAAACCCAACGCGCAACGCAGCGCAGACGCATAAGCACCACAACCAAGCTACCAAGCCACCACATCCACGACAGCCATCACGTAAATATCCCAAGACCAAAAGTCAAAAGAGAAAAACAGGGAAAAAGAAAAGAAGAATATCGAAAAAAAATAAAAAAAATCACAGTTCAGTCACTCAATCAAGATAGAAGACAAGCAAGATAGAAAAAGGTGCGAAAAAAGGAGTGTATATATTGATTTGAATGGGCGGGTATCAAAATCCAGCAAAAGCGCAAACTGCCAGGGTGCCTTTTCCAGCACCCAGCAATCCGTCAAGCCGGCAAACTATCTACTCTAAACCAGAGCGCGAGCCCGCGTCTCATCTCAACTCAACCGCGGAGCCCTCGTGTGTCATTTCAATCCGTTCTTTGTGCCCGAGTTTCCCATTCCCCATCCCGTTCCGTTCCCGTCGTCATCAGTCTTTGAAAAAGCCAGGTCCCCAAAAAAAAACGCCGCGTCGCTAAATGCAATATTCAGACATATGTGTTTGCTCTTCGTTCAACAGTACTCTCATCATCCGCAAAAGCTTAGATGGCGGTATGGCTGTAGGGCTCGTAGCCTTGAGTGTTCTTGGATGCGCGGACGTTGTGCATGGGCATGCCGTACTCCTCCTGTCCACGAGTAGCCTGGGGGTTGTAGATGCCGTGTTGTTGACCTGAGTAGCCAGTGTCATGAGGGTCCTGGACACGCTGGTATGCGCCGACGGGGATCATCTTCTCCGTATCGCTGTCTCTGTTGCTGTTGCGGTTGAAGAAGCTTGACTTAGGGGCGGATGATTTGCGGCTGGAGTGGTCTGAGGCACAACAGCAGATGGTGGCCATCCAGAAGATTCCTGCGCCGAGCGAGAATGCAACCGCTAACCAAGTCGTAGCGAGGAATGAGGTGTTGATGGTGGCCTTGACACCGTAGGCTTTGGTGACGGCGTTTAAGCTTCCTACCACGGTGGAGGACATGGCTGTGGCCATGATGGAGGCGGCAATGATAGCGACGGAGGAGAATCCCGAGACGATGAAGGTACAGCAAGATCCCATACGCGAGCACATGGCGAAGAAGCCGAGGAAGAGCTCTGCGGCCGTAGCGAGGATGGCGATGATATAGACAACCTGGGTCCACTTTGAGACGGTCGAGAAGGTCTTGAGCGCGCTCTTCACTTCCTTGGGCAGACTAACTGTAGTTCCCGAAGCAGACGCAAGGTTGTCGAGATCGGTGGTGTTCAATGCCTTTGAAGCCCAGTTGAACTTGGCGCTAGTGCAGTTTCTGTCGCTGCCTGTCTCGGCACAGTAGTTCCATAGCGATACCTTGTATGAATCTGCCAATCCCAAATCAGACGCGGTGATGTTGCTCGAGCTCGAATCGCCGGTAGCTGCGTCGGAAACGGCTGAGTTGAGAGCTGAGGTCAGAGTATCGGAGAAGTGAGCCTCGCGACGCGTGAGGTCAATCAGGTTCTCTAGCGACGACACGGAGATGGAGAGGTTGGCCGTCTTGAGCTCGAACATGTCCAGGTCCTTGTTGGTGATTCCTGCCAGCATGACAATGAGGATACAGACCAGCGACGCGAAGGTCAGGCCAAATGGCAGAGCCACGCAGATAAAACGTCCTGCACCCATGTTTGCTGGAGATGCGGTGGGTTTTCGGGGGTGTTCGAGGTGGGAGGAGAAGGTATTATGATTTGATGGGATTTGTCTGTGGAGAGACGAGAGATAGATGAGGAGGAGGAGAGAAGGTTCAGAGGATGGATGAGATGAGAAAGGAGAGTCAGGAGTTGGAGGTGTTTCGTGTTTATGTACGAGGGACGATCAAGTGTGCCAAGTGGCGCAGTAGGCTGAGTGCTGTAAGTGCTTCCCTGAGGATTCTCAGAAGCTTGAGTGATTCACAGGGATTGCAATGGACCAACTTCTGATGCTCGAGGACAGGGCTGTAAGGGCGACATTCAGTAGTGGTTGTTGCTAAGGACGGAGTGGCTGTGAAGAAAAGAAATATGGGGATATTTGTTTATACAGTATTGCTGCGACGACGCTTCTATCTCTTATCGACCAGGTCACGTTTTTGGAGGCGTTGGCTAGGGGAGTGAGGCCACATCATGCTTGCTTGCTTACACCTACATTTACATTTACATCTGTATTCTGTTTGTTGACATGCTCATTTCCCTCTTTCCATAATAGTGCAATGTGATATTCCCAGTTCCTGACGATCATCTCTCTCTCTCGATCCCTCGTCGTCACTGCGTCATTTTCGTCCCTTCGCAACCCATCCAAGCTGAGTGTTTCTATTTTGGTCGTCTCTGGCAAAATTTTGTCTTCAGTACGGGCACACACGTAATTCGTGGCTTGGGGGGTTATCGCGGCCAATGACAAGCCGAGCGGGCTGACACTACGCACCGCTTTTGTGGAGATTGACTCGCGTTTCAGGTGCTTGGACGAGAGTTCGAATTCGGGCTGCGGCAAGTTACAACAAAACAAGGCTGAGAAGAGAAGTATCCGGCTGTGGGTGAGGGGGGTCATGTCACGTGTTGTCTCTCTTTACTCTATGCATGGGATTCATCACAATGGCCAGGCATGCAAGGCTGTGAAGACTAGGAAGACAAGGTAAGATAAGGTAGGCAGGCCTGGAGAGATGATCTGTGACCTTCTGCGTGAACACCTGGTCTGATGGCATTTGATTCGTGGGACTTGGCTGTCTTGGCTTGCTCTTCTGGAAGCCATAACATCAACTGGGTTCCAGTTATCCCAATCCTTTAATAGACGATCGTAATCCTTTGGATTTATTCATCTCTACAAGAAGATGGTTGATTATCGGCTATCCCCGCTCTATTCATCCAACCTCCAATACTGCATTGCCCAAGTTGGTCTGGTATTGAAGCAGCGCTCGTTAGCTAAGAACCTTTCCTAGTGAGACAACTTTATTAAATCAAGAGAAGGCAAGCTTTTCATCTCATACAGAAGATGTTCCGGTACAATATTACTCTTCAAACTTTACTACGGGCGGTAGCAATAGCACGGCTGTCAGAACCTTATTATCCAATTGCTCCCTTAGACTGTATTTACCCCATCTCTCACATAAGACACATACTGAATATGATAGGCCGGAAACTCAATTATAGATTGCCTCTTCTCTACCCATCTCTCCCGTCAAAAACATATCAAACATGATAGATAGGAAACCCAATTTCAAATTGATTCTTTATTCCTTGCTCTTCAATAAACCACTCCAACTACGTTCAAGCCAGAATCTGTTCCGATTTGCTGCAGCTACTCATTTTAATCACCTGTCAGTCATAGGTGCTCGACAAAGTCCCGCCTCGAAAGCCTTACTTTGAGCAATCTCAAGTAGAAGACTGCTCGAGCAGCAACCAGCACTTTATACAACAAGCGGCATTTGCCGATGTTAGACATGCATGACTTTGGTTATCCGTCCTGTGTAGCACAACTTCATGCCTCATGCGAACAGCTTCCCCAGCTTATTCGGCACCCAACGACGGGTTCTGTGTGGCCCATTAGGCTTGATTGCATGATACCCAGAGTCCACATCCGGGACAATCCTGCTTGTAGCCTATCTCAAGTGAGAGCCTTGCCTCCTTGGTGCCCCTCAACAACCGTCATAGTGACGTGGCGAACAGCAAACAGAGCGGTCTAGCAGATATCAAAACGGTGACCGTGAGATTGGGTAGCTTCGAGAAAGAAGAAGAAGAAAACAGAGCAGCCCGCATAAACAGATAAAAATAAGTCCCTCAACTTGCATTTGCATTGCCCACAATAGCACGTGCTTCTTGCTGCACTCCACAGAGATAAAGAATCCCAGTCGGCAGAAACTGGATCGATAAGACACTTGTTTGCCATAACCATTGAACAGAAAGAAACCATGAAAGGAGACGGGAGCAGTGAGATTCAGAGAGGAACTGGTCAAAAAGCAAAAACATCGGGCAGCAATTCTAGGCTCGTTCGGTGAAGCACCCTGGTAGGGGAAGGCTGTGCCAAGCCATTTGTAAGACCTTTGCGGAAGTCAATCTGTCGAGGTACAGTACAACCGTCTTCCACAACCAAACTACCTGCATCTCTCTTCCCAAGAGCCGCAACACGATATCCAGTGCAAGCTCCGGAGAGCAATCTATGCCAACTGCCTTACTGACTTGTCTCCTCACTTGTCCTGTCCTTTTACGCCCGCCACCCTTGTTCAACGAGAGTAGCCGACCTGCCGTTGATGATACAATCGCTTTGCGACACCAGTTCTAAGAATCAACCCCACACCCATCCATACCGCAAGGACTAGAACAACAACCTTGCATAAGGACTAGCCCGACCCAAACATCTTCTGCTTAACTGCTCGCGCCGTCAATAAGGCTCCTTGAGTTGTCACCGTCGACCACGAGCTGAACCTTGCCCTTTAGCTTTTTGG
The DNA here is from genome assembly GCA_029641185.1 of Pseudofabraea citricarpa. Lineage (NCBI taxonomy): Eukaryota > Fungi > Ascomycota > Leotiomycetes > Helotiales > Dermateaceae > Pseudofabraea > Pseudofabraea citricarpa. Next base: position 1,037,913 of record JAPWGK010000018.1, read on the forward strand.
CTAACCTCTAATGCCAAGGTAGTCCCCCTCGCGCCTCTAGTCGAGTCTTCGTCAGAACACACTCCCCGTTGCTCTGCAGATATTCCGCAGTTGACTTATCAATTCGATTACAGCTGCTAACTACACATCGGCCAGAAGTTGAGCGAAACCTTCTCGATACACATCGTCATCCAAGACTTCGCCGGCACAGCCGCATTACCGCCCGAACACAGACCGAGTCCATTCCATCTGGCTCTCTCTGCTCAACGACCACACGAGCTCCTTTCTCCATCCTCACGATAGCCTTACCACCGAATACAATCGAAGCCGCCAGCCCGCGCCGGTCATAAGCATCGCAGCTTTGGTCTACTGAGCAGCCATCCCTTGCACAGTTCTCATTACGTCCCGCTGAGCTCAATCTTGGCGGAAGCAACTGCAAGGTGTAAACCGCCAGATTACGCAAGGAACAAGACGACGGGGCACAGCTTCTCACATTTCATACGAGATACGCACAAGTCAGACGCGGCAAGATGGGAAATCAGCAATCCAAGTCGGGAACCGCGACGCCAAAGAGGTCAGGATCAACAGCATCATTGAACAAGGACAGCCTCGAGTCATATCCATCCTTTTCGAAAGCGGATACTAAGGAGTCGGTCAAGTCCTTCCGAGGAACTCTGAGATCAAAGATTCCGGGGAACAAGACAGATAGTCCTAGGAGTTCGACAACAAACCTAGCAGCCCCCCCATCCGACGCTGGCGGCGATAAGAGTGATGCCGAGTCGATCAAGTCTACAAAGTCCAATCAGAGTGCCCGAGCCCGCCGTCGTAATGGAGAATGGAAGACTCCTCCGGGAACGCCCATTACTCGCAGCAAATCCCCAAGGCCTCCGCGCAAGACTGAGCCTACCATTGACGGCCAGCCTCCTCTCTCACCCGGCCCCACGAATGGCCATCACGATGTCAGTGCCGCCCAGATGAGTGGTGAAGTCGATCATGTATCCGATCAACCTCCTTCTGGAACTACAAACCCGCACGCCCATCTACAGAAGGCCGGTCAATCAATCTTGGTTAAGAGAGAGAATACGGTCAACCCCATAGCCAAACTTATACCTCTGATAGATGACGGGACGGGCATTTCCGGGTCAAATGTAGCCATGAGCGATTTGAAGGATACGGATGTGGATGATTACATCAAGCGTCTTTTGGATGCGGGGTATGCTGGAAAGAGTCAGAAGGCGGTATGCTTGAAGATTGCTGAGATAACTTCTATCTGTTCTCGGGTGAGGGAAATATTCCTCGAGCAACCACCGTTGATTGAGCTTGAGGCTCCAGTCAAGATTGTGGGAGATATTCATGGCCAATATTCCGATCTGATTCGCATGTTTGAGATGTGTGGATTCCCGCCTTCTGCCAATTTCCTCTTCTTGGGTGATTATGTTGACAGGGGGAAGCATTCCTTGGAAACAATGCTCCTTTTGATGTGCTACAAGATCAAGTATCCCGAGAATTTCTTTTTGCTACGAGGAAACCACGAATGCGCTAATGTAACCCGCGTTTACGGCTTTTACGATGAGTGCAAGAGAAGATGCAATACCAAGGTCTGGAAGACCTTTGTAGATACATTCAACTGCGTAAGTCTTGCTATCAGTTATGGCTGATCTTGTTACTGATCTGAATTTAGTTACCCATTGCAGCAATCGTTGCTGGAAAGATCTTTTGTGTTCACGGTGGTCTTTCGCCAGCGTTGAAACATATGGATGATATCAGAAACATTGCAAGACCCACTGACGTTCCAGATTATGGTTTACTGAACGATTTGCTATGGTCAGATCCTGCTGATCAAGAAAAGGATTGGGCAGCAAGCGAAAGAGGTGTGAGCTACTCTTTCGGAAAGAAGGTCATCACCGAATTCCTTGCGAGACATGATTTTGATCTTGTGTGCCGAGCGCACATGGTGGTTGAAGATGGCTATGAATTCTTCGAGGACCGTGTCCTTGTAACGGTCTTCTCAGCACCCAATGTAAGTGATATGTGATTGAAACCTCCATAAAAATTAGGATTGCCTAGGTCGAGATACTGATTTCAATTAGTACTGTGGCGAATTCGACAATTACGGAGCAGTTATGAGCGTCTCGACAGAATTACTATGCAGTTTTGAGCTTCTCAAGCCTTTAGACTCGAGCGCGCTGAAGAGCCAGATGAAGAAGAGTAGGAACAAGCGAAACAGCATGATAAACAGTCCTCCGGTGAGTAATCGAGCATCCCTTGGCATGGCAATACGCAGAAGATCTATATCCAGTGCAAGCGACGTTGCAGTCTTGAACAAAGCCGATGTTGTTGATCCTTTTCTGGGCGGCAACCTTTTCCACAGGCGTACTGGAAGTCTCGGAGAACTTTCACGTGGTAAAAGCGTCTCAGCACTTGTCAACAGCATGCGGGATACGGTATCTCATCATAGTAGTGAGACAACCCAAATCGTGCCAGCAGCGTCAGCCCATCCATTGTCTGTAGAGACATTACCCAATGCCCATATGAGTGTGGAAGAATGATCATGTGGAGGAGTGCCATCTATATTGTTAATTACCCCCACTGACTTAAATTACCATTAGCCCACTGGAGTATTTCCACAGAGCGTGTAGTGGTTCTGGCGTAGACCTCATTCACGAAATGGTTATATGATATCCGTACTTACGACTTGATGGATCATGCACCACAGATATGCAGGAACAGACGCTGCATACCCTGTAGCACAAGTAAGTGTTGCGTATTACAGAGCTGTTGATGCCGGAATGTATCAAAGGGGCAGAGAATAGTTGCAGCGATTAGATCGTAACGCGATCATCACGAACTACATATCAAGGGCCATTCAGGTTCCCATCATGGAAATCAATTCTGGTACCTGTATCATCCTTGCTCTACCCCCACAGATTAACCTTTGGCTGCCAAGTACTGCTCTTCTTGGAGGCATGCAACACTGTGCAGCTCCTTCTCGCGGTGCTGGATCAAGAAACCAAACGGATCTGCTTATTACGTGATGCTTGGGGATTAGATAGGATTATGGAGAATTGGGCGAGGGCAGTAGTGCTGGCAATGGCGTTCTGGGATATGACGTACTGTTGAATTTCTTCTCTTTGGGTCTCTCATAAAGACGGAAATGCTCTGGGAGGCAGGCAGACAAGCATAGGGTGGCTTCGATTGCGTGAAAGAAAGCATTTGTATCTTGTAACTCTTGTTTGAATTAGCGGTGCGGGACTCTAAATGTCTACATGGCAACCTACACTACCTTGGCTCTCCCTTCAGCCCTGCAATGGATTACCATGACCTATGATAGATTTTCTGTGCTGGTGTTTTGTTGTACAGGTGACGTCTTTTCTTGGCTTCTTATAATTTAAAACGATATTTATACCGAGTTCATCCGAGCATACTGTCACAACATCCCCCCAATAAGTGGAGAAGGGGTCCACCAGCAAAGAGGGGGTCTATCCTCCAAAAGTAAAAAACACGCTAAACCCCCACTTAGATAAGCTTAAATGCACCGCACCGTACGCGTACTTCGCTTACACATTCTTCAGGCCTTTAGGCCTTCGTATTTTCTCACCCGCCTCTTTCTTCCCTTTTCCCTCACGCCATACGAATTCCCTCTCGCACAACGGCCGGAAAAATCTCACACAGCTCCGAAAAAAACAAGCAAGCCAACATGCCTGTCTCCAAGAAAGCAAAGGTATGTGACCAGCACGAAGAGCAGGCGGCTGAGGAGAGGAGGAGGAAGGCTAACGTGCGGCATGGCAATAAATAGATCCAGCGTGAGCATCGTGCCGCTGATAAGGCTGGCACCAGAACTCCTGTCAAGCCTAACGGACTCCCTGTCAAGCCTCCGAAGCCTACCTCTATTGTTCGTTCTTTCTTTGCTCCCTGAACGAACCTCCCCCTCCTCTCTGCACATCTCCCCCCTAGAATCGTACGACGCAAACGCCGCGTCTGTTTGTCGTGGGTCGTGGGATTTATGTTTCTCCGGGGGGAGGTGCATCATACAGTCAGCGGAAGTTTTACCTTGGCAAAGAAACAAAGAGGAAGCCCTGTGGGAACAGCCTTGCTCTCTGCCGAGCCTATTTCTTCCTGGAAGAGACCTTGTGCAGATTCAGCAATAGACAGATGGAGAGATAGATAGTTGAGGGCCATTTTTGCTAACCAGCGGCCTCTGTGCACCAATAGTGCGCCAACTGCCGCAAGGAGATCGTCAACACCAACCTGAAGCAGCTCGAGGTACACGCCGAGACGCACGACCAGAAGGCGTGGCCCAAGGAGAAGTGCTGGCCCAAGGAATTCCCTGGCACGGCCTAGATCTCGCGGATGCATGCTTGCACGGCTGGGAATAGAGATGCGTGAGAATTCGGGGTTGGGGATGGGGTATCATTTGGTTTTACAATGGCGTTGGAACGATGGAGCAAATCAAATACCTAGGTAGAGCTCGTGTGGTCTGTGGAGTGTGGAGTGTTCTCGTAGGCTTTGGCTCTGTGGAAGTCGGGTCTGTGAGTGAGTGAGAGACGAGATGAATGGTGAATGGAAGATTTTTATGACTATTTCTCTTGCTTGCTTGTTTAAGCCTAGACTTGTCCTCGTGTCTCCGTGCGCTCTTTTTCATTCTCAGGTGGTGGTGTTAGTGATGGTGGCATTGTCACACTTCTCCACCCTTTGATATCTTCTAGTTGTTACTAGTCCAGGGCAATTCACCAGCGTCTGGCGAAACTAACTCACTCACTCGCCCTTCCAGCACTAACTATCAATCGACCATCCATGTATCTATCTCAGGTAGATGGCAACGCTCGCCTTTCCTTCATCTTCAGATCTCTATACCAATAACCTGCAGCTGACCAGCCAGCCAGCCACCCAACCAGGCCAGGAACAAGCTATATCTACATGGTTAAAGTATAACTTTCACTCAGACAGTGTAGCCTTCGGAATTCAATAATTCCTTCAAACTCTCGCCCGATTATGAGCTTTTGCTTTTTTCTTTTTTTCTGATGCCGGTTATTAACTATTTCTGGTATCGAGTGTCAACAGAGAGACAGAGACAGAGAGTGTATTTTCTCTTGCTTGAAAAAAATAAGAAAAGGAGAAAAAATACATGCGGAACTCATCTCAGCCCACTCTAGTGTGTGTACTCTGTACGTGTATCCCGATCCTTGCGACTGTTCTTTTTCTTTTTTCTTCTTTTTCTTTTTAAGAGATTGCCAGATTGGACATCCTGCTGGAAAAAGCTTGGACGGGCTTGTCTCTTTTTGGTCGTCTCATTACACGGTTGTAGCGATCCTTAGCTGCTCGGGCCGTGTTGGGATTGGATAGCATCAAGTGATGATATACCTCACCACCCTCTCTACCACACAGCAGATTGCAGGTTTACCACAGGACTGCTCTCTCCTTTTCTTCTTCTTCTTTCCTCTTCTAATCTTTTTTGTTCTCGGTCGGTGATGAGTCGATTCGTGATTTGTTTTCCATATTGTCATTTGCTATCCTGATCTGATGCTCGACGTAGACCTCCTCTCTGAAACTTCTTCCTGAGTTTTTGTTTCTTGTCGAGAGATTGGGGGAAGAGGGCTTTGGTCGGAAGACGCACTGCGAGGACCTCAGACCTGTGCGAACTGGCCTCTACGAAAGCGTTCGGTTCGGAGTTCCAAGATCCCCTTAGTGGGAACCGTTGAAGAACGGAGAAATCTCAGGGCGCATTGCAGGTAGAGAGGAGAAGCTCCAGAAGACGTGGGTCGTCGGCAACTCAATGACCTCTCTGTATTGAACTGGATCCTTGCGTGAAAGGAATTCGCCTGGAATCTTGACAACTCATATCACGTCACGCGAAGGACAGAGGAAGCATTCCCCTCGAGGGTCTGTCTGATGTGATGGTTGGCGGGACAAATCACAAGCTTGCAACAGGAAGTTCCGAAAAGAGCTCTTGCTGCCCGGCTTTGCTCTGCTATGGATATGCTGGAACCACTAGAACCAGCACACGGGAGGTAATAGGTATTGATTTGCGTGCTCGGCACGAATTACCGCCTGGGTTGGACTCTCGTTATACGATCGCTTGATTCTCCAGACTCGACAAGGTCAAAAGCCGGATTTGCCACTCTGACATACGATAGAAAGCTGCTCGTCTTTTCTGGTCTCTGGAGAACCTATTTTGCCGTGTCAGAGAGAGAGAGAGGCTGAGAGATCGTGGGGTTTGAGCGAGAGTGAAATAATACCAGAGCGCGTTAGATTTTTGCCGTCATGTTTTGAGGATATGCAATGGTAATGTTCATGCTTGCCCATCGGTCTTGGAAGGAGTACTTGCTGAGAAAATGGCAAGGTGACCCGGGAGTCTTTCTTTCGGCTAAACCAAAGAGGCTCGCCAGCAAGGAATATTATCGTGGACAAGTGTATTGATGGTCTATCTAAGTCAAGGAGATGGAGGTTTTTCCACCAGGGATTCCACTTTATTTTATTGTGTTGTGACAAACCATCTTCTGCTGCTCTACTTGCGACTTTGGCCATGCCACACCAACCGTCGCTCTGTTTCTTGAGTGGCGTGGGACATTCTTTCAATCTCGGGTCTTCAGTACGGACGTAATGCATCTGATTGGCTAAGCACCAGTGGATAGTCCATGTATGTATGGTTTGGATCTAGAAGTCGTCATGGTTGAAGAGGTGAGTGGGAAAGAAGCGCTCGTTACTGTCATTTCACTCATTGCACGCTTGCCTCCTTAGAGCTGAACCGGGCGATTTCTTTTGATAATGTAAAGAAGTTTGATCTTGCACTCAGCACCAATATCGGATACTACTTGCATAGCTACCTACCTACCTGGGTAGGTGGTGTCATTCTCAGAGAGATTCTGGCTAAGGTATTTGGCTGTGTGGAAGTACAGATGATCGGAGAAGGATAATGGTACGGTCTAGCGGAGGAGAAGACATATCTCGAGTGACTCTTCTCCATCTCTCTGTATCCCTACAAGAGTATAGGTATGTAAAGAAAATAAACTCACAACCCCTCCTATAACTCCAGAATCCACCTAGTGAGAAATCCGCCGTATCTGACTTGTTCGGCGCTTGGTCGTCGCTAAGGGGCTGAAGAAGTTCGGATGACGAGTAGATGGCATGTGCACTTGTTGTGCATTATTCTGCTCTTGGTAGAAGCGGAAGCAGCAAACGACGGGAGTGACTGGTCTTTAGCGAGTGACTGACTCGACTGTACCTGCATTGAACCCTTCTCGTGCACACAAAGATGGGTACACTTGAAACTCATGCGAAAACGAAGACATTGTAGTTTGGTTTGGGTTGATTGTTATTTTGTGATTACCATTACTTCGTCATAATAAACCCATGGGTTCGTTTGTTCACTGGCATGTCCATCCAGCCAATGCTTCCAGAAAGAGAAAACTCCTAATCATGTATGCCATAATCCCCATTTACTGAACCGGGAATCCCATAAAGCAAATGCCGCTCCAATCCCAATCCCAATCCGAACCCGAATGCCATAAAGCCTTCCCATGCCATGCAATTGAGTCTGCCTCACAGACCTAGCCCCAGAAAGTTTCTCAACCTCAGATAAAAGCCCGTCTCACGAGCACCGCATTACAAGTCGGGTTCTGCGGCTCACCATCGCCCATGACCCACGCAAGCGTCGTATAGCTGTATCCAGTGTAGTAGGTATCGCAGACATACCAGCGATAGTAAGCCACCAGGGTCCCATCATAAGGCGGGGGGAGGCGATCATCGATATAGGCTTGGATATTCAGAAAATTGTACTTATCGAACGCCATGAGCGTATCACCATAACCGGGCTCCAGCAAAGGTAGAGCGACGTTCGATGCGAGGTTATAGGTAAGGCCGAGTGGCGACGAGAGGTTGAAGTTACCTCCGCGCAGCTCCCATGTCACATAGCCTTGCTCCCCGTCTATGCTGCTGGTGTTGCTCCCGGATGACGATGACGACGTGTTGAAGGTAAACTGTGTCGATTGCGGTGGCTCGCCGTAGCTGGGCTTTCCACCCACGCACAGTGCTTCGATTGCAGCTCCGGCATGGCAGGCTGAGAGAGCAGACCCGTTCAGTGTGGTGTTGGCCGATATGAGGATCAGTTGGAAGGGTGCGGATTGGTTGGTGAACTGGGCAAGAGCCGGAGTGCATATCGCCAGGGCGAGCAGACGGCCGAGGAGGGATGTCTTCATGGTTATTTCTTTGGGGGATTGATTGATGTTTGTGATAGAGTAAGTGAGAAACAAGAAAGTCTTGTTCGATGGTGTGATATGGAGAAGAAGAACTGATGATGATGGATGTAGGAGAAAAGGAAAAGGGAACAGAAGAGGTGAGGTGAGGTCTTTTATAAAGCAGAGAAACAGCTGCCTTCCCCCTCTTTCTGTCTAAGCACCTACATATGTTTCTTCAGTCTTCCTGCCACTTGACAATTGGGAAGTGACGATAGTCTCCCTTGCGCAACCAGCGACCAGCAAAACCAGCAACCAGCGACCGACGGCCCGACCGCATGACGTTGAAAAAACCTCGTATTGCGCAGATCGCCAGGGAAAGATCTACACGGCCTTCTTCCATTCGAGTCGCTTTCTTTTCTCCGCGACGCCCTGAAGCTTACTTTGGTGAACGGGGTTTTTGATTCGTCGTGCCGTCTATTCTTTTTCATCGTCTATCTTTTTGGTGTGGTCGTTTTATTTATCAGATGAGTTGAAGACGGAACTTTGTGCTTCGTCTCGTATCTTTCTCTTCCTTCTCTCGGTGGCTTGCTTCTTCACATATGCACGTCACACTTCCTCGTCCTTGCCTCTCCACAAAAAAATATTCACCGACTCCAGCCTCGTTGGTGGCAGTGGCAGTGGCGGGACATGATTTAGAGTCTGGGGGAGATCGCAATGTTGTTCCTTAGGTAAGCGACGAAACTTGTTTCCCTCCATCTTGATCCTCTCGACCCTGACGATCTGTGGAGTATTGACTTGTTTCACGTAGATTCCTGGGGAGCATCATAAATTATGGATTTTCTGGAGACTTTTAATTTGGCACACGTGATTATCATCTCTCCGGTTTCCTTTTCCCTCTATGTCTGATGCACCGCGGGGTGCTGACATCATTGTCAGCATTTATACTTTTTTTTTTCTCTTTCGGTCTTTGGGAGGGTAGCTTCGAATCTCGTGTTTCGTTTCGTAGCACTTTTGTTTGGCGTTTTTGGGGATACGAGAGAGAGTTGCATTCCTTCTACCACCTATACCACCTCATGCTTACGGGTCTGGTGATCTGTAGCACCACCTACCTCAGTTCCAATTCAATTCAATTGAATTCGATAGTCTGGCGGGGCGAAAGATCTCGGGTATATCGACGGGTATGAGTGTTCAAGATATTAATATTGTTACTTGATGCAGGATTTTATTGTCCTTGCAACAAATGAGCACTTTCCTCATCTCTTCACGACACGGAACCCTGCGTCGATACTCGGTCAACTGCATCTCGTATCCCGTCCTTACTGTACTGCGTACATTGCATCTGCATGCAACTCTAACACGAACACTGCAGTAGAGTAGATATTACCTCTCTCTATCACTTCTCACTTCTCGCTTGTATAGCGATGGCGATGGCGACGGTGAGGGTGGTTCATTTCGATCATGCAAGTCTTGATACGGTCTCTAATTCGCAGAGCGCGGCGGGGTTTCTCATAAATGTGATTCTGTGAGTGGCTTATTCAGCGGTTCTTTTTTACGTGTCACTCACATGTTGTGTTGCACGATAAGGTATGTCATGATTTCTGCATGGCGTTTGATGTGAGATGGGGTGACGTTTATTTATTTGGAGATAGACAACCAGACTCTCGAAAGGTCTGATATCAGTGTGACCTGACCCGTTAGAGAAGAAAACCCGATCGTTGATCATCGCATTTCTGGCACGTTGACATACCTGACGGAAGAACGTCGCACTGACCGAGCATACTTCGAATCTTGTTTCTGATCCCGCAGAAATTGTTATGGGGCACTGCACCTCTTGAAATTGTGTGGCTTGCTCGACCTGGTTTCAATGGCTTGAGACTCAAGGATTCCTGAAGGTTGTGTAATTTGTCCTCCAAGGTTGCATGCCCTTCTATGATGATAAGCTGAGCAAGTCCAGTGCTGCTGGACAATAAATTGAAGCTTATTACAATCGGTTCCTGAATAACTTGTCGAGTTTTGCCGTCTCCTTGTTGACCGACGACGGCGTGATCACATGAACAAGCACCAAATGAAAAGGTGCACTCTCGGAAACGGACCACATCATGTTATGGTTGGACTCTGGAGTAAGTGGGACACAGCTTTCGACCACACACTCTTTGATTCGTTACTTTCGAAGCTATCATAGCTAAAAGTAATGTTCGTCGTAGGCTTGCTCGCTTAGCGTGGGATAGCCTCAATTGTGAGTCCTTTTTTTTTTTTAGTCTGGTGGTCGCATTGCCAGATTCGTTGCAACTTCCACAAGCTGCGATGTTTCAAACATATATCAATCAACAGGCTGTCTTCTTTTTTTCTTTTATATATTATCCAATCATTATTACATGCTGCAAGTTTTAGACCAAGACGGAAAAACCTCGAATCGTCCCGCTGTCATTGGCCCATACGCTAGAGAAACTCCCTGTTTAGGCTCCCCAGCGTCTTGAACGCTCCGCACTTCCTGGTTGAAGTTATTTTGTGGGGGCCAGTAGTCTGGGGAACCTCCTGTGAACTGTAAATTAAGGTTCCGCATGACGATTGGTTTAAGTCGAGTGATTCTTTTAGAGGAAAAACTCATCTTTTAGTTATCCGTGTTCTTCTTACTTCTGTTAGATGATCCCGCTTTTTTAATTTATTAAGGATGTTTTGATCAGTTCTACACATAATGCTGGTTTAAGCTGATATCGTCGGTGTTGCCATAAAGCATCTTTTTCTTTTTCCTTTCTCCTTTCTCCGGATAACTACACTTAGGGGGGGATGACATAGCACAGACACTATACTTGTATCCATTGTCTCACATGCTAAGTGTTTTCTATTCTTCCTCATGTCATGTTTTTAGAAACACGCAGTGCCACGTGTCTATCTTTTAGTATCAGATGGTAAATCATCCGTCGCTAAACTAAGTATATAGCTTCCCGACCATAAATGCTTCACTTTTTGGTACGGTCCACATACCCGTAATAGCAGTCTTAGATAGCCTCTCGGAAGAAGCATAAACAGCCAGGCTCCAGCTCTCCCACTTTTCCTTTCAGTCAAAATATCACACGGCACACGCGACATTGCACACGGAAATCCATCACAAAAATTCGATTATTATTAAGAAACCAGCCAATTTTAAGACAGCAATCAAGGTATACCAGAATATGGATGCTCGTCTGTCTAGAGAATCAACCTACTCCCAGCTGCAGGGCGACACGCCGCGGAATTCCCAAGTCCGAACCCACGGATCCAGCCGACCCAGTCTGGAGAGCATCCCGCCAGGGTTATATGTCGTTCGGGAAGATGGGGAGATTATCACGAATCACTCCCTTCCAGTATACCGGGTGCATAACGGCGGAGTAACCAATTCTTACAAGATGCCGAGATTCGACGTCCCGGATCAGGTTGGCATCTACGAGCTGTCCTTCCTCCATGAGCGGAAGCGGGGATATAAGGTCGCATCGTCTCAAGACAGCACCAGAATATACTGTACGGGAATGACGAATTGGACGCGAAGAGGCGTTGCGGATATACTGTTCTACGATCATATGGAGAGTTCCGCGGACCAAAACCAAGAGAATACCCACACAGACAATCCGCACGAACAGCAGACGTGCTCGGAAGGAAATGAAAACCAACCGAAATTATTAGTAACGGTCAATTTCCAAGACTTCAACGAATACCCCCTTGTCATGATCGAGGGCCACAGGAAAGAAGAAGTGATGAGAGAAGACCGCGAGTGTCGATTCGTATCGAATATCATCAATGAGAGAGGGGAAATACAGAGCGAGGGGTTTCAGTGGCGGAAGAGTTCCTCAGCTCAAACACCGTGGTATAGAAAATCGCGAGATGTGCAGCTAGTCTATATGAGGACCGGGGATATCGTGGCGTTGTTCAGGAAGAACAAATCGATAGGGAGTAATAAGGTCGGCACGTTGACCTTTCTCGATGATAGGGCTGAGCTCGGTGGTGAGTTAAGGGCTATGACTATTGTGTCGCAGATTGTGATGGTAGAGGCCAAGAAGAGGAAGTTTCATCCTAGGGCCGTTCTGGCAAGAATGTTTCTTGATTGGTGAGGGCGGTTTTTTTGCTGTTTGGTATTTGCGGTTTTTTGGACTTGCGGAGAAGGGGGAAGGATTTTCCATGTTCTATACCCACGAAATGAGACAGCTTGCCGGGATAGACATTGCCACATCTGTGTGAGAGCTGACCGAGGAAGTGTTGATGTAAAGCAAAGTACAGCGGATCAGGTAGTAAGATTTGCGAACTTGAGATTAAGCACTAAAGAAAACAGGTAGTAATGAGACGTTTAACAGAAATACATCAGAGAATAACACGGGATTTGGTATGATGCTAGATAAAAATCGTGTTGTTTCTTACTAGGCTAGCTAGGTAAGTATATTCGAAGTATCGGCGGCTTCATAGATAGGAGTAAACATTGAATTGATGACAGATTTTGCTGCAGTGGATACCATCAAAATTCTTCGACATACAAGAAACGGAAATTAAATACTCCCACTTTCAATCAAGGAGAACTTTTATCTGCGTCGATCGCCTCTGGCTTCTGGCCATAAATGACATATCTAACCCATCAGTATTTTTTTTTTCTTTCTTTTTTTTTGAGAGCCATGTTTCAAAGATCATGCAAGGAAATTTGTCACTCACACCAGCCAATATTGATGAATACTCTTGTTACGCCACTCTGCTCTGACCTTTATCAAAAGAGCTTCGAGCTCATCTGGAGTCCACTTCAACAAGCGAGTAAATATGGCCATACTTAGACCAGAAACACCATCCAGCAGACCTCCAAGAGCTAAGAGACCCGCTTCTCTGAGCCTCTTGTCTTTTGCCCATGGTCCAATGGGTAGCTTGAATTTCTTTACAACAACGTTGATAAGACCTGCATCCTTGAAATGGGCTTCTATCGTCTCGGCTGAGATGCGTGTATTGATGCCTGCCATCAATGCGCCTTCGTTGAAAAGGTCATGCCATTTTACACTTGCACTATCCTTCGGCAAGCTACCATCGTCACAGCTTGGGAAGTTCATAAATTCCTGCGCTTCCATCCATCCACCTGGTTTCAAGGTTCGATAGGCTTCTGCAAGATACTTTGGCCAGTCTTTCACGGCGATACCACTTGTCACTCTGTTATGGACCAAATCGAAATGATTATCATCATACAGCCAAGGCTTCTCAAAGTCATCTATTCGAAACTCCACATTTGGCGGAACCCATCGAGGCTGAATTGGAGATAAATCCGTGCCGATAACCTATCAATTGAATTTAGTGAGAACTACATGTGAGTAATAACCTATATGGCCAATACCCTTATGAATGAGTGTCAAATTAGGAAACGCACATCGTACCTTTGCTGATGGGAACATGTCACCGACATCCATGCACCATATTCCCGTTCCAGTACCTTGATCGATAATCAATTGAGGATTTGGTCCAATTGGTGCATAAAACGGCTTGTTTTCGAGGAGAATGCGGATAGCATGGTAGTGGATATCCATGCGCTCTTGTTCATCTGCATCATTTGGCATCATATATTTGCCAGCCTCGTATGCATGATACGTCCGTCCATTTTCTGATGTATATGCATATATACTTGAAGTCAAAGACGAAGTAGACGAGCCCCTAATAAAGTCAGAACCAAACCCAACCTAAGTCTGACAGAAAACCTACAAATTTTCTCCATAGCTTGAATCGAGATCTTCCTATGTAGACCTTTTAGTATTTCGGCCATGCTAACTGGGAAGTGGAACTCACATCACCATCGGGCAGTGCAACAATTGGATCAGCCATATCAAGAAAGGAAGACTTAGAGTTCCATCGGTATAAAACGCAAGAAGAAAAAGGAGATTCGAGAACGACAGAATTCTTTTAAAACACGCCTCGGCAGCTAACCGCAGGATGTGCGCAAACACAGAGCCATAATATCCTAGAATATACCATCTCCGAGGCATGGACATTTTAACGGAAGGAAACAAGACTCACCTTCCCTTGCTGAGTTGTATTTTCGGGTTGGACTCCATTAGCGGACGTTCTTGCATCGGGTATCCAGATTCACACCGCACAACCACTATGGCGGTACCCAATTATCCTCATCAAACGACTTCAACAGCCCACAATCATGAAGATGTAAATTCCCATTTCGTCTCACTCTGGTCCTTACCAAACATTCATAGCCTTCGGAAGACGTTGTTTACTTGCATGATAAGCGATTCGTTCCAGGCATGATCTTTTCATGTGGTATGGTGCTCCACAGCATGCTACTTAAATACATCATGCGCAATAAGACAAAAATGAATGCAATTGCAGTCGATCACCGAGACCATTGGAATTCTGTTTTTGGATGAGGTAGCAAGGTTCACACGATGATTGCGAATGCACCTTTCTAGCATCGTGCTATTATGCTATCGCGGTGATTAAGATGCGTTTTCCCATCGATTAAATGGTGTCGTGTATCCAATACATGTTCAGCAGATATCTTTGCAAAAGCGCTTTTCTAACTTTGCAACAGTGGTTAACCAATGGCAAGTATGAGAAAGATGAAATCAACACCCGGGGTGGAAATATTGCTGAAGAACTCGGACGTGCCTCTGACGCTCAAACATTATTGTCAACTACTATATGATTGTGCATAGCAGCCTTTCTATTGGGAGGGACAAGGCTTTTAATACCCCTCGATTTAAAAGCCTGATGTAGAAAACGGTTGAGGTACAGTCTCGTCCGAGAGTCGCGATCGTTCGCTACCGAATCAGACCATGTTCCAGTTTTAGGGAGCGGCAGGCTAGAATGATAGCTGTCAGGGGGAATGGTCAGCGGAGCATCGAAAGAGTCGAGGTTAACTTACTTACTGGATCTGATATTGGCTGTTGCTTAGCATTAAACCAATATGGCGATCAAGTTGCAAGTCCCTGTCCTTTCAGTTGCACTGACCGGAGAGCTTTAAGCTGTGGACAACAGTTCGATGAATCTGGTTGGTAAATGTCTCCGCAACGGTTATGTAAGCTCTGATTAAGCCATCGCCGCTGCGCTGCATCACCAACTTGATTCGTTGATTTCTTGATTATTCGCAACTTCTGGTCCTGACACTCATGTTCCTCCACAACTGGCCTCGCAGGTTTTTGGTTGCAACCGAACATTTCGAATTGAGCAATGAATCTGAGATGCGACTGTGCACTTGTATCGTCCTTTGAGAGCTGAGCGACTCCGTAATTCCACGGTTCGTTCCAAAGCGACGCCCTCCCCCTTGGCGTTTTACACGACGATGGCTCCACGGAGCTGTAAAGGGTGGGGATAGAGTTAATTTCTATGGGGCTATGTCGCTTTGATCAGCGGCTGAACCATGGAGGAGCTCCGACATTCTGTACCGCTGCGAAAGTGTAAGTTGCGGGTGGCGTCCAATCCGAAATGTTTATCAAAGGTTTCAAGAACAGAATGCATTGTTCAAGACTGTATCAGTTCTGTCGCAGTGGCTCTAGCCTCTGATAACGCAAATTGATATCATTGATTCCTGTGGCGAGAATCTGGTTATTTCCCTATTATTTTGTAGTATCATCCCTGTGCAAACATCTTCTTCTCAGTTGCACAGTCCCTACCAGCGTGGGTGAGTGTGTTCCAGCCCTCCGGTCCTGACAACTATCAGGTTTCCCTCGTGGCAAGTCTTTCTTTCTTGTACTGTAACACCACCCCAGACATTATCATATTTTCATTATTCCTATTATATCAACAATTTCCCCCTCTTCTGTCTTGCGATGTTCTAAAGACCACCATTGAAATTCGTCATTGAAATCATTGATAGTCATCAAAATGGCACCAAGAGAGAGGCCGTATTCCATTCCGGCATGGAAGCCAATCATGGCAGGAATTGTCATTCCAGATGATGAGGACGCGAAGGAGTCCATTACTACCGACACAGCTAGTACTACTTCGACAGACATTAAAGACGACCACAAAACGGAAGTTTACGAGAAAGCAATTGATCCGAAATCAGGCGAGTTGAACTCATCCGACACCCTCGTCAGATATAACAGCCATGATGTTGAGTCAATTCGTGGCGAAAGAGTGGATGCCAATATGGAAACAATTGCACTAAAAGCGCTACACGTTGACGACGACTCTACTTTGAATCCATGGACTTTTAGGATGTTCGCATTAGGTATGTATAGCTTGAAATTCAATTGATCGAATACTTACAGCAGCATAGGCATTGGACTGTCTACCTTTGGATCGGCTCTCGCAACTATCTTTCTATTCAAGCCCCAATCGGTCTCGGTATCCATCATTTTCTTGACAGTACTCAGCTACGTTGCTGGAAACGCTATGTCGGCCATTATCCCAACAACAGGTTCAATTGGCCGCTGGTTGAATCCTCATCCGTTTAACTCTAAAGAGCACCTAGCCATCGTGGTTATGGCTGGTAGCGCTTCAGGAGCAGCATATGCCACCGAAGTTCTTGCGACTCAAAAGCTATATTGTAAGCACAGTGGAACCAACGCTCTGCTCCATGCTAACTCACCGTGATAGACAATGTCGTTCCTAATCCGTTCATTGCCATCATGTTGTTACTCTCCTCTCAACTCTTAGGATATGGCATGGCAGGCGTTTTACGGAAAAGTCTGGTTTATCCAACCAAGATGTTATGGCCCAGCATTCTTCCGTTGAACTCACTTATCGAAACACTTCATCGAGACAAGGCGGAGATGAAGAAGAAATTCAACTTCTTCTGGATCATCTTCGGTGTTGTGGCTGTGTGGGAACTATTTCCACAATATGTGATGCCAGTTCTCACAGGTATCAGCTTCTTTTGCCTCGCAAACAGGAACAGTCTTGTTTTTACCAACATTTTCGGAGGTACAAGTGGTAATGAAGGTCTTGGACTTTTATCTCTGTCTTTCGACTGGCAGTACATCACCACCTCATCACTTTTCCTCCCACTGCAGACACTTTGCAACGCCTTCATCGGATTCCTAACTTGCATGGCTCTTTTCATCGGACTATATTACGGCAATGTTTGGAATGCCAAGAATTTCCCATTCTTATCGCAGCAGCTGTTCTCTGCAAGTTCCAACTCAACATTATTCGCTGTCTACAATCAGTCTACCATTTTGGATGCCAACAACGAGCTTGATACGAATCTACTCAATGTTGTTGGGCTGCCCTCCTTCTCGGCTACCAATGCTTCATATCTTCTTACCACCAATCTTGCTGTTACTTCTACAATTGTTCACATGTTTCTTTTCAATTTCGATAACATCAAAGATGCTTTCAGCTTTCCAACTGTGGCTGGTGTCAAACGCATGTTTGCAAATCCTAAATTTTGGCAAAAGAACAAAGACGCGCCGGAACAAACTCAAAATCTGGAAGATCTTGATCCCCATTACCGACAAATGCTTGCTTATGATGAGGTTCCTTCTTGGTGGTATATAAGTCTCGGAACCGGGTCGGTCTTCTTAGCATTGATATGCATATACGCCCTCAAGTCCACCCTACCTTGGTATGGCTTTTTGATCGCTGTCACCTTGTCATTCCTCAGTACACTTTTCTTTGGGGCTATGGCAGGCTTGTTAGGATTCAACGTACCTATCACCAGTGTTATCCAGTTGATAGGTGGATATTTACACCCTGGAAAGCCTGTTGCCAATATGTACTTCGTTCTCTTCGGTGCAAATGCTCAAGCTCAAGCGATCTCCTTGGTTTCGAGTTTGAAACTGGGCCAGTATGGAAAATTAAGCCCAAAATGTACCTTCACCGTACAGATCATTGGTACTATCCTTGGTGCCATTATCAATTACGGATTGATGAGTTCAATCACCACCAATCAGCGCGAGATTCTTCTTTCCATTCAAGGAACCAACATCTGGTCTGGTCAGGTTATTCAGTCATTCAACTCAAATGTAAGCATCTTGTTTAAAGCTTTGGTATCACAGCTAATCTCTTGTAGGCAATTGCATTTGGTGCACTATCAAAATATATGTTCAGCGTGGGTCGCACCTACCAATGGATTGTACTTGCTCTACCTATTGGCTTTCTCGTACCTCTGCCATTTTATTTCCTACATCGTCTCTATCCGAAACAAGGATTTAATTATATCGTCACCCCAGTGATGTGCTGGTTCCTTGGTTATCTGTCTGTGGGCATCAATTCGTCTGTGACCGCTTTCTTCGCCATTGGATTTTTTGTGCAGTTCTACGTACGCAAGCATCATCCAGAATGGTTCCTCAAGTACAATTATCTACTCGCTGCGGCCATCAGTGGTGGCACGGAGCTCTTGGTCTTCGTTACGACGTTTGCGGTCCAAGGTGCGAGCGGGAAAGCTGTTCCTTTCCCACCATACTGGGGTAATAACTTCCAGACGGGGAATTTTGATTTCTGCGCTACCAATCCTGCCCTCGGATAATTTCTGAGACTTGTATTTCTTACATGATTTGGTTTTGATGTTTTCTTTCGGAGTCCTGGGCGGATCTGGTGTAAGATATTCCTGGAATTGGTTTTGATCTTTCGTCTCTCAACTAGTCTATTTTACAATATTACATTACTTTTAACTCGACCTAGACCCAAAATAAAAGAGAATGAAACAGTGCTAAAGAAGTGCCGAGAAAAAGACAAGAATTGAAACACAAAAGTCAAAGCTGGAAACTTCCACATAATTCTCACGTCATTCCAAGTCTAAGAAAGTAGAGACGGTTAATCAGGGGTGTATAGCTGTGCCCCGGACAGATGTTTTTATACTCTGGAAGGGTTAAAATTGGCTCCCGGTCATTAATATCTTTCAGCTCGCTTGTTTTGATCTTTTCCGCTAAACACGATGAACTTTATACATGATAGTGATTTTTGTCACTCTCCTTCGTTGGCATAAAGCTCTGAATGTTCTTTTCAGGTCCAATCATAGTTAAAATCACTATCTAGCCCAAGGGGGTGCGGTGATCAACATTGCGTGATAGCCACTCTGTTTCAATATCCCCGCATATTATGTTTGATATACTACTACCACTCCATCTCGGGCCCCATCATTCTACACAATGAATCCGCAGCTTCAAATTCAGCTTGTGATTGAGGGATTGAATAGTTGATCGGCTTGCCTTCTTTAGCTTCTGCTTCGGCATGCTCGAGCAGGACGTCTCGAACTTTATCTTGGTACCATTTCACAGCGTGTTCTGGAGCCCAGTCAGCTTCCTAAGCGAGTAAAGCAGATCGGGAAAGGTTTTTTTTTGGATTTGGAAAAACAAACCTTGCACGGGATGAAGTCTCCCTCTTGCTAGAACTCCATTATCAAACCCCTTCTGCGCATCAACCGCAAGTTCCACATCTTCTTTTTCGACAAAACGCCAATAAGCTATGACATCCTTCATCCAATTCTCATGATCTTCCCCGTCCTTTGACATATCACTGCGTCTATAGGTTTCACTTTCATACCTCGTTTCCTTTGCTGCAGTAGCGTCAAATCTAGCGATGAACAACAACTCCTCGCTGAAAATAATGGCGCCGATGGGAAACAACCATGTGATGTAACTTTCATTGAATTCTGCATTTGAAGAAGGCAAAAAATGGCGCGACGCTCCATACCCTTGACGTAGGTAGTATTGTGAGAGGTGGAAATCCTTAGGCAGAGTTGTGGGGTGTCCCGTCGCGCAATGATAACACTCCTGAAACCCATCGGCAAATGTCTTCCAATTGTAACGAGTATCGATCGTTGATGATTGCCAGGTATGATCATAAATCCAGTTTTCGGGAGGTGGAAATAGTGAATACTCGTCACCGATCACTTTTCCTGTTTCATGAGATGGGTATGGATTGAAATCATCACCAAACTGTAACTCGAAGCTTATCTCGGGCGTCAACGAAGCAGAGAAATTCACAAAGATGAAACCTTGCTTGGTAACGTGGGTGTAGCCTTACCTCACTGGGATTGGTATTACCTTGGTTGTACTGTATAAATTCCCAACAGCGCTCAATGCTTACGCCTTTATTACAACACATCCTGTTTACTAAGAGAACATAAGTACGTGGTATTATTGTGTTATCTTACGCACTGTGTTATGCCTCGTATTAATGGCAATAAGAGACCCCTTCATCTCTGTGTGCAAGGTAACCAAACCATCCCTGCATACCTTCTTACCTTGGGCATAATACATTGAACAATACACGCCCAAAGGGTCATTTATTATCTCCTTTATCATGCGTGGTTGCTCAAGACTAATTTTTCAATCAGCTTAAGTGTAGGTACAAATGATTCAAGATTAATTGCCTGTCTGTTGAACACCAAATACAGCATTAGCGACGGGGTCGCGAGAGGATGATGGCGAGTGGAAAATTATCCGTCGATTATCGGTCGATTATCGTCTTAAATTTCCTGAATGCAGACGTGCAACAAAACAATTTCAACACGTGATTGTTGAGTTTTATAGGCTATCACGATCTTAGCTAGTGACTCTTAGAGTATTATACATGAAGTAAAGCCATTTATATTATGATTCTGCTTCATACGCATGTAGTTGTTACTAGGATTTTATAGTATCACATCACGTGGTTAAATAATCTTGAAAGTATACCATCTACATAGCGAGATACGTGTGCTAGTAAACGATATTTAGTGGTTTAGCCTAGTTTAGCTTACTAAAATGTTTCTTCATAATAGCTTGCATTAATCTCTAGGGGCATCTGATGCGCGAAACCGGTTATTTACACAAAGAACTTGTTGGGCAGTCGCTCCGATATAAGGTAGCTTAGATAACTAAAGCTGAACAATGGACGAGGGTCTTCTAGAACGTATATATTAAGACTGGAATTTCGAATGGATCATTCACGTGTTTTTCACGTGTTTTCATAATTACCTACCTACCTACCTAGGTACCTTATTCTACATTGGGAAAAGTTATTTTGAACCACTCAATTTACCAGGATAATTCTTCTTGGTTCTAGAGGTAGACTCGACTAAATGGATTTTATTGAATACCTCACTTCTTCTAGACTGGATTCTCTATTGTCTAATACTATAAGTAACCGTTAAAATTAATACTTAGGTAGCTACTTTTGTTATCGAACCCTTTAGCATAACTGTATCAAGGTAGCGAGTAGCTACATATGGGATCATGTTTACCCGTTCAACATGACTAGATTCTCAAATCTTTGAAGTCCCTTATTAAACCCTCGAAATATTCTAAATACGTACTTTATGCGTGTAAATATAGAGATATCGTGCAAGAGCACGATTATCTAAGGCTTCTGTTTGTCTCATCAGAACCAAAAGAGTTCCAATCCTAATACCAAGATAATAGAACTAGGAAGAAACCAAGATATACAAATGTCCTCAAGCCTGTAGATTTTGTTAGCAAGCATACTGCCGGCAACTCTTGTGATAATAAAGTCAAAGTGGTGTTGCGCGCGTCGTGACTGAAAGTGGCAATATCGCTTCGGCCGGTGAATTGATCGGTTATCTCCAAAATCAATAAACCCAGGCCCATAAATCCATAGATCCGGCACTTTCAAGCCATTTGATTGGCTGAACAACAATGAAAGCCCGATATGATGAGTCGCCGGCTGATTCTGCATGATAAGCAGAATCAATTCTGGGTGACACTACAGCCAAAACACATGTCGACCATGCCCCAGTAGCTGCAGTGAAGGCTACCACGGGACCGGAAGCGGAGCCTTGAGATCAGCACTAAAAAACATATATCCTCAATGCCCTGCAGTTGCTTTTTGGCTCCCATCATTCATCAATTGGTCCTGTTCGAGTTTTTCACGCTCGATCATGTCGGCCAACGATATCAAACAGCAAAATGACGATGTCAATAGTGAGTTGAACCATAATTTTGAGAAAGGAATTTTCAATGACTCATTGATGAATTAGCAGTAGCCAGCAATGAGGCACCATGTAGTATCTCAGACGTCAAAAATGGCACATTCTACTCAGGGCTTGGGGCTGCAGCTCGTGAGCCGGCTGGTAAGTTGTTCTCAAGTATCTTCTTGGATACTGATACTGATTGACATGTTAGATCTAAAACGTGGACTTAATGGACGTCACACTGCCTTAATTGCGTTGGCTTCGGGAATTGGCACAGGTCTCTTCTTAGGAAGTGGCAGTGCTTTGGCAACAGCTGGTCCTTTGGGAATTTTGATCGGTTACGCCATAATGGGACTTGTCGTTGCTGCAGTCGCTTTTATCTCTGCCGAGACCGCAGGCTACTTGCCCGTCTCTGGAGGATTTATTCGACATGTTCCTCTATTCACTGACCGAGCACTCGGCATCACTGTAGGATATACTTTTTGGTACCTCCTATCAATTACTGCTGCGGCTGAAGTAGTTGCGGCTTCATCACTTATTGCATTTTGGCGACCGGATTTGAATCTTGCTATATTCATTTCCGTATTCTTAGTATTACTGTTCGTGTTCAATATGCTGCCTGTCAGAGTATATGGAGAGCTCGAATTCTCCTTTGGAATGCTCAAGTCACTACTCATCATTGGCCTGATTTTCGCTGGTCTCCTAGTCGACTGGGGTGTTTCTCCAAGTGGAAAATATATCGGTGGCAAGAATTGGCACCCAACTCCAGTAAAGGCATATCTCGTCGAAGGCTCAACTGGGCGTTTCCTCGCAATTTGGTCTACTTTGATCAATGCTGCATTTGCAATGGGTAATATTCAAATTGCAACTTCAGCTGCATCAGAAGTCAAGAATCCGCGTGTCAATGTTCCAAAAGCAATGCGAAGAGTGTTTTGGCGTATATTCATCTTCTATATAGGTCAGTGCTGTCATTGTGTATATCTCTCTCCGAGAATCAGCTAACACGTTGATAGTCTCACTCCTTGTCGTTGGTCTTATTTTAAATAGTGATGATCCTCGAATTGGGACAGCTTCAGGTACCGCAGGAAGCCCTTTCGTCTTAGCTTTCTCAAGCGCCGGTATTAAGGTACACTACTCCAACATGTTTTATATTCTAATGTGGATCGTGCTGATACTTACTCCAGGTTCTTCCTTCTATCATCAATGCTGTTGTTATCACATCTGCTTTCTCTTCGGGCAATGGTGTCTTATTCTTGGCTTCTCGAACACTCGTTGGGCTGGCAGCTGATGGTGCTGCACCTAAGATATTCTTGAAGACCAATAGATATGCGTAAGTTTCCATCCGAAGACGGAAACTTTGTTTCTCGTTCGATCGTTAATTTTCTCCCAGTTCCCCATACTTAGCAGTGATTGTATCTTTTCTCTTTTCGCCCTTGGCATACCTAAATTGTGGTAGTTCGACGCCAGCGACTGTGTTTGGATGGTTCATCAATCTCATCAGCACGGCCGGACTCATAATCTGGTGTGTAATCTGCTTTGCATATGTGAGGTTCTTTTTTGGTCTCAAAGCACGTGGAATCTCTCGCGATGAGTTGCCCTATAAGAGTTGGGGACAGCCATACTGTGCAAGTAAGTCATTCAAATTAGCTTCTATTGCTCATGTATAGCCGCTAATGTTTATTCAGTTGCTGCTGGAATAATGTGCTTCCTGGTTGTCTTCTTTTCTGGCTTTGCCGTCTTCTTTCCCGGCAATTTCAGTGCATCCGCGTTTCTCTCAAACTACGTAAGCATCATCTCGCTTTTTTTGCTCAAGTATTTGAACTAATATTCTTGTTCATAGATCGCCTGTTTTGTCTGTCCGGCTTTGTATATTATTTTGAAATTTACGATCAAGTCACCATGGCAGTCGTACGAGAACATGGATTTTTCCGAGATGGAAGCTATCAGGGAAGAGAAGGCTTATAATGATGCACATCCAAAGAAGAAACTCCCATTGTGGAGGAGCGTTGTAGAGAAGTTCGCTGATGAGTAGTTTGCGAGCCAAAAGATGACATATTTAAAACAGACTCCTGAGTCAAACACTACTAAATTAATGAAACAAGACGCTATGGATTTGATGATCAAAAGCTCCATCAATTTGTTCGGTTCAAAAGGGATTAATTAGCAAGATCCATACATAGGTTGTGAGCACTTTCAACTGTTATCAGAGGATTTGGCGACCCTATGGAAATCCCGCCCCCAAAAGGACTTCGATAGAGGATTCAAATACATCAACCTCGACCGTAGCATGGCAAACGAGGGGTCCCAGGAAACGCTAGTGGGCAGCTAAAACAGATGCAAAGTGCTTATTCTTCGGCTCGGTGTCGATCTTCTGGGTTAGATGCAGAACAACGACCTCATAATTGGTTGGCCCGGTTTCAGTCGACGGGGATGCAATCACCCGTCAACCACCAACACTAGCTGAAGTCAAAGCACATCTATTGTGTCATATGTTAACATCGTCGTCGCAGAAAAGCTTCCCGTTAGAATATTATTTTCAGTCCAAATCAACCCAATTCTACGGACCTAAAAATGTTTCTTGAACAGCCATGGCTTCTGGTCTCAGCAGCGACCATCTTTCTACTAGCTGTATACCGCTCGGCAGTCAAGAGACAAGGTTCTTCTCACCCCGCTTCGAAACTACCGTGGGTCGGGCTGCAAAAAGGAATCTTCTCCAAGTTTCGAGGTCGTATCGCAAGCTTAACAAATTTGATCGGTCCCATCAAGGATGGGTATGAAAAAGTGTGAGCTCCGCATGATGTGCAAGTAACCTCTGCCAGGTGTAGTAAATGCTCACCGACTTTGTAGTATTCCATCAATGGCGGCAGTTTCTTTATTCCTACCTTGTTCGGTTCAGACGAAGTCATAGTTCCCCAAACTGATATTAAATGGATCATCGACCAGCCAGACCATGTACTCAGCGCTCTTGATATGCAGCGAGAATCTCTGCAGGCGGACTTCTCCTTCCTCGACCCCTCTATGGTGCGGCATCCTATCCACGAGAAGACGACTCGAAAAGAGTTGACTCGCAAGCTGGGCACATTGATACCCGATGTGGTTGAGGAGCTTGCCGACAGTATCGATGAGCTTTGGGGTGTGGATGCATCCAATTGGAACGATGTAACAGTGTTTGGGAGCATGATGAACATTGTATCACGGGCATCCAATCGTGCCTTCGTTGGATTGCCACTATGTAAGCTTACCACCTGTGGCGTTGGTGCCAATTAATTGACGTGTAAACCACCAATAGGCCGTAACGATGACTATCTTGACAACGCCCGAAAGTTCGCACGAGACATCCCATTAACATCCGCTGTTTTCAAGCTCTTTCCGAGATTCATGAGACCATTGGTTCAATGGGTAATCAGTCTGCCAACAGCATGGCACTGCTACAAATGCTTCGGATATCTTGTACCATTAATTAAGACTCGGATGGCTGATGACGAAAAAAGAGCACGCGGAGAAACAAAGGAACCTGCACCCAATGACTTCTTATCATGGCATATGCAGAGTCTA
Organism: Pseudofabraea citricarpa; assembly: GCA_029641185.1. Lineage (NCBI taxonomy): Eukaryota > Fungi > Ascomycota > Leotiomycetes > Helotiales > Dermateaceae > Pseudofabraea > Pseudofabraea citricarpa. The sequence goes on from JAPWGK010000018.1 coordinate 1,063,425, forward strand.
GACGAAGAGCCAGACCAAAGTGAGAAAATACCCAAAAAGATAGCACGCCGAATGATGGTTATAAACTTTGCCGCGATCCATACTTCGACGTTTGCGGCAACCAATATCCTTTTCGACATCTTTTCCACTGCACCAGAAGAGCGCGTGGTGGAGCAGCTTCGGGAAGAAGTCGAACGGGTTCTCTCGCAGCATGGGGGCCAATGGTCTAAAGAAAGCCTGGCAAAGCTTGTCAAAATCGATAGCGCAATTCGGGAAAGCATTCGTACCTCAACATTCATGATTAAGGGACTACAACGCATGGTTAGAGATCCACTCGGCGTCACTTTGCAAAATGGTGTGCACCTCCCACAAGGATCGGTCATTGGAGCTCCTGTCTATTCAATTCATCACGATAACGCCAACTATGAAAATGCTATGAAATACGATGCCTTTCGTTTCTCTAGCGCAAGAGAAGACTCCTCAGTTCTAGAAGGCAAGAATCTTTCGATAGTAACAACCGATGATACCTATCTTACATTCGGACATGGCAGACATGCTTGCCCTGGCAGATTTTTTGCTGCCGCGGAGTTGAAACTTTTGTTGGCTTACATCATCTTAAATTATGATGTGAAGCCTTTACCAACAAGGCCACCAAATTCTGTTATGGGTTCTCATATCATCCCACCGACGACGACTAAAATTCAAGTGAAAAGAAGAAGTGGATGAGAACGTACCTTACACTATGATATAAAATGAGAACATGTACAAAAAATGGAAATACAAAAATTCGTATAATTCTTTCCGCTTTCATATGTGCCTCCGCCATAATTATCCTGGCCCCATCTCTATATTCCTCAAACTAATTTTTTATAGTGCCATTCCATAATCTAGTATTTGTCCTGTTTAACAATGATCGTCTTCTTGTGTCGTTGACGGTTACTCTCGCGCGCTCTTGTGTCTCCAGAATGACTCTATCACGACCTCCTTGGAATCCCTGTGAGCTCGTAGCTCTCAAGAGACAGCAAGCCCTCCTCGCCCTCGCCATCAAGAAGTCTCTCTTTCTTGGTCATGACTTTGGGATCCAACTGCACCTCCTGCACAGGCGACCAGGCAAGATAGTCTCTACGCACCTCAACATAATCGTATGCAAACTCGCCAAGCTGATCATCATCCATACCTAGAAGTTCTGCCTCTTCGGATGCGCGAAGGTGCAAGCCAGGAATGAAGTTGATAGCTCCTGCAATGATAGCTGATACCACGAATGCGTAACCAGTACAAGCTACTATATATGCTACCTGGATATATAGCTGTTTAAAGTTGCCGTTCAAAAACCCGCCTGAGATAATGCCGGTTGAGACGCCATCGAGGCCAATAACATAGTCGGCGGCGAAGAAGGCATTGAATATGAGGCCAATCATACCAGGAATACCATGTTCAGCAAGGTTATCCATAGAGTCGTCAATCCTTAAAAGAAACTTAACTGTGAACAGTTAGCGATGATCAAGGATTCAAGCCGGGTAACAGTATGCTTACTCTTTGTCGAGTAATTCGCAATGACGCCAGTAACAGCACCAAGTATGACAGACGCCCAGAGTGGAATGAACCCAGACGCTGGTGTGGCAGCTACAAGTCCAGAAATGGCTCCGGAGCACCAGCCAACCTGAAAGTCAGAACATCAGTGTAAGTATTACTTGTTCTAAAAGGGTTTCAAAGTGAATGACATTCCGAACCCTCATATACAACATCGACCAAGGAACTCCGCACTTAGACGCTTGACTTACCATAGACCACTTTTTCGAAAGCCTCCAATCTAAAATAGACCAAGTTGCAGCAGCAAACATGGCAGTGAGACAGGAACTCCAACAAGCGATAACAGCTCTAAGGTTTGCTCCAAAAGCGCTCCCGCCATTAAATCCTAGCCACCCAAACCAGAGAATAACCGTGCCGAGCGTTACTAGTGAGACATTGTGAGGACGAAAGTTCAACATCATCTTCTGCTGTCGCTTGCCGAGTATCATTGAATAAGCCAAGGCAGATACTCCGGATGTGATCTCGACTGGGCCACCACCTGCATAATCAAGCACACCGTATTTGAAAGCCCAGCCGTTGATGTTCCAAACCCAATAAGCAATTGGGCAATAGACCAATGTGGCCCAACAGAATATGAAAACCATTGCTGGTATGAGACGACCTCTCTCAGCGATGGCACCGATTATGATTGCTGCTGTAACGGAGCAGAATTGCATCTATCGTGGTTTTAGTAGCCGTCCATCGAGCCGCCTAGGTTTTTCCTACCTGGTAGAATGAATACAATAGATCAGGTATCAGTGGAGAGCCCTGCGATGGGGCCCCGAGGACTCCCATCATACCAAAATGAGCCAGGTCGCCTATGAAGCCGCTCTTCCCAGAAGTGCTGAAAGCAAGAGAATAGCCCCAAAAGTACCATTGAAAAGTTACAATTGAAGCAGCCCCCAGAGAAGCCCAGATCATTGATAGAGCTGACTTTCTGCGGGCAAGACCCGAGTACAAGAATGCGATTCCAGGGACCATGAGGAGCACCATACATGATGCTACGATAATGAAAGCCTGGTCTCCAGATTGGTACCACTGGTTGAGATTTGTGGTCGCTGTTGAAAAGCAAATAACTCAGCATCGATTCAAAATGATTGAGTAGGTAATCCACTTACTGGAATCTCCTCCATTGGGTAGCGTGCCATTGAACACCGTCGGGGCACCGACAGTTGAATATGACATGTTGAGTGCGACTTCGTGTAATACTTGTGTCGATTTGCTATACTCTGAGATGAAATGGAGGAAATTCTGGTGAGAGGTAGCCAGGCACAGGAAGTAAATGTGTACAAAAAGAAGGGCCGACGTCAGCAACACTCAAAACACGGACGGCTTCACCATAAAGTACACCGGGGAAGTGGTACGTCCGAAACTGTCAAAAATGCCAGATATCTTAAAACCCGGTGGCACGGTTATACCACTCTTTTATGGCAGACTTTAGAAGCGTAGATATCAAGGATTTGAATTTCTGAAGGATAATGTCAAGACTTCATTTTATAATAAGAGAAAGTATTGCTAGGCGCTATTCTTTTCAGCTTTGCATGATTACGCGTGCACTCGACGTGGGGGTTCTCATATGAAAAGAAAGGAAAACGAGTCTAAAGCTGTGGGCAGGGCAGTGTGCCACAAGAAGATGAGAGGTTCAGACAAGTCTGATCTGATGCCATGTCCTTGTCTCCTGGGTCTTATGCTAGCCTAAATAAGGCAGCATCAGATTTCTAGATGTAGAATCTACGGTAGATGGGCTACCAGAAGCTCCACATTAGGGGATGGCTTGATCTACCGTCCCGTCCCGTCTAAACTTGATATGGACCTGCATTTGTGCCCAAGAAAAGAATAAATCTAGAAGAATTTGCATTTTCAAGCAGTTATCTCATTCTATTAGAGGAGAATTAGTATTACATCTGAATATGAGAATGCATCAAATCCAGTCATCCAGCACTTGTAAATAGGGCTCAGATAGTATGGTTGCTTCAAAATCGTACAGCGCATGAAGATCGGCTGTTAGTGGTACCTGAGTCCCTGTAAACCTTTGCTGCACGAGCTGGCAATGCCTAGCTTCAAAGTTCCCGAAAGAGGCTGGATTGAAACTAAAGGGAATGCTTTTCTGCCAATCTTCATTCAAGTTCGGTAAACTTTCTGGACCTGGCTGGTGTCAAGATGCAGATGCCAGAGAACGTAGCGCTTGCTTGATTCGTTGCGTCATTATTCACGAACAAGAGACTGGAAGCTTGTAAGGCTAAAGCGTATGTGGCCTCTGAAAAGGGGGAGCTTATTTAGGTCCACTTAGAGAAAAGCTCCGTCTCAACTTCAGCCATATTCACAGAGCTGAGGCCAACCACTTCGACTCAGTTCTTTGAATTTTTTCTATTTTGCACATCGCTGCCTTGTCGCCAATATCAACAACAATTAAAGCCAAGACATGGAAGCATTGCTAACATGGTCAGGGAAGTCCCTCGCTTTTAACTCAAACCCCAAAGATAACGATTTCAGAATTTCTCAAAGGGGCTTGGTCTTATCTCTACCCGACGAGAGCCAATTAGATGATACGAATTTACACTTTCGAGCTTGTCAGAAGGGCTTAGGCGAGAAACTGATGGGCTTTGCTTTTTCCAGCTGCAACATATTCATCTGAATATCTCCGTGTTGATTGCCCTGAGAGATGCGATTGGACTTCTTCCTCTTATTTCGTATGACTTTGATGTCTCATGTGCCATCTAGATCTCTCCTGCTCCCCGAGGCTGTCCTGGGTATCCTGGAAATGTGTATTGTCACGTGATCCTGCTTTCTGAATTGCTTTCCTTAGGTATTTTCTTCCCAACTTGCCTCCTGTCATTTCCCCCGTTTTCTTTTCGGCAAAATACTGCTCAATCTCATGAATTCCATGACATTTTGTTCAACGTATAACTAATCTAGTTAATAGTGCTGATTTACTTGTACAAAGTTCACCTCGCCTAAAAACCAAGGCACTCAGGGATAATGTTCTATTAGTGACGGAAAGGTTCTCTCAAACTTACTACATTCAACTTATATACTAGAATACAAGTAGCTATATCTATTCATTTGCTGTTATTTTCACTTACCATAACTTTTTCTTAGAATATTTCGTTTAGCGGTTAACCTAAGCCTTCTTGAAAAGAGTAGAAAATCGTCCATTCACTTTTGGTCTCTGCAAATTACTTTCGAGATTAATTTCGAGATTCTTAGCTCCGAAAACCTTCTAGATCAATGAATTATTTCATTTGGATTCTTTACTACCACGGAAGGCTCAACAGATCTCTAGTCCATTTAAATTATGTTTAAGTAAACCTGATTTTGGATATTCTGTTGTCTATCATAGGTATTCGGTTGATTGTACAATCAAACATGATAACTGCTATTGGCATTTATTTCTAGAAAGACTTATAGTTCTCAAAAAGACCTCAAAGGGACCTTTAATGGAATTGAATATTCTCCGATACTTATAGTACTTTACAATTTTGCAGACGGTTAAAGAAACTTTCACAGTCTATATTCAAAGTCCCGGCCACTCAATTTTTTTTTAGCTATTCACTAAATTCGAATTATGTCAAAATCGCAGATCCTAACCTACCTAGCCCACTGCGTGAAGGAAGATCAAAGTTCATAATTAATTAACCAAATCTGTGTTCTTTAAATCACTCCCTTCAGTTACGTGCAAAAAACTCGACACTTTAATATCTTATCTGATCAATCTGGGAAGGGGTTTATTATTCCAAATAAAAACAAGTATGTAGCTCCCTTGGTCCTCTGCTTATGACAGATTCTATTTTCACGAATATAAAGCTTGCAGTGAACAGAAAAATGTCAGATTTGAGAATTAAATGATGTGGATTTGCAGTATAATATGTGAACCTCAAAGTTTTGGGGCAGGCGGTTCTGATGTTGCCAGCCCATCCAGGATATCATTCTTTGTGCTTGCTAACCGCTCTGGTGTAGGCTCAAATAATTTAGGGATACCGGTATCCTTAAACTCGGCATCTTCTCTCAAAATCTTTGCAACCCCTACTGCTGACAGAAGGATGAGAGGCATTCCATGACCAGAAAATCCGGCAATGATGATTTGCCCAGGCTTGCCAGGGACTTTTCCAACATACGGCATGTAGTCAGAACTATAACCCATTACTGTAAGATGTCGTTAATATCAGATCACACTTAAATATTGGTGATTATAACTCACTTCCAGTCCAGACTTTGTCTGTGTATGCTCCACTGTCCTCCCAACCTACGAATTGCTTCTGCATCAAGCCATCAAAGTAATTTTTAGCCGGCTCAATGAGCTTGCTATCGTCAGTAACATTATACCACCACTCCTTATTGTGCCAAAATTCTTGTTTTGCTCCTCCAACAACAATACTGCCATCTGGTCTGGGGATGAGATAATCATAGAGTGCTGGACCATAGCGTAGACTGTATGTGTTGGGTAAATGTGGAGGGGCTTTGCCCTCTGGTGTAACTATCCTGCTGCAAATTCCTCTGACTGGGACTATCTTATCGGTGAACTGCGATGCAATCGCAGACGTATATGCGTTACTTGCAAAAACAACCTTTTTAGCCTTGATCTCACCCCTCTCTGTTGTCACCGTCCAGCGACCATCAGCATCCTGTGTTTCTGAAACAGATGTCACTGGTGTTGTGGTTTGGAGGTTAACGCCTTTCTTGACGACAAGTGAAAGTAAATGCATCACAAGCTTATAAGGCCAGATATGGCCAGCTGTGAAAGACCAGCCACAGAGTGCTCCTTTTGCTCCTGTAACCTTTTTCATGATTCAGTTAGTGATATCCAGAGAAAATTTGACACTAAATAACTCACCCTTTCAGTACTCTTCCCGTCAATGAAATGCACATCTCCAAGCGAGGCAACTCCCATCCTTACAAGCTCTCGGTAAGAAGCTTCAGTTTCTTTTGCCTGAGCCTCATCAAGATAAACATCAATAGCTCTTGTGAGATGAAAGTCACAATCGATGTTTTCTTTTTCCACGAGTTCCTTGACTGCTGGAATGTTGGCAGCCTCAAACCTTGCAAACTCAGCTGCGTTCTCAGCGCCATACTTTTGAGAGTATTTCAAGATATTGAAGTATAGATCAGGCTTCAAATGACCTCCTGCGTCATTTTAGAGTATGATTAATTATTTAACATAAGGTTGCACTTACCATTTCGTCCTGTTGCACCTGAACAAGCTTGTCTTGCCTCAAGTATCACAACAGAAGGTGGTGATGGGTTATTGTCCAGAAGTTGATACACTGTACTTGCTCCAGCGAATCCAGCACCAATTACTAAGACATCCGTTTCTTTTGGCAACTCCTCAGTTGACCTGTGACTGTCTAACTCATGGAGATCAGTTCGCCAAAATGGCAGGGTAGAGTTGGGCACAGGGAATGGTTTCGACATATTAACAGACTCAGGATTGGATACAACATCAACTGAACACAGTGAGCCTGTGATGTTTTGTCTGCATGCTGGAGAGCCGATGACGGCTTCCTTATCGCAGACCTCCACTTTATGTCTACTTTGACATGGAGTTTGCCGATGGCATGGTCCAATTATGGAATGAGGTGTGTAACATACACTTTTGTACGCCGTTGCATGATGCACATTGCCCGTTTATCTAAGGAACTACTGTGCCGAGCTTGAGAGTGGGATTGTCGGCTCGTCGTTGATCCTCGTCGTGTTCGCATATCAAAAAGGGGGTTCAACACGTGATTGCCCCTCATTACCCCTCATCGTATGTACGGAATAGCCAAATGGATATCAAGTGCAATGGCTACTGTGTAATTGCATGAAAATGATACGGACAACCAAATGAGTTGTTTCTCAATCATAAAAGGACATAAAACATGTAGAGGTTAATCTAGCACTGCGCACAAGAACAAGGTGGGGTAGGAAGGAAGCATATGTTAATGGATAGGCATGCAAATTCATTTCGAATGCTAAATATTCTATGATTTTGAAGCAGCAATTATCTTGTCTGCCATCTCCGGAAGCGTTTCAGCAGTGACATCGATCTCTCCGAAGATCTCTGGATTGGGCTCCTTCTCCCACACAGCCGCCCAAGCACCCTTGAATCTGAATAGCATCAGCGATGGGGAATATTGAATAAAGCATTTTCGAAGACTTACCCAGTACGTTTTGCAGCCGAAGCATCCCACATGTGTGCTGCACAAAACCATGCCTCTTCATTGCCAAACTGCTCCAGAACAGGTGCATATGCGCCAGGTGCCGGCTTTCCAACTCCAATAGTATCGCAAGTCACGAAGTTCTCCTCTGGCATGTCGAGACCATTATCTCTGAAATATCCTAGAACTCTTTCCTTGTCGCCAGCAGTCAGAGCCCAAACTGTGAAACCAGCAGCTCTTAGCTTCGCAAAACATTCATCAATTCCCGGTCTTGTCTTCAATTTCCTGTACTCCGCTACAATGAAAGCAGCATCCTCGTCGGTTGCGAATTTGCGTGGCTCTTCAATTCCTGCCATCCACAACATTCGGTAGAACAATGGCTTGAAGACCTCCCAAAATGGCATATACTTTCCAGACATACTGAGGTATGTATACTCCCGCTCTGCGCATTCCATCCACGCAAAGCCAAGCAGTTTTGGCTTGATGCATTCGGCTCTCAGTCTCTCTCCCAATCTCGACTCGATCGCCTCGAAAAAGTTGTCATAGGAGACACAAGTTCCCACGACGTCAAATACGGCATGCTTCTTAACTGTTGACATTTTGTTGATTTTTGGGGGTTTGAAGAGAGAACGGTTGTTTACAGAAAATGAATTGGAGGTTATAGCTTTACCTTTTATCAATTACCCCACGTTTGTAACACAGTAGCACAGATTTATGTGTCTTTAATGATGTCCTCGTAATCTTTAACTCTTTTCGGCGGGAAACTGCATATGAGTAGCACCCCTCCAAGATCTAGAGAAGTGGGCTAACTAGCGGGGAAGATAGCCTAAAGCCTTTTCCGCCAGGCGGGCGACGGCCCTGAAGGCAATCGGGCTTTAGCGAGACCAGCAGTAGATCTTGCGGGTGACGCCGCGTCTGTACAGCGATAACAAAGCCTTCTTTGCAGTTGTGTTTATTGTATCATGAGAGAATCATTCACCTTTTTTTTTTTTCAATCTTTACATGTGCTGTGTATAATTCGTCGAGTAATGTAGAATGTGTGCAATGATGGATAAGCGGAGACTTCTTTTACTTGTTGGCTTTGTGAAAACTAAACTTATGATTTTAACAGAGACTAATAGTAAGAAAAGAAAAGAAAACCGGTGGGCATATTTAATCGCAAGCTAGCAATATGTGCTTGCTAGAATTTGGAAGATATCTAAGTTCGAGGAATTTGACGTGCTATTACAAATGATACCCATGTACTTATCAAAGGTTTTCTTAAAGAGTGTGTACAATCAACTTCGACATCAAATCTTAAGCTGGTGAAGATGTTATGATAGTATTTGCGGCTTGTAGGTTACACCAACCAATTTGTGAGAAGCTTTTGTAAATAAATATACTTGTTTCTTATACAAATATCTTATTTGATAAGTACATATAATTCTGGATCTTACTAGCGTTGTATAGGAAAGTTCTTAACAATTCGCTTTAGTAGACAAGCGAGACAAAGATATCAGATGTATTTTACTAATTACATATAGCCTGCTATCAATAAACTTACGCAGACAGGTTTTTAGAATCATACTTATTTGCGAAAACATGGCTACAAGTTAACGTGCATAGATGTTGTTCTTCTGTGCCTTGTTTGTAGTGATAAGCAACTTGTTTTGATCATGCTCTCGGTATCTTCAGATTAGCTAACTTTGAAAAATTAAGTAATTACTTATTCCTATAGCAAGTAAAAAACCCATGTGACTTTAAGAAAGATTTTGAGCTTTGAGGATGCAGCCATTCTAGAAAATAAAGTATACCAGCTCTATATGGCAGGTGTCTTCATACCACACAACTCGCTTAAAGTAAGATGCTTCGTTTTTATAGCTAAGCAATACAATGAAAACATTATTTATAAAACTTACAATTGCAGATAAAGCAAAAAGCTAACTTGAAACTTTCTGGTGTTTTAAGTGGGGACCTGGGAGCCATGAAAAGTACAAGGGGAGAGGGGGATACTAGAGAAGTCTATAGTGCTATGTCAAATAACTCATAAATCTGATCTAATACTGCTAGAAGTACTCCTCTTAGATGAACATTGCCATCAGAAGACCAAATGAGAGAAGAATGAAAAGTTCCACACGAGATGTTCAATCCTCTCCTCTTACTTGGATAAAAAGAGCCAGAGTACCTGCACCAGGCTTCGGCCCTTCGTCGCTTAACCGAGCGTTATCTTAAAATATGCCCCGAATACGTTCAATGAACAAGAACACCGTACTGTTCTAGGATTGAGTAGGGCCATGATAAGATCTAGTTCAAGATCTGCATAAAAAGAAGGATCTAGCTATCTAATACTCGACTGTTAACTTACATGATAGCACCAAAATAATAACACACAAAACTTAACTGGGGGGTGTAATAGAAGCATAGAAAACAGTCTCGTTATATGACACTTTTCTAGCTATTCTTGGGTTTCTAATTCCTCAAATTTCCCTTTCAAGAGAGCTTTATAGGGGGTTATCTTAGAAATGATCTTTAAGTTCTCAGTTTTCTCCACTTCGAGTACCTATGTTTCCAGTCTTTCCAAAAACAGATTCAGCCGTATTAAGTTACCACACAGTAAAATCAATTCGATCAATTGAGACTTTAATATATCTTCTAATATACTTTTTACAATGCACTTTCATTAAACTTATTATGTTTAAGGAACTTTATCACAAAACATTTATCAGCACGTTCCACTATGGAGATCCTTTCGACGAGAAAGAAAGGAGGGAAAAGAAGAAGCACAATTGATTTTCAACGAATGGAAATTAGCATCAGCATCTCCTTTTGTCAAGTCAAATGTAAACATGAATTTCGGCGAAGAACATATTTGCACAGCCAAGACATAAGAGCAGCTTATTATTACCGACCTGCAATTTTCGCAATGCCTTGGAAAATTATACATTTTATACGATTATACCGAAGTCATAACGGCCCCATGTCGGCTAAAACTCAGCAACAATCAGCCCATAAGACCGTAAATCTAACTTCTAAGACACTCCTTTCGGAGCTGATATCCACAAAGGCTTAGCTTTGGAACGCGTTACAAGCTATTTAGCCATGACATTGGCAATGCTTACCGGTGGTCGCCCCCACAAGCAGTACAACGGTAAATCGGTGATCTGTCGGACACCGGAAAGGAAGGGACGACGAGGTCTCAGGTCAACTTGGCGACGAATTCAGGTTCATTCCGAGAAACCAGAAGACCTAAGAGGCTAAGACTGGGGGAGGCGGGGATGAAACGAGCACAGTTTTCTATTTCTTGGTGCTGTGACTCCTTCTTGGCTACGGAACCCTAGTAAATATTTACCTGCGCATACCACAAATGGTAAGCTCGGATGGTGTAAAGACCTAGACTTATTTGATATTATACAAAAGCTGAGTCTCAAGGAGAAAGCGCAGAATTCGTTACGGGCTATTGGTTTCAGCTTAGTCCTTGCACATAGAGATTGTTGGTGCAATTCGTCTTGAAATATTAGGTAGGTACTGCTTTGCCGATGGCTAGCGCCAGGATAGAACTTCCTTGCAGCACAGAGCTGACAAGCCGGCTCAGGTCCGAATTGTTCAAGAAGTTCAAGAGATTCTTTCTCCAGTCTTGGAGTCTTGGAGGAAATGGCACGGTCAAACAACTTGGCAGATTCTGCATGAAAACAAGCAAAACCTCGCGTCTCTTGTAACAGTGGAAAAGTGGGCTGATCGCGATTTTTGTTCTCCATGCCAAGTAGTTCAGAACCAGACATCATCTTGTCAAGTCTTGGGTCAACGTCAACACCTCACGTGCCACCAACATTGGTGCTGCCGCCTATTACTATGATCCGGTTTCAGGTTTGACCAGGGCTAATACCAAGGGAATAGAAATTAAATTACTCTGAAATGTTTGCCCAGCGACCCAGTCTAGGTTGACGACAACCACACCCATCGAAAATGCCGCAGTCTACACCAGCCGCTTTGCACCAGTCAAGTTCGAAGAGGCTTGGAAACTGTACCAAGCACTTTAAAACTTGCGAGTAGACCCAGGCATTCACTTATAGATTACCGACAAGGCCAACAGTGCCGTTCTGAGACCTGGCAATACATTCCTCAAGATCCTTTGTATTGCGTGCTGTAAATTTTGCTTTGAAGTCCTTTGGAATTGCACCAGCGCCTGTAGTATCTCGATTATAGTTGACATAATGGGTTTCGGCAGGCTCGGTCTTACTCGCTGTGATCTTAAAAGAAAGTATGATCCTGAAGAAGATGGTGTATAGGATCTTGTTTGAGAAATTGACTGCCGTACACATTCTTGCCCCAGCACCGAAAGAAAAGTGATATGGTGGTGGAACATCGTGTATGCCTTCCTTCTCTAGCCAACGCTCTGGGCGGAAAATGCCTGCGTCGGGGCCATATTTACTCTCATCTAATCAACATGTTAGTGAGCAGTTTCCATCGATTTTTTGAAACTCACCATGATTTATTGCTTGAGCATTGATATAAACAAGAACACCCTTCGGTATTCTGCAGTCGCGGTAGGTGAATTCTTGAAATGTTTGGCGTGGTGGCAGCAAATGGAGTGGCGGGTAGAATCTAAGTACCTCACGCACAAAAGCAGAAATATACGATGATCTTTCTTCAAGCACGGCTTGACTAAAGGCCTCTTGAACATTATCATATGTGTTCAAGATGTCATCGTAAGCACGCTGCTGTACCAGCTGTCCTTGTGGGCTTGATAGAAAGCCAATACCAATAATTGCTGTTGAGAACACTGTCTCAAAGCCCCCAGACATTAGACCGCCCAAGATAGTTCGGATATCAACTCAATTCGCAAGTCAGATTGTACTTTAATCTTAGGAATCAATGTAACACATACGTTTGGTGAGTTTCTCTTCATCATCATCAAGTAATCCTTGTGCTACACAGGGTTTTTCGTTGTCAACTCGAGGACTTTCGACAACGTTCTCAAGAAGCGACGCAAGCCACGCATCTCTCCGACCTCTTACTTCAGTGGCAAGTTTCGTCCTTTTGCCATTATTGAAGTACCTCAGATATGATATATAGTCTTGAGGATTTGAATTTGTTGACCGAAAGCTGTGTTGATTATTAGGACTCATATAGAAGTACCAATTGAAGACAAAAATATGGTAGTAATCTCCTCAGATTGTTCTATGGCATACCTGGATATTGTATTTGCGTCAGACAAGATATTAATCAATAATGGATTCCCGACACTAGCGAATCGTTTTCCATAGCAGAACATCAACATAATATTGAGAGCTAGTTTTTTCAGGTAGACATGCGGCATTATTTCAAGGGAACCTTTCTTGCTATCTGCATAAATACCAGATATCACATCACATGTCTCTAGATCCAGCATTGGTTGGAGTTTGCGGATCTCAGGAGCAGTTGTGTAAGATCCTACCACTCGTCGCTGTTTCTTAGTTCGTTCATCCCAGGGATTCATGCCAATTGTAGACGCAGATGTTTTTGATACAACTCCATGGAAAGTGTAAAGACGAGGTCTATCAATTGTGGCCGTTTGTCGAAGAACGATGAAATCCCTGGCTGTATCGAAAGAGTTGAGTATTATGGCACGACGATTGCCTAGTCGTATCTGGTAAATGGGCCATCTATTAGATGCCGCCCAACATTCAGCTGTAGATGAATGGTCGCCCCCGAGCTTGTACAAGTGTCCTGCAATCACGGAGCCTCCAGGAATCTCAGGAAGACCTCGGATATGGTGAAAGTCGACATAAAAGAATTTCAAGTATACAACCAAGCAAAGGCTAAACAAAAAAGTGACAATCAGAGTTATTCCTAGTAATTTCCAGCATGTTCTTAACTTGAGAATATGCTCGAGATGGGGTTCAATCTGAACTGATAATCTTTCTGCGCTAAACACCAAGCGATTCAATATGATTGTTCTTTAGTAGGTTCTCATTGAAAATTTAGGAACGACATAAGTGAGATGTTCCTCAAATCAAGACTTTGATATTATCTCGTGCTAGAATATTGATGTAGGTAATGCTCGGAGATTTGCGTGCGCCTATCTTTTCCCTACGCTGAAAGCCTGTCCCACCCTTGAATGAGATTAGGAAACTTGCTCAAATGCATCACCAACAAATCAGAAAGAATCAAATCTAGATAACCCCTATAATCTTTCTCTATACTTCGTGATATTCACTGCCGCCTTTCCATAAAGGCATACAAAACGAACTGATCTCTAAGCTAGACTTTGGTATAGGTACCTATAGGTCGGGTTTTATTATTTTAAAATAACCCGCGGGTACCTATAAGGTAGGTTATAATTTTTAGGAAAAACCCGACCTATAGGGCAGGTACCTATAGATACCTATAGTATTATACTAATTAGTATAATAATTACTTAAAGATATAACTTAGATATAAAGAAGAAAGTAGTTTATTTCTAGTATATTTTATTAGTTTAACTAAGCTAAAATATAATTATTACTTCTAAGTAACCTAATTTTCTCTATTATTAACTTATAGCCCCTTATTCTTATTATTCCTATTATTCTTATTATTCTTCTTATTCTTATTATTCTTATCGTTCTTATTATTTCTATAAGAGTAGTTATAAGTAGAATATTATAATATTATAATATAATTTATCTCTAAGGAAAGAAAAGGAATTTACCCTTAAAATATATATATAAGCCGGACGCGGCCCGATTACTAGGTAGCGTTATAATAATAACACGTATACTAGCTAACTAATTAGTTAGGTAATAAAACCGCTATTATAACTATCTTCCCTCTTATAGTCGAGTCCTTACGACCTTATTTAATAGGTTTACTCTTAGGTAATACGCGAGAAACACGTAAGTCTAGCGTAATATCTTTTATTAGAAATTCGATAATTTATAATTCTTTCGTTCGGTTATTTTCTATAAGTCCTCTTATACGAATCTATTAAATTATCCTAGTAAGATATTTATTCTAATATTATAATTTATATATCCTTAACCTTATATTATAAAAACGCGCTAGTAAAAGATTTCTTTTTACGAATATAAATATCTCTTATTTTTCTTATCTTCTTCCTTTTTCTTCTATAAATATTTGTAATAGTTTCCCCTAATAATAAAATCGAATCCTTATTCCTTATACCTTTTCCTTATTATATTTGTAATATTTCTAATATTAATTATTACCTTTAGTAATATAAATATATAATAAGAAGCTCTCGCCTTACTAGCTATTACGTTTTTATAACGATTCTCGTATAATATCCCTTTAGACCTTATACGTGCGATTTATATATATTATATAATCCGCTTTTTAAAGTTTACTAATCTTATAAAATATATCTAGTTTAACCCTAAGTCTAGTTCTTACGATTATTATTATTATATTAGTAAATAAAAGTATATCCTAGTAAGTAGCCGCTCCTAATCCGTCCCTAATCTACCTTAGATTCGCTATTAACTTTTATAAGTTCCCCCTAGAATAATTAGTTTAGTTTATATTATCCTAAGCTTTATTATTAAATATAAGAAAAATCCGACCCTTACCTTCTATAAGGTCGTATAAAATATTACTACTAATCTTATTAACTAAAAGAAATTTATAGAAAAAATCGCTCCTAAGACTAAATTAAAGATAACTTATATAATTCTCCTTAAAACGTAAGAAATAAATCGCTTTTTACGTCTTTTTATTATAAGTTCTTATCTTATTCCTAATAAAGCCGTAGCTAATCTATATTAAGGCTAATATAAATCCGAACCTAGCTACTAAAGCAAAGGGTTTTTTTATTACTTTCGAGTACGAATTTTTAGAAAAGCCTAAGTTTATTATTATTTCTTATAAGAGATATAAGCTTACGAAATTACTAATAATAGAAAAACGTTTTAAGTTTAAGATAAACTAAGATCCCTAGGATAAAATTAAGTAAGAAATTACTAAGGAACTTGGTACGAAAATAAATCGAGGTACGTTAAAATAACTTATAACTAAAAATATAAAGGTTACTAATATTATAAAGGAAACTTAAACTTAAGAAACCTTAAGTTAAAGGAATATATTATATTTCTGTATATTTTCCGTAACGTTTTTAGGATAAAATACCTAGGAGTTTAGGTTTTTTAGCTTTAAGTTTCTTTAATAAAATAAAACTTTTCTTTATTTTATATATTATTATTTACTAAAATTAATCTAATATTATAACTCGTACTTATATTAAGTTCCTTATTATAATTATACCTTAAGTTTATTATTTTATTAGTATAAGTTTTAAGATTTTATATATTTTATAAGACCTTATTAGGAGTTTACTACGAATACGATACGGATTTATTATAACTTCCTACTAGATAAGGTTTTTATACTAAAGTTTACTTCCTCTAATAATAGTACTTATATCCTACGTTTTCTTTTTAATTTAGCTATAATTAATTCTTATATTATATTAAGGTATTTAGTTATTAATTTATTAGCGTTTATTATATTTTTTATAAGTTCCTAGGTATCGTTTATTATAAAATAACCTTTTTATTAGACTAGGTATTCTTACTTTTTCTTTGTTTCTTAGTAAATAAATATTAACTTAACTTTTTATTTCTTATAATTATTAATATTATAAGGTTCCGGGTTTATAATAATATTATTTCGATTATTATATAATTCTAATAATAAAATATAAAATATATTATATATTTGTAGTCTTTTTAGGAGCTTTAACTAGTAAGCTTATATATACGTACTAATTACTTCTAGGATTTTAAACGATCCCTAGTACTTATTAATAAGTTTCTTATTAAGTCTTAGTTACTAGATATTTTTTATTAATAATATTACTTATTACCTAATAATAAACTTTATAGGTTTATACCTCTTATTATAATACTTTTTTTACCTTAATATTATAGCTTCGAGTCGGGTTTTAAGCTTATTTCGTTCGGTCTCGATTTTCTTAATTCTTTTTTTCGTAATATATATTATCTTCTTATTTATAATAATATCCTTAACGTTTATTCCTAGCGTTAGTTCGAATCCGTATAAGGCCTAAAAAAGAGATAATCTTATATTCTCGTATTTTATATTATTATAAGTATATTTAGTAAGAGTAAGTTTTAAAGCCTAGTTAATTTATCTAAAGTTATAATAAATACGTAAGTATTACTCTAGTATTTAGTTTTATCTTTTTATTTAACTATTAGTTTATAGATAGAAAGTAATATTAAGCTAATATTAGACTTATAAGTAGAATATAATAGCGCCCTAGAACTCGCTAGTAAATTATAAGTTATAATTAGAGGTTATACCTTTAGGAGTCCCGAAATCTTTCTAGATTTAAGAAATAAAAATCTTTATTAGCTCTAGTATATTAATCTTCTTTATAATAAGAACGTACTAGGCTATCTTTAAGAATTTATTAATAACTACTAGTACTAAGTTATATATATACTCTTATTATTTGCTAGGGGGTAGCCTAATAATAAAATCTATTATAATCTCTTATTATAATTTAATTAAGACTAAGAATAATATAAGCTTATTATATAAGTAGTATCGCCTCGATTTTATTTATTAATATATCTTATAGGTTTATACGTAGTTTTTTATATTATATTATAAGCCTTACTAGAAATATAACTTATATACTAGCTCTAATATTCTTTTAAACCTAAAATATTTAGCGTATAAGTTATTATAATATATTATAAGGATTTCGGCCCGGATAATAGCTTTTATTAGCACGTAAATATATTAGTTATAATAAAATAGCCTCTTAGGGTTTATCTCTTATTTAGCTTTCTTTACCCTAGTATTAGTCCTCTTAGGTAATAATTTAAAATATTTCTTAGTTATAAAAAAGTTAGCCTTTTATAACTAAAGAAAAATATCTCGTATCGTTTCTATTAGTAAGCCGTATATTATTTTAGAACGAAATACCTTATTAGTAACCGCTTATAATACGTATTATTTATAACTAATAGTATTAGTAGTAAGCTTAAGACGCTTCGTAATAATATCTCTACTATAATTTTATATTAGCTTTCTTATTAAGAAGTTAGGATTATCTTTTAGCCCTAATATCTTATTAGTTTTAGGTTACCTAAGCCCTAAGTTTTCTTACTAGTACTAGAGGTTCCTTATAATTATTTTAATAATACCTTAGGTTATATATTATAATTTTATATATAAGAATAATAATATTTCTACCCTTTATTTTACCTTTTTAACTATTAACTTATAGTTAAGCTTTTATAATAAGCTATCTACTAGGTTAGTTTTACCTAGCTTATATTTTAGTACGAAATCGTACTAGGCTAGCTTTTTAGCCTAGTAACTTTAACGCTCGTTTAACGTTCTCTTAGTTATAAAATATTTAAGGTTATTATAATCGGTTTATATTATTATTACCTTAAGAGTATTATAAAGGTAATAACTTTATTACTTAAAACCTAAAACTATTACTAGTAACTTAGTATTATAAGTTTTATAATTAGATTTAGCTAAGGAGAACTTATAAGAATAAAAAGTAATTAGATATTACTTTCTATTATAAAATAACTATGTTAATATACTAGTAATAATTATTCCTAATATATTAGTTTTTATTTTAATTAGTAGAATAAGATTAAAATATCTTAGTATTAGGATTACTAGGAATTTAGTTTTAAGAGTTTTAAGGGCCTAGTATACTCGAATTATTATTTTAAAAAGTCTTATTAATTTCTTTAGGAGATTAAATAACTTTTAGGTTACTCTTAAATATATTATAATAAAACGCTAGTAGAAATTAGTAAACCCTAAAAATACTTATATATCCTTAATATTATAAGAGGTAGGCTATTCTTTAATTACCCTAATACGCTTCGGATTTATAATAATTTTATAGGTATTTATAATATAACCTAGGAATTTTATATTATTAGTATTAAATTTATATTTTTTAAGGTTAATATAAAGTTAATAGGTTTATAAGCGATCTAGGACTTTTTTTACTACGAATTTATACCAATTTAGGTTTTCTAAAAATATTAGGATATTATTAAGATAAATTATATATATTATATTAACTAGCCCTAAGAGAGCCTAGTTAATATATACCTAGAATATAGTAGGTATATTTAATAATCTAAATAATATAATTATATATTCGAAATACTTATATTAGGTTTAGAAAGCTATTTTTTATTCGTCTCTAGATCGTATCCGAATCTAGTAGTATATATCTTTTAGATCGAGTTTTATAAATAACTTCGTATAATATAACCTATTAAAGGTTTCCTTAATTAATAGTAAGAGAATATAATTTTTAATAGTTACCTAATTTAGCTTTTTATAATTTATATAAAGTTAAAGTCTTTTATTCTTTTTAGGGACGAATATAATCGAGGCTCTTACTAGGCTAGTCGAGCGTTAAATCTAGTCTTAGATTATAATAATATTAAGATATTCTTATAATACCTTAAGTTCTAGTTCTAAAAGTACGTAAATAAGCTCTTATAGTAGTTTTTTACTTTTTATTAGGTCGATCTTATATTTTATAAGGTAATATTATAAGAGTATAAAGGTAATTATATTATTAAAAATATTATTATATTTATTATAAGCTAAGGGTATTATAAGTAGTTACGCTTATATAAGCGTCTTAATCTTCTTATAATAAAGCGCTAGTATTATCGTAAGATAACTTATAGGTATCTTTTATTATAAGAACTTAGTAAATTTTAAGACGATAATAATCTAAATAATACTTAGCTTTTAATATAATTAGGTTCCCTTAGCCTAGTTAATTCGTAGGTTTATTATAATTAACTATAGATATCCTAGAATAATATTAACTTTAGGAAGGTTAAAGTTATAAGCTATAAAATATTACTAGTATATAATTATATTATTTTTATTATTAGTAGTCCTAATATTAATCTTATAATTATTATAAGTCTAAATTTCCTAACTATTAATAATAATTAGCTTCTTATTTTTATCGTTCGTTAGTATTTATTTATACTTAGTAGCGAAGCTTTATTATATATAATTCGTCTTAGTCTTATTATTAATAAAAGCTTATTTCGTTCTCTAGTTTCTATTAGTATTAGTAATCTAGATAAAAATAATTAGTTTTTAGTATATTAGATATTATATTAAGCTTATATAAAGTAATATTATATTACCCCTAGGGTTTAATTTTTTCCCTAGCTTAATCGTTTTAGGTAATTAAGTCGGGTATAACCTTCCTAATTATACTTATAATATCTTATTATTAAGTTTCTTTTTAGCTTTATATAAGCTTAAGCTAAATACCTAACCTTATTATAATTCTAGTAGGTTCTTAAGTTAATACTAGTAATAAGCGTATTATTTATTTTATAAGTAAGTATTACTCTCTTATTATTATTATTATATTAGTTATTCCGTCTAGTATAATTTTAGTTAAGTCGATTCTTATACGAGTTCTTACTAGAGTAATTATAACTAAGTAATTTATTATTAGATCGTCTTAAAGAAAGTTTTTAGGTATTCTTAATTTAAGTTACTAATTATATAAGTCTAATATAAGTTTAAGGCGTTTTATTATATATAATTATATTTATTTTAAGTTCTAGTATTAACTTACTATAAAATATATCCTTCTTATTATAATTATTAGTAATAATTAATTCTAATTTTAAATTATTAAGATAACTAGCGAATTTATTAATAGATTACTCGGATTTCTATTAGGCCCGCTTATATTTATTAATAATATCGAAAGTATAATTACCTTTATTTTATATAAAATCGAATATTTATTTCTTAAAGCTTTCTTAGTTAAGCGTTTTAATACTTACGTGTTAATCGAGTTATTCTTACTTTACTACTAGGGCTTTTACAAATATTATTATATAATAACTAATTCGTATTATATTATTAATAAATTAGTTATTATTATCGATTCTAAACTAAAGTTTTATAATACTTATAAAAGATTATATTTCCTAGAGGCTTTTACTTTTATAAGTAAGAAGGTCCTAAAGCTTAATTAATAATCTCCTATTATACTTTTATAAGTATTCTTCCTCCTCTTTTTTATCTTTTATCTTATTAAATATTCTTCTATAAATATTATTACTCTAGGGTCGGATAAATACTAATATCTCTCTTATTAGGAGACTCCTTCCTTTATTTATATTACTAAGTAATTCCTTAAGCTTAATATCTAAGTATTATTACTCTTCTTCTAAATATTATAATTCTTTTATTCTTTTCTTTATAGCTTCTTTCTTTACTTTAATTATAATAAGAGCCTTATACTTCCGTTTCGTATCCGCCTTAGTAGTATCGATTCGTCGTATTAATTCCGTAGTCTTCTTATCTTTATTATTACTAGTAGATAAAACTAAGATAAGATTACTATTACTCTAGTTTCGTTTTCTTTCTTTCTTATTACCTAGGTTAATTAATTAAAAGCAAGTAATAACTCGAGATTAGGTAACTAAGCTATTAACTTTACTTTATAATATTATTTCGATTTCGAATTAATTCTATATTAAGTCCGTATAATTATAATAAGCTATTCTCCTAAGGGATAAAAAGATAAAAAATATAAGGGTAATTATAAGTAGAATATTATAGTATTATAATATAATTTATCTCTAAGAAAAAAAGAAGAATCTACTCTTAAAATATATATATAAGCCGGACGCGACTCGATTATCAGGTAATATTATAATAATAACGTATACGCTAGCTAACTAATTAGTTAGGTAATAAAACTACTATTATAATTTCTATTATTCTTATTATTCTTATTATTTTTTTCGTTCTTATTATTATTATAATAATTAGGATCTTAATTACTAGGGTTAAATAAATTATTATTATAATTAAAATAAGATTCTTAATAACTTTACTTAAAGTAATAACTTAGAGATTAAATTAGAGATAAAATTAAAGAATACGAGTTATTATTAGACGGATTATTATTTTAAGATAATAGCCTAAGAATAATACTTAGTTATTTAATTATTATAAGATTAATATAAAGATAATTTATAAAGAAAAAAGATTATAAGAGTATTTATCTAATAAACGTATTCTTAGTTTAATAAAAGGGTTAAACTAAGTATAAGTAATATTATAATAAGTAAGTTATCTAATAAATAATATAACTTATTATTAAGTATTATTTTTACTAGTATAATAAGGTTATATACTCGATTTTATTATTTTCTTTACTTTTATAAGGAGTTATTATTATCTTAGGTATTATTATATAAGGGCTTTATAAGTATTCTTTAAGCGCTCTAGAAGTTATATATTATTATTTATACTTTATTATTATAATTAATTAACTACTTTATTTATCTCTTATTTTTATAATTATTAATTCGATTACTAAATATACCTTATATATAGTTATATATATTATATTAGTTACTAGTTATATTTATAATATTATAGATTCGGAGACGCCTTAATATTTATCGCCTTATTATATTAGTAACTTATATAAGGACTTTAAATAATAATAAACGTAAATTAAATTATAACTTATAATATTAATATAATAAGCTTATTTAGTATTAACTTTTAATAATAAGCTAAGCTCTTAGAATACTTAGAGTATAATTATACGATTACTAGTAAAAGTAACTAGAGATATTAAAACCTACGAATATAATCGATTATTAAATATATAAGGTATCGATCTAAGTCGTTTTATAAGCTAGATACTTAATAATAAATATAAAGGATAATACTAGAATACTTAGGAGATTAGGAACTTATAATAAATAATAGATAATAGTTAGAATAATATAATAATACGAAAGTTAAAATTCTTAGAAAGATAAAATAATTAGAATAATAAGAATATTAGAAAAATTAGGAACTTATAAAAGATAAAAGATAATTATAATTATAAGAATATATAACTTTAGGGGTTATCTAAAGGTATATAAATACGTATATTACTAGAAGTATTAAGACTATTATCTAAATAATAAAGATATATTTTTATAAGTTTTAGTCTAGGTAAAAAATATAATATCTAGAGTTAGAAGAAGATCGAAAGAGATATTATAATAATAAGTATTAAGGAAACCCTAAGAACTAGAGACTAGAGAGATATAAGACTCTAGTATTTTTATTTATAAATAATAATTTTAAGAAATAATCTTAATCTTAGTATAAGTATAAAATAAGTAGTTATATTAGACTAGGCGAGACCTTACTAAAAGCTTAGGCTAAGATAAAAAAGCTCCTAGTTAATACTAGTAGGTATAAATTATACTTAAAGCTAAAGAATATAAGAGGATAAGAGAAATAATATATTATTATACTAGAAAAAAGATAAATAGTTAATTAGTTATTTTTTTATTTATTTTTAGTTTATTTTATTTAGTTAATTAATAAAATTTATATCATTTATATTATTATTTATTTTCTAGTTAACTTTATAAGATAAATATTACTTATAGTTTAGTATAAGTATTCCCCTAGTTTATTAAGGTTATTATAAAGATTATATTTATTATAATAATATCTTAATAAAAAGATAATATTCTTAAGTTTAAATTTTAACTACCTCTTACTTATACTAAGTTTCTTATAATAATAAGTTTAATATAAAGAGTATATAGGAATCGAAATTATTCGCTTATCTAGTATCTAATTAAAAATATAATACTAGGATTTTCTAAAACTTAAGACCTAGGCTTTAGAGTATAAATAAAACTAAGTTCGAATACTTAAATAAGAAATTAGTTATCTTAGAAAAGCCTAAGAGTAAGTAAGAAGTATAATATAACTAATAAAATAAGGATATAAAAGTAATAAAATAATAATTACTTATTTCTAGGAAAGTTAGTATAAAAAAAGTAAACCTTATATTATATCTAATTATAATATTAATTTTATCTTTCTAGAAATACGTAGTAAAAGTAAATAATAGAAACTTAGAAGTAAAGCTTTCTTATTTAGATTATAATAATAAATATATATAATTTTAAGTTATTTCTTTTATATCTAATATTTTAATAATATAAGACTAAAAGAGATTTAATCTTATCTTATAACCTACTTCTTAAAGCTACGTATTACGTATATATAAAAGATAACGTTTAGGTAAAGTAAAAGCCTTAGATATTTAGCTAGAAAAACTTTTACTTAGTTTTTCTAATTATTTTATAAGTTATAACTTTTTATTATTTTATTTAATCCTTTCTTAGTACTCGCTTAATACTTAACTTAAGCTTACCTAGCTTTAATCTAGTATTATAATATTACCTTAAGAATACTCTCTTATTATTAACTTTTCTCTTTTATTTATTTCTTCTTATAAACGAAAATAAAAGAAGAAAAAGAAGCTCTTAATATCTTTTTTAAATTTATTAAGCTTAGGAATCTTATCTAATATAAGTATTCCTAGTAAGAAAGGAAAATAAATAATTATCTAGCCTAAGATAATACGTAAAATTATATAAGTCGCTTTAAAAGTTCGCTCTCTTAGCTTTACTAGTATTCCTCTTTTTAAGAAGATAAAAACTACTAAATTTATCTAATATTATAAATAAATAATACTTAATAAAAGTCTCTCTAATATAAAGCTAATTCTTAGATACCTTAATTATTATTACTTATTAGTTCGTTCTTATATTAAAGTATTAGATAATTTTAAGTAAAGAAATTAAGCTATTTTTAAGGAAGTATTCCTAGAGAAATAAGCTAATTATAATTCTAAGTAATTTTAATATATTATTAAGTTCTTAAATATTTTAGTTAATTATCTAAAGAAAGATATAACTAAAATCTTAGAATTCCTAAAAATATATAAGCTAAGCTCTAAGCGATTACTTAGTAATAGCTAACTAAGCTCTTATAAACAAGTATATAAACTCTTCTTTAGCCTTCCTAAAGATTATATTTTTATTATTATAAAGAAAAAGAAAATTAAGTATAATAAACTAAGAACTTTTATATTTACTAAGATTTATAAGTTTACTAAGACTTATACCTAAGCTAAGAAAGATCTTATTTACTTACTTAAGTAAGATAATAATAATATTATTATTATTAATAAGCTATTAAACCTTTAGTTATATAATAATCTAAATAAAACCTTTAATCTAATTACTCTCTTTATACTAATAGTTAGTAATCTTATATAAACTATTATAACTCTTAGTATAATACTTAATAATATAATTACAAAGATATAAGCTTCTAAAGTAGCTTCTAATTATAATAAGATTAATAATATTATTAATATAATAGCTAAAATATTATTAGAAGATCGTATTATATTTAAGATTATTATAATTAAGTATTAGAAAGAGAAAGATAAGTTATCTGCTATTATTAGTAAAAATAATACTAGAGTTAATATATTAGAGATCGAGTTTTATAATAATAAACTAAAGTTACTTAAGTAATATAATAATTATAATATTAAAGAGAAAATTAATAAGATATATTATATAATAAAAGCGTATAACTATAAATATAATTCGAGTTATATAATAAGTATAAATCCTAGTACTAGTATTTATATTAGTATTTTATAAACCGGCTATTAATAATTTAATTTTATAGATTAAGATTATATATATTAGTATTATAATAAGCGCTTTTATTTCTCTAGTAATTACCTAATACTTACTTATTATATAAAAATTAGAATCGTTTATAAAGATAAGAGTAATAACTAGATATATTCTAGACTTATAAGATCTAGTTTAGTATCCTTTTAGAAGGCTAAGATATCTTAAGATATTCTTACTAAAGAATAATACTTATATTATAATAATAATAAGATTCTTTATTATAATTAATTTAAAGTATTTTAGCTTAAAAAAAATATAAAAATCGAATCTAATATTAATATTAAGACAAGTAAATATAAGCTTATTAAGATTTATAAGCGTAAGAAGGAAGATATTATAATTAGCTTTATTAGCGTATAAGATAATATTATAACTTTCTAGTATATAATACTAGTTACTAAATTTAAAGAAAAGCTAAACTTTTATTATTAATTATAACTAGTTATAATAAATAAAGATAATAAGATTAAGTAAATTATACTTAATACTTTTATTATTATACTTATAAGCCTAAGGGGTATTCTAGTAGTTATTAATATTTCTAGGAAGATTAAGTTAAGTATAAGTATTTAAAAGAATACTAAGAAGCTAGAGAAAACTATTAAATTTATTATTCTAATATCTAGAATTATAAATTTAGATATTTTAGAGTAAGTATTTTACTAATACGAACTAATTAATACTAAGATATCTAGGTATAATAAGAAACTCTTAAGTACTTAGGGAACTCTTATTAAGGACTTAATATAACTAGGCTTAGATAATAATAAGACCTTAGAGGTTACTAAAATTAAGAAAAAGAAAAAATATAAGCCTCGTATCTTATAAGCTAAGATACTAGAAATATAATATATTATTATAAATTAAATAATTATACTTATATATAAATAAGCTTTTATTTTTAATTAAATAAACCTAGCTTAAGTTATAAGTATTAGCTACTACTAACTTCTAAGTAATATAATTTAAATTAATATACTAAAGATTAGAGAGTTAAGACTTTATATAAATATAAGCTTTCTTATATAAAATATAATTACTAGAATTAATATTCTATTATATTATATTAATAGCTTATACTTACTAGTTATTATTTATAGTTATAATAATTAAAAGTTAATATAAATAATAAGTATAATAGATATAAGTATTAAGATTAATATTATAACTTATAATATTTAGAGAAAAGCTAGTCTTAGTATTAAGAAAGAGAAGAACCTTATAACTATTAATTATAAGAAGACGTTTTAAGTAATCCTTAGGGTTTATAATAATATATAACTAGATATTAGTAATATATAAGTAATCTTATATATTTATATAATATAATAATTAGGCTATAACTTAGTACTTAGATAACCTTTTATATATAAGATAAGAATAAGCTTAGAATAAGGCTTAAAAAAGAATTATAAGATATAAATTATAGCTAATAATAATATTAATAAGATTAGGCTTTTATATCTTTATATTATTACTTATAAGTTTAAGATCTAAGTAATATAATAATAAGATCTAGAAGATAACTCGAACTCTAGAAATAACTTAAAAAACTAGATATTAATTTATTATAAGAAAAATAAGTTAGGAGATATATAGATAAACCTCTTAAATATATATAAGGAATCTTACTAAGAGAGAAAAGAGATAAGCCTAATATAAGAAAAGTAATAGAAAACTATAATATACCTATAAATATAAATATAAATAAAAAGGCTAGTATTTTATTATATTTATTATTAAGATAAGAGAAATATAAGAAGATTTAAGGAATACTTAAGCTAGGTTATAAGCTTAAGAAAGTTTTCTTAGTTAATATTCTAAGACTTAAGAGAGCTTAATAAATACTTACTAGAAGTTTATTAAGTATTTTATTAGTTTTCTTAGAAACCTTAATACTAGAAAGTAAGCCTAAGGTATCTAAGGGTAAAAAAATAATAAAAGCGACTTTATAAAGCTTTCTTTTCCTAAAAAGTAGTTTATATATTATTAGTCTTAAAAAGTTATTAAAGTTATAAGTATTTTATAAAGATATAATACTTCCTCCTTTTAAGATAAAATATAAAAGAAAAGTCTTAACTTTTTATAAGTAAAAAGCCTAAAAAATAAAACTTATAAATCTTAGAAGAGATATAAGAATTAAGTTATCTAGTTTTAATAACTAGAAGAAAGTTATTAAGTTAATAAAAAAGCTACCTCTTATTCTAGGTTCTTATAATAACTAGTTTAAGCCTTAATATATAAAGTTTCTAAAAAGCTAAAAACTTATACTAGAAAGAATATAAGACTTATTTATAGGTAATATATTAACCTTAAAAGAAAAAGAGGTATTCTAAGAGATATTTTATAATAAGAAAGAGACGTTTTTATTTAACTAGTTAGAGAAAAAACTTATAAAACTAAAGATTACTAAGTTATAAGAAATTAGGATAATATTATATAAAATATAATAAGTATAAAACTTTCTAATTACTAAGAGATTTTATAAGATTATATATAAGATAATAAGCGAGCGTATTACTAATAATATACTAAAAAGCTATTATAAGTTATATAAAAACTTATAATTTCTAATTATAAAGGAAAAGCCGAATAAGTATAAACTTATAAGTATAATTATAAAGTATAATATAATAATAATTAAAGATATTAACCTTCTTTTATTAATAGATTTTTTTATAAAAAAGTTTATATATTTCTAGATTATTAGCTTAATCGATTTATTCTCTAGTTATAATTAGATTTTACTAGCCGAGTAAAGTAGAGATTTAATTACTTTCTTTATAGATAATATTAGATTACTAAGGGCTACTACTCTTATATAAGGCGTAATAAATTTAGTAGCCTAGTTCGTATATATTATATCTAAAATACTTTTTTTTCTAAATTCTTATATTATTAAATTATTCCTTAATAATATTAGTATTAAAAGATCTTATTTATAATATAATAATAAAGAAGTTCTTTTAAAAGTTTAATAATTTATAATAGAATATATATAAAACCTTAGTAAGATATTACTTAAGCTTAAGAGAGTAGGTTTAACTATTAGTTCTAAGTCTAAGTTTTATATAAAAGGTATTAAAATTATTAGATTTATTTATAACCCTAAGGATAAATCGCTTATTAATATAAAGATTATAAAGCTAGTTAATTAGCTAGATCTAACTAATACTAAAGAGGTTCGTATCTTCTTAGGAATTTATATATATTATTATATCTAGATTAAAACTTTTATACTTATTATAAAATTATTATATAATTTATTAAAAAAGAATATAATATTTAAGTAAAATAAAAGATACTAAAGAGCTAAACTAGAGCTTATTAAGGTATTAATAAAAGCTTTTTATCTTATTATAATTAACTATAAGCTTAGAGTAAGAATAATTTATATTATTATTAATATAAGTCTAGATAACTAGAAAGATATATTCTTATAAGATAATAAAAATAAGAAAAGATATCTAAGTAAGTATAAGTTAGGAATATAAAATCTAGCTAAGTATAACTATAATACTATTAAACGTAAGTATAAAGATATTCTTAAGATACTTAAGAAAGTAAAAAAGTATATTATTAGAATATATTTTACTCTTAAGATAAATATTAATATACTTATTACTTAGCTTAATAATATTACTTTAGATATATCTAGT